>CM061527.1:17873459-18398459 GCA_030068015.2 Neoceratitis asiatica
TAACTTACCACAAATAATAATTTAAGTATGAAGTTATATTCCTCTAAGACATTTAGCTAAAGATGTTTCTAGTTAAAAAAAATATATAATTTTCATCCGTCAATATAATTCGGCGTTACCGAAAGACTGGATTCATATTAAAATATTTTTCAAACTTACCATGACAAAAATATTTCAAAATTTGCCTAATTAAATTACTTATTTAAATTCCAAACTTGTAAAATTTTTACTGTGCATTTTTTTCGAAATCGGTAATTAGAAAACCGAATGCTTATAGCCGAAACTCGGTTTTAAACAAGCTCACATGCAGCTTTACGGCTCAAAAGCCGTGCTCTGCAATATTAATTGAGCTCACATTCACTGCAGTGGTATAACGTAACGGTTCGAACACCGCTCGGTGATACATAGGTGTGAGTAATAGTCAATACGCGAAAAAAGGTGGAGAGGAAACGGTTAAATCTCTCATGTTAAGCCCCAAACGAATCAGTTGTCTGCTAAACGGTGAGGAAAACGGTTGTGTTAACTAAGCAATAAACGCAATAAACGCTACAACGTGTAACTTTTTCAATTAGTAGCTCTTTTTAATTAATAATCTTTTAATGTGAAATATTAAACGTTAAAATATACATAAATTATTA
Organism: Neoceratitis asiatica; assembly: GCA_030068015.2. Classification (NCBI taxonomy): domain Eukaryota; kingdom Metazoa; phylum Arthropoda; class Insecta; order Diptera; family Tephritidae; genus Neoceratitis; species Neoceratitis asiatica. Next base: position 17,874,098 of record CM061527.1, read on the forward strand.
TTTCTGAGCATTATTATTAATTGCTTATAATTAAGAATAATACGTTGAAGTATTTTAATGGTTAGTAGTGCATAATTTTAAGTTTAAAGAATGGATAGCAATAAAAAACTCGAATTTTCAACGAGTGATCGCATACTCGCATACATACATAAATAAAAATGAAGGCAGTACTAGTACAAAAGCAAAAAAATATTTGAATATTTATAAAAAAAAAAATACCAAATTGCTTTAGCACAATACTGCAACAAAAATTTCTATCAACTTCTTTCTGGTCTTCGGTTCGGTTTAATGCGCTCGCCAGTGAGCGGAAATGTGCATTGGTGCGCAATGCAACAATAATTCACCTGATCGCCGTTTCTATTTCTTGTGCTCGCTCGCTTGTCTATTGACCATTTCCGTTTTTTGTGCGCATTTGAATTTTTGTGCGTGTGTGTGAGCGTGATGTATTTGTGTGTGCATTTGAATTTTTTTCTTTGACTTATGCTGACTGACTAGTTGAGTTTAAAAAAAATGCATAAATAAATAAAAATAATTATTAAAAAAAAGAACTGATTATCGCCAACACCACTACATACAAATATTTTCCATGGTTGGTTGAAGCTGTTTTTGTTTGCTGATTAGCTATCGAGTTGTGTGCGTTTGTGAAATGTAGTTTACAATATTGCGATCTGCATTGCAACGCCGCAGGTGTTAAAGCCACATTTTTGACGTATTTTCGTTTAATTTACTTTGGGTTTTTATTTATTTTCATTCGCTTACATATATACACTAAATGCAAAATTTACGCATAACAGAAGCAGATGTTCGACTTGCAAATTCACCGGGCTTTTCAATGAATTTCGCTAATTATGCATTGGCGAACAAATACCAATACCTAATGTGTATCTAATTCCCTCGCATGACAGTAAACTGCTTATTTATTGCAAACGCACTTGGCACTTTGGCAGAAAATAGTAAAAATAAATTTCTTTCGATGAAATAGAATTTTAAAAAGTTTTGAAAGCCGCTAATTTGAATTTTAATATTAATAGACATGTTTTACTTGTTTTCGAAATTTGTTTCTTAATTTGGAATTCGGGTTTTGGTATTAATTATTTATTTACTGCTTTCTAAATATAAACTTTTGACAATAAAAAGCACATTTTTTTACGTTCTCTTACTGATGTGTTTTATTTAATTTTTATGCTCCCATGAGTTATTAATGAGAATAGAAAAGCAATAAAACTATTTAAATTAAAAAGTTGTTAGTAGGAAAATTAAAAAGGAAAATAGAAATGAATTTAAATATTTTGCATCTACATTTTAGCAAATTAAAAATAGAATTTAATTTTTTTATATGTTAAACTATTTTAATTTTCTTATAATTTTGAAGTTTTTTATTTATATTTATTTAAATATAATACCTGTTTAAATATAATATTTATTGCTTTTATTATTTACTTTATTGTGTTGAGTGCTTTGTATTTTTTCTAAATTGACTCACTCTCTGTTTACTATTTTAGCATTATACATAACACATTATTTATTATTTCCTACATTTCCTACTACCTCACATGCATCTTTTAGCATACCTGCTTTAATAATGTCGATTATTGTGTTGTTTATTGCTTGCAAATTATGCATTTATGAATTGCAGATTATGTTAACGAACGGCAGTAAAAGCCACTTTTTTAACTTTGCTTTTAGTAAACCAAACATTTACCTTTATTTTATATGCCTATAATTTTTCCTTTCTTAGTTTTTTTTTTTTTGTAAAAATTTCTGTCATGGTTATTTTATTTTATTTTATTTAGTTTTTATATTTATTATATTTTATTTTATTTTAAAATAAATCAATTTAATATAATTTTATTTTATTTTATTTTATATTGTTTTTTTAATGCTTTTATATTTTTTTCTGTAAATTTTTTAAATTTTTATTTTATTTTTTTATTTTTTATTATTTTAGATAACTTTATTTTATTTTATTTTTCATTTCAATTTGCTTTTCTTTTTGGTTTCATTTTAGTTTTATTTTATATCGTTTAATTAATAGATTTGATTTAGTACACTTTTATTTATTAATTTATTTTACTTAATATAATTTAATTTTATGTTGTTCTATATATTTTACCTATTTCACTTAATTTTATTATAAATTGTTTCCATTATTTAATTCATTTCTGTTTTTCACTGCTTTGACCCACTGTCCGTATCGCTTCATATGCGTTTTTTGCGTGTTTTTAATTATTTCCCTGCAAAGCCTCAAACAAAACTGGTTAAATGTTGAAAAAGCACTGAAAAACAACAAACTGCAAACATTTTTCCTTCACTGGCTGTTGCACTGCGTGTTACCAAGGGCCACAGCCGCAAGCAAACGAATTTGTATTAAATTTTTGTTGTGATTTTTTTTTTTTTTGCATTATATATTTGTCGTAGCTTGCAAACCAACCAGCCAGGCTTCCTCACGCAAAGCTCACAAATCAGCTTGAACACAATGCCAGTGTATCTCTTAGCCAGAGTCACATGCTGTGTGTTGTGATGCCGTACCCTTTGTCGCCCAACATAGCGCACGGCGTTTACCTCCCTTCTCATTTGCTCGAATATAGTCAGATCAGCCCTCATACCAATCGCCGCAGCCAGCCAACCAACCAACCAACCAAGCTAACATACAAACCTAACAACATCACTTTGGTATTTGCTTGCTTGTTTTCATGTTAGCTAACAATTGAACTGTTCGAGCTCTCGACAAGAATTGCAGAATTGTTGCTAAAGAGCACGCGAGCATACTCGTGCATATTCATTTTGTGGTATTTGTATTTTGCTTTGAAATGTATAGTACCCTGTAGGAAATGTACGTTGATGGTTTTGAAATATGCTTGATAATCGAATTTTATTTGAAATTTTTTTTATTTTTCTAATTATTTTCCTTACTTAAATTTTTTTTTCATTATTTTTTTATTTTTACTCATTTTATTATTTTATTATTTTATTATTTTATTATTTTATTATTATTATTATTATTATTATTATTATTATTATTATTATTATTATTATTATTATTATTATTATTATTATTATTATTATTATTATTATTATTATTATTATTATTATTATTGTAAAATTTTTTTTTCTTATTCTCTTATGTTTGAGTCTTGTATATATAAAATTTACCAAAAATATTTTTTTTAATATTTTTTTTTCTAAATTTTTTTTCTTCTTTTGCAATTCTTACAAATCCTTCCTTTGAAATCCAACATTCAAGTCGACTTAGTCACCTTTTTCAACTGTCAGCCAGCCATTCAGTCAATCGAAGCTCTTTGTTCAAAAACTGTAATGTAATGTAAAAAGCTTGTTCACGAAGCACACGCATACTTATACACAAAATTGCATTCCTTTTTTTTTCAAACTATATATTTGTATTTTTCTTATACATTTTTTATTTTATTTTTTTGTTTTGTCTAAAGAATGTGATGAATTGTGTGTAAACCAAGCCACCAAGCAAATACATAGATACAAGAAAATAATAGAAAATCAACTGAAAATGCAGAAAATAACAATAAATGACACACACACCAACAAGAAATAAATAAATTTATAAACGAGTGTATGAGTAAATGAAGAAAAAAGTGTAGAAATATAATTGCAAAACTGGCTTAAAAGAAAAATAATAATAATTATTATTATTTATGTACTTTTTCAGTACACAGTGCAATAAATAATAATATACAAGTAATTTGTGCCATTTTATACAGTGCAACAAATTTTAGCAACACTCCGTCAAACTACATGTTTACAAACAAATGTTGCTAAAGTGAATATATGTAAATATATGCCTAAGTGAAAATACACAAAGTTGCATACTCACCTGTACAAGTGTATGTGTATTTACACACATATGTAAGTGCTTTTGAGAGTACACACACTCACACTGAATTTAGTCGCAAACGAAATTGAAAATAAATAAAAAACAGACGAAAAAGTATAACAAAATATATAACACAAAACCATGAGCAATGCAAAAAGCATTTTGTAAGTGAAAATTATTTTAAAATTCTACAAATGCAACAACATTAATCGTCTTTGGAACAATAATAATACTTCAATGTCACAGCAGCCTGCAAGAAGCCAGTGGCATAATAAGAAAAAGACAAAAGGAGAAGCAGGGCAACAACAATAATAAGAAACAGGTAATTATTATGCATTCATTGTAGCTAGTCAGCAGCAGCTAGTAGCAGTCTGAGGCAATGTCTCAAGAGTTTTTGCTGTGTGATGTAGGAAAAGAAGAAGAAGAAAGAAAGAAAAAAGAAAAGATCTGTTGAATATTTTATGCCGTCAGCCATCAGCAATTCGAAAACGAATTAAAAAAAATTAAATAGCAAAAATTAAATATAATTTTAAGAATTGAGTAACAGAAAAGTATAAATAATAGAAATTAAATAAACGAATAAATAAAAAAAGTAATAATTAATAAAGAAAAAATATATAACAAAGTAAATAAATAAATAAATAATAAAAATTATATAAATAATTAAAAAAAAAAATAATAAAAAATAATAAAAAATAAAAAAGTCTAAAAATTCCTTAAAAAATATTAGTAAATAAGTATAAAAAATAATATATAATCAAAAATAAATATTAAATTTAAATTGATAAAAAAAAATATATTTACAACCCATAATTAAAAAAGAGAAAATAAATTAAAATATAAATTGATTAATAATAAAAAAATTTAATTATTAAGGAAAACATAAAAATAAATAAAAATAAAAATGTGTAAGCTACTATACAACAATATTTAAAAAAAAAACTAATAAAAAGAAATTAAAAAAAAAAATTAAAATTAAAAAAATTAAAATAAAATAATTACATTTAATAAAAATTAAAATTAAAAAAAAAAAAAATTAAAAAAGAAATTTTAAATTTTAAAAATTGCAAAAAAATTTAAAAAAAAAATAAAAAATAAAAATATAAAAGATAAATAAAAAAAATATAACAAATAAATAAAAAATTTATAAAAAATAGATAATAATATAAAAATTAAATAAGAATGATAAAATATATAAAAAGATTTTACGTAAAAAAACTAGTAAAATATTAAATATAAAAAAATAAATATAAAAAAAATAAATATAAAAATTAGTTAAAAAAGTTGAAAAATTTATAAAAATTATAAAAAGTAGATAATAATATAAAAATAAATTTAACAATATATAAAATATATTAATTAAATAAAAAAGTTTATATTAAATATAAATTAATTAAAAAAATAAAATAAAAATAAATAAAATAAATAATAAAGTAAATATTAATTATATAAAAAAATTATAAAAGTTATAAAAAATAGATATAAAAAATTAACAAAAAATATAAAAATTAAATAAAAAAATAATAATAAATCATTAGAAAATATAAAAGAATAAAAGAAAAAATAATAAAATAAAAAATATAAAAAATATATAAAAAAATGGGTAAATATTAAATTTAAAAAAATTAAATAATAAATAAATAAAACTTATAAAAGTTATAAAAAATAGATAATAGTACAAAAAAATATAAAAAACATATAAGAAAATAAAATTTAAATGAATAATATAAAAAGAAATAAATATTAAATATAAAAAATTATAAAAAATAAAAAAATTAAAAAAAATACTTAAAAAAAATAAAAAAGTAAATATGAAAAAATTAAAAAAATAAAAATTTTATAAAAGATTTAAAAAATAGATAATGCTATAAAAAATATTAAAAATAAATGAAAAATATGAAAAATATAAAAAATTATTAGAAAATATAAAAAGGTTAATAAGAAATATTCAAAATAAGTGTGAAAGATAAAAATTTGAGAATAGCATATAAATTTAATAATATATATATAAAAATCAAAAATTTATTTAAAAAAAATATATATAAAAAATTAGTCTAAATTAATAACGAAATAAAATAAAACAAAACAAATAAAAAATATATGAATTAAAAGAATATCAATAAAATATAAATAATAATTTGCAAATAATTAAAAAAAACATTTCTAATAAATAAATTCTTATAAAAAAAAAACATTTTTTTTTATAACGAGTTATGATAATATGAAACAACTGCTAAATATACATATGCAATGAAAGAGAAAAAATATTTAAAATAAATATAAAAAATAAAAATAAATAAAAAATTTTATTGTTCAAGTTTTTCTTCTAAAAATTTAATTTGGCTTTTATGCGTTTATTTAACACCATATCTCCAGAAGCCATTTCTGTTTTGGTTTTGCTGTTGCTGTTGCGATCATAAAATTTTTCAACAGAACTTTCTATTTTCTTCGCTGCCTCGTCGTCATGTTCGTCGTTTGTTGTTTGCAAATTTGATTATTTGAATTTATTTGTTTTTTTTTCCTCTGTATATGAAGCACACACACTTATAAAAAAATGCATATAAAAAATGTCGATTACTTTCAGCTGGTTTGGTGGGGTAGCCAAGGTTTCATTCTGCTTCCAAACCTATAACATTGTCTTTTGCCAAAAATAAATATGTGAATAAAATCGCTGACTATTATTATACATACATGCAGATATGTTTTTCTGTGACTTTGGCTGCCAGCTGTTTTACGATGTCAAAGACACTTTGTTACCGTTAGAATTTTAAACATGCGAAATGCGGTTTAATGTTTATACAGGTATATTTTTATAACAACTTTTTGTTGTTTGAAAGCTATTTCATTATTATTTTCTTTCCATTGAAATTTCTATGTATACATACATGTTTTTATAATCAATTTTTTATTTTTTTATTTACAATATGTTAGTTCCTTTTCTTGACTCGTTTACTTACCAACTTTTTATTATTCTTGACATGCAATAAATTTATATGTACATACATATGTTTGCTGGTCTGTTTGTTACCAAACGTGTTTTTTTTTTGTCTTAGTATTGCACATTGGCTACGTTCATTTCATAAATTCTTGAAGCTAATTCAGTTCCAATACGTCCTCCAACACATACTTATATGTTACTTTTCGCCTACAAATTTTCTAAACGCGGAAAACCAATAAATTACTTAATTTTACTTTAATTTCGTGACTGAACGCATTTTTAGCGATTACGTTAGAGCTCATAACGTAATAAAAGTGATTTGCTAAATGCAAATGAGCGTGCATTTTTTTGTGTTCTGAATTATGCAATTCACGTTTATGTATTTTGTAACCGAATTAAGAATTTTTTTAAGTTATTTCCAAATGAGGAGACGATAGTATATTATCTATGGAATATACCACAACTGGTTTTTTTTCTTTTGCGTTTTTTTGTGAATTTTCTCTCTTAAAATGTGTAAGAAATGCGACTTTCTAAAAATCGATTTATCGCAATAATTCCCCAAAATTTATTTATTTAATTAATTAAAATTTTTTTGTGGAAAATTTGATACTTTTTTTGACCAAATTCTAGTACTCTAAAAGCCCTAGTTAGTGTATTAATTCAAAATTCCATGCTGTTTCGAGCATAAAAGGATCTGAGGTCAATCTAAGCTCTCATTTCATCAAATACTCTTTGCTCTTTGACTAATACTTAAAAAAAAATGTCTTACAACTTTTGCTTCTTGCAATACATTCGTTCAAATTTTTATTAAGCTTACAATTGGAAAAGGTTATCGATAAAATTAAATTTTTGACTTTCGATCTTTTTTTAAATAGAAAGCAGAAGTTTTTCGATAAACTAAACTTAATGAAATATACCATAAACCGTTATATGTTTTTTTTTAAATAATCGGTCCCTTAACAGGCAGATATCGATTATTTTCTTTCTAATGTAATTTAATTATCGATTTCCGATAACGATAACGATTCACCCGTTAACGTTTTCGATTAAAATAAGACGATACGATAGCAGTTAATTAGATTTTGGCGAAAATTATGTACTTTGGGTAAAATAATGTCTTCATACAAGCATTAATAAAACAATATTTGATATAAAAAATTATTATAGATAATAAAATCAACAAAAAATTTTTTTTATAAATACTGTGTAAAAAAAATTACTTATATTCCGCAAGCAAATAAATACTTTTTGATAATTTATGTTATATTTTATTATGAAAAAGACGGAAGGAGCTGTTTTTGAACAAAATTAATTTTCCGATAAAATTCAAATATTTAATAATAACTTTCGATAAACAACTTTTTGTTAGATAATAGTAATCGATAACAAGTAAATGACAACAAGTTACTGTCATAAAATATTGCTTAAAGATAATAATATCAAGGTTTTTGTTTATAATAAATAAAAGTTTTTTGACATGCTTAAATCGACAAGAAAACCGTATTTGAGATTATGTATAAAATATTTTTAAGAAAATTATTTATATTGGACGAAATTTGTTTGCCGCCACAAATAAAGTTATTTTAAATAAAGCAACTTAAATATTTATTTGTGTTTTTTAAATAAATATTAACAAAAAATATAATCGCAGTTCAACATCCTCTCCGTGTAATGTTAGCTAAAAAAAAAAAAAAACTGATACCCGCAGTGTATATATTTATATTTCTTATTTCGTGGTATACGCGAAGGTCTGTTTTGCTAACGCGTGTGTTTGGCCTTTAATTACAAGTACAAATGGGTTGATGAAGTGTGGTAGCGGGCTGTTGTAATTTCACAGAAGTACGCACATTTGTATACACATATTATATATAGTTTGCGCTAAATACTTGTAACATGTATATGCATGTTTTTTTTATTTTTATATATAACCCGACAAGTTCGAAATACCATTTCAATGTTGCGTGTGCGTATTGACTTCTTGCGTCTAAATGATCTAATTCCGTTAATTCACTGAAAATAATACATACAGATGCTAATTACATATTGAAACTCAACGCGAGTGATTTTGTATTCTAGAAAATTTTCATTCCACAGCTTTGACGACGTAACCTTACACCTACAAAGCGTATTAATTGCATTTATTTGAAAGGAGAAAAGAATTTACAAAATATTCTAACATTTATCTATACTTACGTGACATGCCATAAATATTTTGGACCTGTGCACATACAAAAGTATTTTTTCAAGCATTTTTGAACAAACGCTTGCTTCTGAACTGCCTACTTGGGGATACAGACGACGCACCTTTGACGCCTTTATGTAATAAGCTTTTGTATTTGATTTCTCTTCCAATAATTGTTCTACCTGGCTGTTCTTTATTTGTTTGAATATTACCTTCATTTCAGCGTGTTTATTGCAACGCAATTCCAGTTGATTTTGAATTTTTTTTTATTTATATTTTTATTTTTTATTATTATTTTTTTATTTTATTTTATTTTTTGCTGTGTAACTGCTATTGTTCGTGGTGAAATATACCGTTACCCATATATGTAACATAAACATTATTTTATTTTTTTCTCTTCCTTTACTATTATTATTATTATTGTTGTTGTTTTTATTTTTTAATTGTATGACAATTCAGTCCATTAGGCTTGGCAAATGAGTCAGAAGAGCGTAAAAGGGTAAACATTTTCGAGTGTCACACATTGGTTAAACAATTAATTGATGCATATACGTATGTATACATACACCTGTATGTGTGCATGTATGCATATTCAGCTGTACTTAAAAGGTATAAGCAAGCAATTTCTAAAATATAGCCATTGGTAAAAAGTTATTATATGAGCCAACAAGGCACACATGTTTTCAGCTTACTCTCATAATTTGTTTTCATATATATATAACTGAGGATTTGAATTTACACACATAATCACAACAAGATTTTATTGTATAAAATTCATTTTGCTATCCTTCACTTAAAATTCTTACCAATGTTTAAGAAATATGGAGCAAACTCCGAATTATGAAGAAAGAGCTTTTGATGTAATTTTTTTTTATAATTTTTTCTTAAATTAATTTTAATATTTGTAGATATTTTTCTTTTTTTTTACAAAGTACCTTTCGACCAAAATTTCGTTTAGATATTAAATATTTCTTATAACCCTTATTTGTTAACTCGAATAATTATTGTGATAATAATTATTTTTCGATAGCAATAATAGCAAAAGCAATTGTTTTTGTGCGAGCCGAATGAACATTAGTAACGATGACACATGCACGAAGTGCAAACAAGAAGGTGAGAGCTCCAACGCCCTCTCTGCTTTTAACAATAACTCGTCTGCGATATCTAGGAGCTTCACAGACAGTTTAAACTAGACGTTTTATATGACGACCACTTCAGCTGGAACTGAACCCTCATCTGGTATTACAAAGGACCTAATGGCCTATGTATGGCGTGACAGCCAGCCAGTATAACCTAACCTAGCCTTATTGGTTTTATTATTAATAATTTTTCGATAGCAATTACTTTGCGGTAAAAAGTATTTTCCTGATTACAATTACCATTTTATAACAATTACTTTTCAAACCCATTTACCTTTCAAAAACAATTATTCTTCGATAAAAATTTTGATTTGGTAACAATTTTCGATGATAGTCATTAGTTTTAAATTTTTGTTTCGATAACAATTTTTAATACCAATTATTTTTTATAGCGAAATTGTTCCGATAAGACTATTCAATAATAATATTTTTTTAAGATTACTTTTTCCTAAAAATACTTTTTCATAAGAATTAAATATCGATAAAGATTGCTTTTTCCATCAAAACAACAAACTGTTCGATAATATATTTTCCATAAATTGGCTTCGATAAAAATTACATTTCGATAAATTTTGATAACAGTTTTTTACAAAAACAATTTTTTTTCGATAATAGATATTTTGAAAAAAAAAATTTCGATAAAAAAATTTCGATAATAATAATTTTTAATACCAATTATTTTTTATAGCGAAATGATTTCGATAACAATTCAATAAAAAAAATTTTGTTTGTTAAAAATTACTTTTCTCCAAAAAAAAAAAATAATTTTCCATAAAAATTACATTTTGATAAAGATTATTCTTCGATAAAAAAAACTTTTCGATAAAATATTTTCCATAAATATTTTTTTACATATATTACATTTCGATGCAATTACAATTTGATGGCAGTTTTTACAAAAGCATTTTTTTTTTCGATAACAAATATATGTACATACATATATATATATATATATATATATTGATAAAATTTAGTTAAAATAAAAATATTTTTTTAATAATAAAAAATATTTTTTATTAATAAAAATTATTTTTTATTAATAAAAATTATTTTTTATACCAATTATTTTTCTTATAACGAAGTTGTTTCGATGAAATTTTTCAATAGCAATTGTTTTTTGTGTTAAAAATTACTTTCCCCTAACTTTTCGATAAATAGTAGGAAAAATATTGTTTTTCGATAGCATACTTTTCTTTAACCTATTATGTTTCTGAGCAATTTTTTTTATAATCTCTTAGTAATGGTATCACTTATAAAAAGAAGGATTTGTCAATAAATTACTGATTGAATGAAATGGTTGTAAAACAAATTCATTAAGGGTTTTATACAAGCACAAGTTTTTATCGGAAAATATATAACTTTTATTATAATAAACTTCAAATAGTAAATAAAATACGTCATAATTACGCAGAGAGCAACGTCATTAACAACGTCAAATATGATTATGCATAATTTACTATAACCGTTTCTAAAGAATATTATTTTCATTGCGAATGGTGGGGGCAGCCATAAAACTTTTACAAAACAGAATAACTGATTTTTCATTTACGTCATTTCCATCATCAACATTCTGAGTGCTGGTTGTTAGGCCGCATACTGGGTTCTCAGCGGAAAAATGCACCTGTTGCTTACGTGGTTATTGTTCACATCTTTCACAAACGAATTGTGCCACTCAGGCATATGCTCACACAAGTGGTAATAACTCTTAAATGTTGTTGAATTCAATATAATACAAAGCTTTATTTTAAGCGTGGAAAAAATGCTTTGATTGAGCTGATAATTTTTTTTGGCACAATATATTGTTTCAATACAATACATCAAGTTTTTTATTTAAATTTTGTTTATTCAATTAATTTAATTTTAGTTATTCAATTAATTTAATTATTCAATTAATTTAATTTTTGTTTGTTTTTATATTTTTATATTTTTATTTCAATAAGGAAATACCATACCCCCTCTTTAACAGACAGAAATTTTTACACTTTTCGTAAAATTCCTAAACCTATTTAAGTCAAATAATCAGGAAACTATCTGAGTATCGTATGTATTTGCATACAATGACTTTTTTATTCGATTTCATATCAAAATTTCTTTCTTTTTCCCTCGCTAACTAACTTAACCCACTATTATTCACATAAAAATCTATTCGCCTATCCACATAAATATCTACGTATGTCCACTTTGGCATTTTATCGCTTCAAAACTATGTTGATATTGCATTATTTTGCATGTCTTTGCATTTGATTGACGAAATATATAAATCAAAGACATAAAATCAAACAAAAGTCAGCATAGTAAGACATATATATGTATTTAGGACGACTACACGTGCCTCAGCTTCTTTTCGTCGATTCCCGTGAATGTTTGAATTTTTTTCTTAAATTACATTTTCGTTAAATTTTCGTTGTTTGGCTTTCATAAATTGCGAAAAAAAAAATCTATAAAATTAAATGAGAAAAAAAATCAATAAAAGATTTTTTACCAATTTTGTGCAAATCTACGAAAAAATTTACATTAAATTTGCATTCTATCCATAAGTAGATATAGCATAAAATTCACTGGTAGCAGCATCATAAAAAATCGCTTTTACTGCCCACCATCATCAGTCCCAATTTGGACGCGCGCAAAAACCGACCACACCAAAGGGTGCTGGTTGGTTGCTCGGCTTGGTGGTATGTCGGTACAACTTAGCTCAGCCCAGCTTAGCGGTTGAACTGCTCTAACCAATTGTTATTTTTTTTTTTCATTTCATATCAGTCTGCAATTGTTGTTGTTTTGTTTTTAGTGCTGCAGCGAGCGACCGCACCATGTCGATATTCCAACAAATAGCTAATGCTAAATTTAGTCTGGTCTCGTTAGCATTGTGCAATGACCTAAATCAAAGGCAGCATATACATTTATACTATACATCTACATAAATTTCTACATACAAACGTAGATATAAATATATTTGTATATATATATATATTTTATTTCAATAGCTGTAATGGTTTAAAATAAAAAATGGGGAAAAAAGTTTGTTGTGGATTTGTAAGTTGGATTTGTCTTCGTTGTTGTTGCTTAGTTGTTACTTTTTTTACTTTTATTTTTTATTTTTTATTTTCAATTTTATTTTTTATTTTTTAGGAGCTTCGAGCTGCCAGTAACTCTTCAATACGGTTACAGAAAGCTATCAGCAATTCGACGCTCTTTGAGTTTTCAGTTTGCTTCCCTCTGCTTCTTATTTTAATGTTTTTTTTTTTTTTTTTTTGTAATTAAATTTCAAATTTCATTTATTGTCCATTGTACTTTTGCTAGAAATTTGCACACAAATGCCTTGCAGCGTGCTTTTGGCATGTATTTGCTGCCGGTAGCTGGGTGTTGGATAGTTTTTGTTGTTGTTACTTACTAATCGTACTGGGGATTTTCGATTTTAAAATACGTCTAAAACTAATGGTTTTCTAGTGTAAATACATACGTGCTTATATGCATTTATTGTTGTAATGAATGCTTGTATATAAGCCTACATTGATTAGCTTCATAGTGCTTATCGATTGGCTCTACTAGTTAAAAATCCTTTTTTTTTACTTTCGAGTTTTAGCAAATAATTTTTTTTTATACGAATAGAGAAAGTAGTATTTGATTTTTAAGTTTTTATTTGTGTATCACGCACGATTTTATTTCTCTCCTTTTTTATTTTAATTTTTAGCAACAAATTTTTATTATTGGTTTTTTTCAGTATTTTTTGTTTGCTTTCTTTAATTTTTTTTGTATGTTTTACGTTTAGATTTAGATACACGATTTCACAAAGTGAAGAACACTTTAGTGGCCTTGTTTTAGTATATAAGTATTTGCACTGCTTTGCAGGTGGGCCAAACTCAACTCATGTCATGCGTGGCCGAATGAAGAAGTTGCCGATCACCTCTGATATTGATGGCGTGACAATTATCTTGGTACTCCTAGAAATAACTTTCATAATGGTCATTAAAATCATTATAATTTTCGATATTATCATAATCACATATTTTCCTTTGGCAATTTGGCGCTAAACACTAAGCTGAAACCATTTTTCTCTTACTTCATTTACATACTTCATAAATGATGTCTACACCGTCTAAATTTTTCTTTGAATTTTTTTTTTACTAAAAAAAATTAATTTATAAAATAAACCGAAAAAAATCGCCTTTTTAATATTTATTCGTACATGGATAATTTTTTTTTTCTTTGACACGTGCGAGACTACACATAAATGTGCATATTTATTCATCTTAATATGATGCAATTTTCACGCCACCACATAATAGTATCATAGAGTATATAATTTATTACATGGTAACTTGAAGTTGTTGTGATAGTCATCGAATTTGTTGTCAAACCATAAGATTAGAAAACCATTTGTGCAGACACAACACATTACAGTCAATGCTCTTCGGTTGGCAGAGAGAGAGATTATCATGATTGACTATTAGATATTTCTCTTTGTTTCTTCTTTAATGTGGAGGAAGGGTGTTGAAAAAAAGCTATAAAAAGCATTAAGCCGCAAAAATGATGTGGAGACAAAATGTTAAAATTGAAAAACGAAAAAAAAACAACGAAAAACGCAAAATAGTAGTGAATAAGAGAGAATACAGAAAAAAATATCTGCATAAAACCGGTTCAAAGTGGGTCGTAGTGCAGACTTTAGAGCGTATGGCAACAAAGAAAAGGTGTTGTATTGTGTTGGGTCTTAAGTAATTCTTTGTAGCCGGTCTAATGCCACAAACTCATTATTATGTTATTTCTACCACTATTTACCTTATCGATACAGCGACGAAATGATTTTGCAATCGCTGCATAATGCTGAGAATTATAAAAATTAGAAACGAAGAATTTTTTTGTAATTTGCAATCGGAGATTTCACTTTTTTAAATAAATTTCAAACTCAGCTGTTATATCTTGTGTCCCTTCTATATTTTAATTTTATTCCATTATTATTTTATTTTATGCTTATTTATTCTCCTTTTTTAATTTGATTTATTCTATTTCATTTATCTTAATTAATTTAAATTCATTATAATTTTTATTTTATATTAAATAATATTATTTTTATATAATTTTGCTTTTATTGTAGTTAAATTTTTTAAGAAAGGTGGTGATCTATATTTTTTTTTTAAATCATTTTTTGTTGTTGAGTATTTCGAAAGTATAGTCTTTGAAGAATATACTGTTAAAATTTTATAATGATATCTACAGTATTTTTGGTTATAAAGGTCTTTGATCAGGTAGCGACCGGCCACTCGAACTCATACATTTCAAACTTTAAACTCGTTTTTTTTCAAAACAGCTTTTTTCTGCACGACGCAGGTAAAAAAAAATTATTTATACGGATGATCTGAAATTTGAATATGTTATTCATGTCCCGTAGCATACAAATTTTATATAAGATAATAATTATTTTTTTAGCTCAAAAACTGACAAAAACAAGCCCGTTTTGGTTATCGAAATTCAAAAATTCATAATTTAAAAAAATTATTTTTATAATCTTATACAAGTTAATAATCTACTTAATTTTTGTGTCCCAGATAAGTACAAGAGTCAAAATTTCCTGCAACACCCACATCCAATTTTTTAAAAGAATCAACTTCAAGACCAATTCTAAAATAATTAAAAATATTTTTTATTTATCCAAAGATTTTTTATTCAATATAAATATTTTTGTATATAATATACCTGCAAAGTTCAAATATTGTTGTCTATTATTATCGCTTTTAAAAATGTATTGAAAATGCCTGCAATTTACGATCTTAGACCTTCTTAAGTATTGCTTTAATTCTATTTAATTTTTTGTTTGATTTTATATTTTATTTTATATTCTTTGTTTATTTTAATTAATATTATTCCATTTATTTTTTTAATTTATTGTATACTTTATTTTAGTTTAAATAATAATATTATATCTTTTTATTTTTATTCTATTTAATAATTATTTTTATGTTTATTTTTATTATGTCAAATTATCTGCCTCACTTTGCCAAGATGTGTTTTATTGTAACTGACGTCATTTGTCCGTTTTATTTATTTTCTTCAAACAACATTTTGTTTAACTGTATGTGTACACCTATGTCCTCTCAAATGTTTTTTTTTTAATATTTATTTTCTTCTTTGAGAGAAAACATCTATTTACGATTAAAATAATTTCTAAACCTTATGTTGCGTACATAAAGACTTGTTTTCTCCCAACAGTTTGGTTAGGTTTCCATCTCATTCTTTTTATTTTTTGTTTTACTAAAATTATTGCAGCTAATTTTAAATCTCACTGTGTACAATCTTCAGGTCCTATTGGGATCCAAACAGGATATTCTTGAAATTTGTTATTTAATATTCTACTTGATATCCGTTTATGGTCTCATTTTGTAATTTTTTGTTTTATTTGTTCTATTTATTTCAATTTTTTTAATTTTTAATTTTTTTGTTGCTATAAATATATATTTTTATTTGTGTTATATTTTATTATTTCTTTTAATTTTTTCTTTGGCTTTTTATTATTGTTATTTTTTTTTTAATTGTACTGCTTAACTGCTTATAGTCTTCGCTTGTTTTGCAATTTGAAAATATTAATTTTTTCTATTTATTTTTTACATTTTACATAATTTTAAAATATTTATTATGTTGTTATTATTATTATTTATATGCATATTCTGTATTTAGAATTTTTTTTATCACCTCACTTTTGCTTTATGCTCTACATCTACAAACCCACATCTACTTAAGATTCTATTTCCAGTTCTATATGCGTCTGTGTGTTATAATATTCTTAAATATATTTATCTACTCATCAGCAGCTACATTTGTATCTCAGTAATCTGGCTTGCATTTTATTATATTATTTTTTTTTTTGCCTTGTTTTATATTGGTTTCTTACTTTACTTCACAAAATTCTGTTTATTTTTTATATTTGTATTTAAATTTAACTGAACTTCTATTGTCGCTTGACGTTGTTTGCTCCTTTTAACAGAATGAGAGACCGTGACTCATCGTTTATATTCGCTAAATATTATGTCTTACTCATTTATTAAGCGCTGTTTTGTGATATTTTTTAAGTTAACTTCATTTATGAGTTTTCTGTCGTTTTGTTTTCGTTCCGTTATTTACTGCGCAACCTTGAAAACTCACTTGTGAGTTCGTGTACTATGGAAATGAAAGGTAACCGTAACCCAACTGAGATTGGCAACTCTCTTATGCGAACTGATACTGTTGATATTGGAGATGGTTTTAAGCAACAGCCGAAGTAAAAAATTAATTTTTTTATTTTCGGAGGCTGGTATATTGGAAATTTTAGCAGCATTTCCCTTCACTTGTAATTTATTGCCTTTTTTTTAAATTTTTTTAAAAATAATAAAAAAAAATTTTTAAAACGTTATTTAACATGTAATTGTTGTTTTTTGCTTGTGCTTATGTATGAGCTCTTTGGTATATGCATTCTGCTTAAACTTGCTGTATATTTTGCTTGTTTTTAATTTTAATACCTTACTCAAGGCTTGGTTTAATGCCAATGCATAAAAATTTTTCATGACCATGGTTGGTGCATATAACTTTTTTTTTTTTGCTTTGCTTGAGAAGCTCATTTGCACCTTCATCGCATCTTCAGTGTAATGGTCAGTGAGGCAAGTATTTCGTCCTTTTTCACATATATATTTTCAGACGTGTATTTTCATAATATCTGCATGTGATTATAAAAGTACGTAAATTTTTATTAATGCCAATTACTAAAGAAGTGGTTTCTGTTGCCGCAATATAATCAATTTAGTGCTTAGCGAAATTATAAAAATGTTTTTTGGTTTTCCAGTTTTTTAATTTTTTTTTTTTTTTTTTTTTTTTTTTTGTAGAAAAAGATACATTACGTCAAAAAAATTCATTTTTAAAGTACTCAAAAAAAATTAGATGTTTAAAAAATCTCGAAAATATTAAAAACAAAAATTGAAAAAATTTGAAAAATTAAAAAGAACATTGAACTTAAAGCAAATAATTAAAATAAATTACCAAAATTAAAGAAAAAAATAAAAAAATAACAATTTTTTTAATTAATGAAATTAATTAAATTATAAAATGAGGCAATGAAAATTTTAAAGAGAAAAAGTTTATTTTTCAAAGTCAATTTTTTCAGAATTTCACTAAAATAATATGTTTTTATAGTTATCTGTAAGGCACTTGTCAAAAACTTTTCTTTGTAATTTTGTAAATTCGTTCTTTCTCCAAATTATTCTCTATTAATTTTTATTTTATGGTTTGATTTTGATTCAAGGGCCTACTCAGTCTAATGTAGCACCTGTTGACAAGAGAGAATCTCTGTTGGATTTCATATTTTTTTAAATACCTATGAATATTTTCGATTTTCATTTAATAAATTTCTATATTTATTCTTAAGAAATAATAATAAATTTTTTGTTAAAAAAAAAACTTAAATTTTTTGTTTTCTAAGATTTTGAATTTTTTTTGGTCTTATCAATTCTCATAGTTTTTTTTTTATATTTTGTAATTAATTAATTTTATATATTTTTTATTTTATTTTTATTTTATTTGTATGTATTTTTTTATTATTTGTATTTTTCTACTTACAGAAGTTACTAGTTAACATAATTTTTACAACTTCAAAGTTCAGATAATTTTGTATTTGTTAAGATTTTCCTTTTCGATATCAATTACTCAGTTAATTGCTTTGAGTGTCATTTTGCAATGTTCCTATGAGCTTACGCTAATGTATATTTTTATTGCATGCAATTATGAGCAGCTTATCGAGCTAAAAAGTCATCAGCGAATGCATTAGCTAGCGTGTACTGTGATACAAACATACAAATAAATTTGCCTATATTACCCAATAAGCTTTTTATTTTGAATTGAATTTGAGTACGAATTAAGAACTGTCACGGCTTGAGATATTGTAAAATTGTTTTTTTTTAAGCGTCTGATAAATATGTCTATCACATTTGTGCTGGACTTCTCGCATTGTTGTAAGGATACAGCAAAGTTTGCTGCATAAGTTTTCTCTCTGCATATAGATTATTTATGAAGGTAGCCAATAATGCTGTTCTGTTCCACATACAACTTGTCTGCTTTTCGCTCTTGCAAGGCTCGTAAGTTCGATTTAAATGCAACTTTAGTTAAATAAATAAATAAAAACATGAATTTTTCTACGGTCTTGTAAGAGTCCATTGTTAATATTTTAACTTTGCGTTTTTTACTTTCTTTTCATTTATTATTTATTTATAATTTTATACAATGCAAAATATTCATGGTTTGACATTGACATTTGCGCGAATAGCATTTTATGTTTATTGTTTGTTGGCGGCTTATTGTAATACTTTTTATTTTTATTTTTTTACTCTACATAGTTTCTTTTGTTTATTTTTTACATTTGCACTATTTTGGATTTAATTCACAAGATTTGTATTGCAAAGCGATTTGCTTTTTTACTGCATTTTTTTTCCAGTTAATATTTTTCTTTAAAATAAATATAAATAAAAGATAGCTCATTGCAACATTTAAATATCCAAATTAAAAATAAATAAATGATAAATAAATAAAAAATAAAAAAAATAACTTGCATTTTAATCTTTTTTCTTTTTTGCATAATACGCAAAATCAACAACTCAAACAAAATGCATTCGTTCGCCAAATACCAAATACACTAGCGAGTTAAGTACACACTTCAGCTCGCTGTTTGAGCAAACTAGTTACATTTTCGTACGAGTAGTCTAGTGTCTAGTGGTCGAACAAATAAAATCTTTTTTTCTTTTCATTTCATTATTTGCATTATTTGCTCTGATCATTGATAAGCAGCAGCAGTATTGTGTAGCCATGATCCTTCACGTTTTTGCATTTAGATTTTTTTCGTTTTATTTGGTTTGTTCGTTCGGCATTTATAAAGGTACTTTTTGTGTAAATATACGCTAATTCGCGTTAAGACGCTTTTTCAATGACGAAAGGATGTTAGTACTTAACCCCTTTTTGTGCTGGAAGTTTGGTAAATAGTACTTAACTGTTGTCGCATGGATTTCGTATAGATCTAAATTCATTCACATTTATCTACCAGACATAAGTGTGTTAAATATTTCCTTTTTTATATGGATATTTTCCACGCTATGAGTTTTAAGTTCTGCCTGAAGGGCAACTTAAAATTTTTTGGTTTATTTCTCAGATCATCGTTCTGAGGCTCTTTGATCGTTAACGTGTGTAGTTTATTTTTTTTTTTTAAATACTGAATTATAAATAATTTTGCACTTTTGACTTGAGTATTTTTTCAATTGAATTTTAGATTGTTTCAAAAATTGTGAGATTGAATTCTTTTAGTTTTAATAGCGTCATCTGCCTAACGTACGGAATTTTCCGAGTCATGAAAGCAAGAGTTTGCTAAGCGTCGAGATTTAAAACTGTTCGGCTACAGAAAACAAATTCACCAACTGAAATATAAGATTATTTGAACTGCCACAGAAATTCAGAAGTTAGTATAGTACTTTTCGTTACGAGAAGTGAGTCTGTTAAATCAAACGTTCTGGGGAATGTCAATTGAAATCTCGACATAAATTTTTGAGGTATAGATTTTTCGTTCAGTTATCAATTCAAATTCTCTATTAAAAAAAATGAAATGAAAAATATTAAAAATATTTTTTTTTTTAAATGTACTTAAAATAAAAAATGTAATTTAAGAAATTTTTTTCCAAAAAAAAAAAATTATTTAAAAAATATTTTTTATATATTATATATAGCAAATTAAATAAAAAATACAAAAGAATTAAAAACTTATAAAAACAATACAGAAATATTTACAAATTAATGAAAATTAAACAAGGAAAGAATAAACAAGAAATTATAATTATAAAAAACTTTAAAAAAAAGGATTAGGATTTATTCGAAAATTCCTAATTTTAAATAGTGACTGCTCCAAATAATTTTATGTTTAGTTATACCTGGAAAAGTTCCTCGAAAGAAATTCTAGGAAATTGCTTTTGAAGAAATTATTTCTTTTAAAAAATTTAAAAAAAAAAAAAAAAAAAAAAGTGAAATAAAATTTAATTTTATAAAAAAATATAAAAAGAAAATTATAATCAAAAATAAAAGTAAACAAAATTGAAAATTAAAAAAGTCTTCAAATCTAATTAAAAATAAAAATAAAAATTTTTTTAAAAAAATTATTATAAAAAAATCTAAAATCTTTAAATTAAGGATTATTTTTATTCCAAATTCGTGAGCTATAAGTTTTAACGTAAAATTAGAGACATATAAACCAATTTACAAATTGCACACAAAATAAAGATTTATCACCAAAAAAAATAATTTTGTCATTTGCAAAATTTAAAGCTCCACAAAAGCGTTAGTACCACAATGATAAGCAATTATTGTTCGCACCCACAAACTAATGTGGAATAATGTAGAGATAAATGAAATGAAAGAGCATATTGAGAAAATACATAAATACTCATACATATTTATTTAACACACTATATCATTGCGAAAAAAAAATCAGTCAAATACCGGTTGAAAGGGGTAAATGACTGATTGCAATGTGAGAGAGAAGCATTAGTGGCAAACAGATTGCGGCAATTATTATTTTTTTTTGTTATTTTTAATTTTTAATTTTTAATTTTTTATTTTTTTTAATTTTTTTTAATTTTTTTTTATTTTTTTATTTTTATTTTATTTTTGCAAATACTTACTGTACTGGAACATATGTGCATCTACAAATATACATAACTTTTTCGTTAGTGAATATTTAAAAGCACAGATTGCGCAGTAATGACCGCGTTACGCACGCGCACCTCTTCTTTCACCTCTTTTGATAATATAGGCCGGTTGTACAGGAAGGCTTGTACAATGCTTTCATACATAAAGTTTATGCACATACAAAGTTACATATATGTGTGTGTATCAGCGTTTAGACGATTACTTTCATTCATTCATTCGTTGCGCATGCATACCGCTCATTATACGAATGTATACGAGGAGAGAGCAAAAATACTGAAGAGAGAGGAAGGTTTCTTTCGTTGTCGTCGGGTCGGCCAGCGTGGTAAATCGGACATTTATTCGCTTTTGGTATAGTTTTTTCGCCTTTTATTCATTTACTGTTGCCGTAGCGTTTTATTCAAACTATTATTATTTGACTTTTTATTTTACTCGTTTTCCATTTCCACTAATCGCACAGTCAATGGCAAATTGTAGATAAATAATAAATATTTAAATCACAATTCCAACTGTGAATGAACGACAGTTTATACTCGCCCATGGAAATTTTATTTGTTTTGTGTCTTATGTAATTCGGCGAAACTCATTAATCATTGAGTGCCGGCGATAAAATGTCGTTTGAAGCGTTTAAACATTAAAAAAAAATTTAGAAACTCGAAAAGTTGTTTTGTAAATATGATGGGTTTCGTAAATAAAATGGGAAGTGCTGTTATCAATAGGAGTTGTGTGTTCCGTTAACGTGAGTTAAGTATAAAATAAAGACCATAATAGATATGAAGCATAAAACTAATAGATTTTGATTAGATCAAGGCTAGAACTTTGAAACTGAAAGAGTTTTTAGCAAAAAGGTTTGACGAAAACATCTTTTGCCTTATATTGACTCATTGCTGCATCCGTTTTTATTCTAAAAATTGGGTTTTCAGTCTGAATTTTTTTTATTAACAGCGTTTTCGAGTCTAGTTTTTTTTCTAGCAACAAAGATAATTTCCTCTGATTAAACAATCTAGACGAACAAATTATTCGAAAATGATTTTAATTTTTTCTCCTTAATATACAATTGAAATTTAATTTCATTATTTATTGCAAGTAATTAACCTTGTTTTATTAAATGTTATGTTATGTTCTAAATCAAATCATTTTCATTCAGAATTTAAAAAAAAATCATTAAAATCTATACCACTAAAATAACGACAGTATCAGTTTGAGTATAATTTGGAACCACTACTCGTAAGCAAGTTTGGAATCAGCTCGAAAGTATTATAGAACCATTTCCTGAGAATTTCGAGAACATTTACAAATCATTTCGGAACAAATTTGGGAACATTTCATGTTCAATTTGAAACTCCTTTTTAAATAGTTCTATACTCTTTCAGTGAAACTTCGAAGTGGTTTTTTTTTGTTACTCTGTATAAAGCTTTGAACTAATTCGGAATCATTTAAAAAACATCCCAGAACAGATTTCGGTACTTGCTTCATTCATTCCGCGGACAGTTTTTTTTATAATCAATTCGATTCAACTTTTGAATATTTTTCTAAACAAGTTTGTTCACACTCGGTAGTTAGATCATAACTAATTTGGCATGATTTTTACAATGTTTTATTAAACTTTAAAACTTGTTAGTTACCATGGCAAAGAAATTTTTTTCAGAAGTTCTCTGTCAACACGAAATCAGTTGGATACTATTTCTAGATGCTGTTACCATTCTGCAATGATTGAGAAACTATTTTGGCATCATTACTTGATTAGTTTCGAAAGTAGTTTTTAAATATTTAATTACCAAAGACAGTTTCGTATAATTCACTTTCAGATGGTTACTATTTCTAGACTGTTTCTGAATTTCGAAACAGATTTTGCTATTCTGGTATAATATTGGAACTAGTTTGAAATAATTTTTGAATTGTTTTTTTCCCAAGTTTAAAATTATTTCAAGACGACCTTTTTTACTTTTGTTTCGGCCTATGTCCGAGACTTTTTGAAAAAAAAAAAAAAAAAATGAGCAAAATAATTGCCATTCTGAAACTGTTTTAAACATACATATTTCGAGTTTCTTTTCGTTTAGTGTCGGAAGTGGTTTTTTAAATTATTTCAAAAATTTCTAAACTGACTACCATTTCATTTTTATTTCGGCGTCAATTCGTTTACAATTATTTCAAAATTAGTTCTTGACTGGGCTATTGTTCCTGGCTTATTCCGGATTAGTTTGAAAGAACCAAGTAGTAGTTACCAGTTGAAAACTACTGCAGAAGAATATCAAAATTAATTTCAGCGCACAGTACATAAATGAAATGATGGGCTTTTGAGCTTCTTCGGAACGTTATCAAACTGTGTGATATTTTTTAAATTTAATGCCTATATAATTTATAATTTAAAAGGATTGGAACAACAACTAGGGTGTTTGTCGTTACCTTAGACGAGTTTTGACATTTTGTTTGTTGATTATTTCATCTCAATATTTTTTTGCTTTCAATATAATGTACTATGCTTATAAACCGAAAATAATATGATCAAAATTTGAAATATTATTTTAGAAAGTTTTCAGAGAGTTTTGATGATTGGTTTATATATTATATAGTCAGTGAAGTGTGACTTAAAATTTTTTTTTAAATAAAAACAAATTTAAAAGCAAGTGCAAGAAAACTGTAATTTTTTTTATATAAATTATTTTTCATAAATTTCGCTCACCCTTAAATGATTTTTTTTTCTTTGCAAACAACAAACGACGAAGAGAAAGGCGCCACTAAACAGCAAAAAAGCAACGCACGATTTTGCTGCTTTTGTTTTTTTCTTAAACAAACATTTCTATTAATACCTGATTTGTTATATACTTTTTCCTCCCATTCAGTAAAATTACAGCAACACGCGTCATAATGACGATGAAGATAAAATAAGTAAAGAATAAACGAGGGCAGTTGTCTATGGGATACGTATCCAAATCAGACTAAAACAACAGCAATATAACTAAGAACTAAATAGACTGTTTGATTTAAAATAAAAATTGAAAAAAGAAAACTTGCCAATGACAAACTGTGTTTACAACTTCAATTAAGCGCAATTAACTACCAGTCATACCCACCAATGCGCATAAATAATATAAACAGCGGATCCGCATCGGCCAACGTTACAGTAGCAGTAGCAGCAGCCGCAGCCACAGCTAGTGCTACTAAAATGGCAACTATGCCAGTCGTTTGGTGTACAGATCCAAATTCAGTAAATAAACAGCCTACAGCTTTCGCGCTCCATGGCATACAATTGCAGGGAAACGTGACCGAGAAACAGGTGTTGGCGCTGCGTGAATTGGTCAACGCTGCCGCTGAGGGTAGACTCATATTGCCAGCGGATGGTACATTTGTGCTGCTGGATAGCGGTATCAGCATTGAAAGTTCGATAGTGAAAAGTGGCAGTGGTGTTGGTGCCATTGACAGTGCTGCTGTCGATGTAGATGGCAATAAGGAGAATGCCATAGAGAATGGCGCGCATAATACGATAAATGGTGAGGAGGAGAAACAAACAAAAAATACATATATATTAATGCCCGTCGCAACGAATAAACAGCGCGCTACAGACTTGCCAAATAGCGTCACAGCAACGACGGGAGCGGCGACGACAATGAGAACAGGTTGCGTGAAAAAGTTGGACACAGTGGGCGAAGAGAAAAGAAGCGCGTCGCAAGCGTTAACACATACACAGTTTCCAAGTCTTGTTGATGACGACGACGATGAGGAACCGAAATACTCCACATTCACGCCGCCCAACTCCATCGATGGCGAAGAAGTACTCTACGAATTTCTCTGTTGCGCTAAATGTATGAATGAAATTTATTCCGCCAGATGCCAAAGTGAACCACACCAATGTCAGTATGCCACGGACGCATTCCCGCCCAAAAGTAATCAGAGCCGACGCGCATTAGCTGCAGAACGACTACAGCGTCTACTCAGGACGTCTGGTCGTGGCAGCGCCTGCTTGGACTGGGGCGCCGGAAAGGAGCGTACCATTGAGCCACCAACAGTAGTTAGAGACGATCCTGTGTACAGTATTGCCAATAAATACACGCGCCGATATCAGCGCAAACATTGCCTCAACTTCGCCTCAGCATTGACAGCACGTAATCGACAAAATCGTCACAAATTACCAATGCAAAGCGTAAAAATCTTTCATAATCGTAGCATTGCAATCAACGCAAATGGCTACGGCGGTGGCGGTGGGTCTTGTAGTGGTAGCGGCGGTTGCGGTGGTGGTAATCGTGGCAATAAAATTAGCTGCATTCCATTGCCAACGCTATCATTACTGCCCGCGTATGCGACGGTGAATAAAAGGCAAAACAATAAAGAAACGACAAAACAGTCGAAAAGCAATCGTACGGACGAGTTTGATGGAGTAGAAAAGCAAGTGTCGACGGAGAGTAATAGCAAAAATGGGAGAACGGGTGATGGCGTCAGATCAACGAGAATACAGACTGTTGACGATAAGCCCAAAAACAACTGTGATACACCAATGGACGATGGAGTGGTGGAGGACACCACTACCGAAGTAGTTAAAGATCTTATTTGTTTCGATGATGACGGCGAAAACGTTACACCGACGACGACTGCCGCGCCAAGTTCTACTAGTGATACGAAGACCTTCGATTTGCTATGCGCACCCAATAAAGAGCTCATCGCACCATTGACCGCCACAGCGCACGAACGTGGACAGAACGATGTCGATAACTGTGATGACGGCGACGACTGCAACCTTCCACTGACAGCAGATGCGCTATGCATGCAAATTAACAACGAATCGCTCGCCGAAACTGTGAACGCGTCAACTCACCAAAAGAGTGTCAACGACGACGAAACAAACGACGCAGTCGTCGTCGCTGCTCCGTGTGCGCAAGCGAACAGCAACAATTCAAGTCGCAAAACAAGTTTCGATTCAACCTGCACTATCAGCTCAATGGATTCTGGCTTTATTGAGATGCAGAATAAATTGGAGAACTCGTTGCAGAGTGCCGCTGGTGTGCAGCTCTGTGCCGCACCTGCGTCATCGCCAGCGCTAGCCGCGCACCCCACATTAGCGCAAATTTTTGACGGTGCCACTACGAGTTTGGAAAATTCCGCAACGTCGCCAGCGCGCGTAACGTCGAACAGCTCGACCGCTGTAAGCTGTGATGCGCCGGAAAAAATCGCGCGACTCAACTATAAAGAATGCCTAACACAGTCACGCAATCGACGCAAATCTTATGAGGAATTTAAAGCAATGTTCGCCGTCGCAGCGCATGTAGATAGCTCCAATGTAGTGTTAGCGGAGTCGAGCGCGCGACGTAAAACATTGCAGACACGTAGTAGTGACAATGGCAGCTGTTTGGAAAAGGAAATGCAATACGACGCGTCAATGACAAATTCGAGCGTAACAAAAACAACAACTACATCGATGTGTACATTACAACCTACTACTACGACGTCGTCAGGGGCGACAATAACGTCGCCGTTGTCGTCAAATACATTAGAATCGATATCAGAACAAGCTGTAACCGCAATCGAGGAGATTGCAGCTTCTAGTGCAGCGCTTGCACTTGCCAATCGCACAAGCAGTGAACAATTGGACGCGTTAGCTGCTGTGAATAATGACACGAAACCGGATTGCGTAAACAAGTTTGCGGCCTGCGCCGGAGCTGAAATGGATACTGTTGACGTGTGCGTTCCACCACCAACAGCAGGAACAACGGCAGCGGTTAATACTGCAGTGGCAAAACCGCAACAGCCAACCACAGAAATTTTGCGTAAGAATTCCGATTTTCTATCTCAAATACTAGATCAAAAGCTGCTTGCGGCGAAAGAGAAAGATAAAGCACACATACGACGTAAATCGTATGAGGAATTCAAACGTCTAGTGCGGGAATGCGAGGCAATGGATGCGTTGGAATCGTCGGCTGAGGGCGCCGCAGAGAGTGGTGCGTCCGCAGCAACGCCATTTAAACGCCAAAATTCGCGTCATCGCAAAAGTTACGCTTCATTTCTGCTAATGCGTCGCAACTCGCTGAAAGAACAACAACAGAAAGCAGCAGCTTCTGCAAGTAATGCCGCTCCGGAGAGCACCGCTGACGAGACAAACACCAGCGCCATTGTACCAGCGGCGACCACCAATAAAAACAGCAAAGCTGCGTGCGGCGTTGGTAACAACAACTACAACAGGAATTTTAAAATCTACGACAAACTAGTTTATGGCACCATTTATGACATCATCCAACGCAAGAACGACATTTACAACCTCACATACCATAAATATGACAAATATATGACATATGGAACCATTTATGAGATTCTGCACCGCAAGACATCACAGGCATCCACCGCCAGTTCGGCCTCATTCACAAGTGCGAGTGATTTCTTCCAGCGCAAAAGTCTTTCGGCTATTTTAGAGAAAGATGCCGCTGCTGCTGCTGACGGCGTACATGAGCGACGCGATAGCGCAAGTTCTGCGAAGTTGGGTAAAGAAAAAGGCAAAGAAGACAAGAAACAAGAGAAACACAAGCCACTAAAGCCAACTATGATTTACGATATTATACAAAAGCAAAATCTTGCCGCCACAGATGAATGCAATTCAAGCGCGCCAAACTCGATCACTTCAGCGGCTTCCTCGTCCACTTATTTGGGCATTGGCCGCAAGTATGGCACGATTTATGATATTTTACAAATAGAGAAATCGGATGCAACCAGTACCGTCACCACAGCCGCTTCAAATGTGCCACACCCAGAATCCAAGAATCGTTTTATTGTTAGTAAAATCGATGAAACCGCTGTCGCAAACGCAACTCCTTGCTCGGAGTCGATCACAAATAATGACGATCGAAATCTCGATAAGCAACCGCATAGCGAGAATGCTGACGCCGCCCATTGTGATAGCCAAAAATCGTCCGCCAAAACAAAGCCAAATAAAATGAGAAGACTGTCTAATATATTGTCTTATAGCAAGCAACTTGCGAAGTCGACCGATAAGTCATCGAGTAGCGAACGCATCGATGAGCAACCTGAGCCAGCAGAAACAATACAGAAGCCAAATACAAACGTCCAACACAAACGCCGCGTCGGCATGCCTCAACTTTTGCCCTTGGATAGCGAGGAGCTGTATGCGCGTATTCTTGCACAAAATCGCGCCAACTCTTCCGCTGCAACGGGCAAGTTGTCACATCCCATTATGAAATCCAGTTCGCTTGATGCCATCTCCACAAGTGCGTTGGCAGCTGCGGCCGCCTTGCTATCGCCACCTAATACACCCTCACCGCCTTCACCGCGTCGCGGTCTTAAGCAACATAATTGCCTGTCACAAGCACATCCCAGTGCGCAGACATCACAACGGCAACTCGTCAAAAAGTTATCATTGGAAAGCTTCGAACCGAGTAGGGCGCGCCAAGAGCGTTCACCACTTCGTCGCTGGTCTAATCAAATGCCCATCAAATGCAATTGTATGCCAGTTGGTGGTGGTGACTCTCGAGAGGGCTCGCCAATTTCCTTGACGTGTAGCAACGAAGAGTTGTGCACTTGCGCGTCG
The DNA here is from genome assembly GCA_030068015.2 of Neoceratitis asiatica. Taxonomy (NCBI): domain Eukaryota; kingdom Metazoa; phylum Arthropoda; class Insecta; order Diptera; family Tephritidae; genus Neoceratitis; species Neoceratitis asiatica. The sequence goes on from CM061527.1 coordinate 17,903,426, forward strand.
GTTATACATGAAGCGGCGCAAAAGCAACGCCATAACTTCTGCTATCCGCACAAGCAACAACAACAACAACATCAGCAGCAGCAGCATAAACCTACGTGTCCGAATTTCTTGATTTTCAATACAACAAATGCTCATACAGCAAAACCACCAACAACGGAAGCGACAATACCAGCTGGCGCATTTTCGTCATGGTCCGTCTCTGCGGCTTCTGCTTCGACTACGTCTTCGTGTGTCGGTAATGTCGATTGTGCGTGCGCCTCGCTGGATAATTTTAAAAATTTCAAACTCAATAATGCATCCACGCCGAAGGGCGGTAGCAGCAGTTCAGCGTTGGCGTTGACCAAGAAAGCCAAGTCGCGCCGTTTGTCGGAGTTTACGCGCGGTGAATTTCTAAACGAAAAACCGTAAGTGTTGTGCCTTCAAATTTTATTTTTATTTTGTTTTATTTTATTTTACCTTTTTTTACTTTATTTTATGTCTTTTATATTATTTTATTTTTTATATTTTATTTTTTTTTACTGAAATATTTTTTATTATTATCAAGTTTGGTATAGTTTTCTCTAAAAGTAATACCTATTCATATAACTTTTTGTTGTTCATTTAGATATACCCACCGAAATTTAAACCTATCGTATCAAATGCATGAGCTGAGTTGATTTAGCCATGTTCGTCTGTCTGTTTGGACGCAGTTGAGTTGATTTGGTTTTGGTTTGACAAGGGATGACGAAAATTCGTTCCGATATAAATCTACAACCCTCAGTTTTTCACATATTTCAACCAAACTGATTGGTGGGCAGATGCATCTGTACGTTTAAACGATCATTTGTCGGAACCGGCCAGATCGGAGCACTATAGCATAAATAATTTCATTTTTCAGATTTGAAATATTGGGTCATAAATCCGCCAAAAAAGTACCTAAGGCTGACAAAGACAGTCCTTCTTTCCGTAGGCAAGCCATTGGTTTTGCCTTAAACTCTTTGACAGATTTCATATATTTCATAGTAAAATAGAATTTAGATCTTTAATATATTTAAACCGCAAGCTCAAGCACGTGATTTTCAGCTCAAATCATTAATTATTCAAAAATGAAATTTATTATTAGTTCACACATTCCTTCGGTCACAAGTATGGACGTTGATTCAGCATTACAACTCAACTCAACTATTTTATGGTATTATGGTTCACAACCAAGATTGGCTGATAGCGTCTCGAGCGTTCCTTAAAAAATGTTATTTTCTTGAAATTTTGTTTATCAATTAAGTCTTATAATTAAAAAAAATGCTCTAAATAAAAATAGTAAAAAAAAAAATTTATACAGTTCCTGCTCTTCTTAATAGGTCCCCGAAAAGAGTAGTTATTTTTTAATGCCTTTGAAATTTTTGAAATTTCATTCGAAAAACATAAACAAATTAATGAAAAAGAATTTAAAAAAAATAACCTAATTTTTTATCTTGATTATCTGTGATAATCCAAAATTATAAGTTATTCCGAAATGGATGTAGTAATAAAATTGTAACTGGTAGTTGCTAATGGTAAATGCGGACTAGTTCAAAGTGGATTGGCCTTATACTAGTCAAATTTATCACAAAAACTCCTCTTCAAAATACTTTTCTAACTAAATTATTTTACAGTATATAACCGTTCTGCGGGTCAAGGTGTTAAAAATACAATAAATACGTTACGTGGAAAATGCTTTGCTAAGTGCTGATTGATACAGACAGAGGATGCACGTAATTCTCTTTTCAGAAATTCAGAAAGAAAAACTTTCTCTTTTTTATACGAATTGTTTTGTTTTAAAATCTTTTTTTTTTCAAAGCATAATTTATAAATATTTTATATTTTTACACATTTTTATTTATTATAAATAATTTATTTATTAATATTTTAAATTAAAAGTAATATATAGAATAGTGAATAAATTTTTTTCTCTATTAATTATATTTCCATAAGTAATATAATACCTAATACATAGTCTGTGCATTGCATATCGGCTTCTTTTTTAATAACCGTACAGTTGAATTTATTAAAAAAATGATTTTCTCTTAGCAGCATAATATATTCCGAATTACTTATACTTTATTTGTTACATTATTTGTTACTAAATATTATACTTTCTATGAGTAAGAACTGATAATTTTTAATTGATTCTCTCCACCTAAATATACATTCAATTGTTCAATTTCATTATTTAGTTTTTTAAGCTGGAAAATTGAAAAAATTACAATGACAGTCTGAGCTAGTTATGGGTATTCTGGGAACCCTAAATTTTTAGTTGTTTTAATATTTAACTTGCAAGTATATAAAGAGGAATCTAGTAAGAAATGTCGATGTTGTAATTCATAAAAATTCTTTAAAATGCTAAAAAAAAAATTCAAAATTAATTTGGGCCAACCCTCAAATCAAACGTTATTACCGCACATAAACAACAACCTTCCACATAATGTTGTTTTTTTTCGGATTTCTTCAATATCAACGAAATATTTTTGTGTACAAGTACATGCTGCAAGTATTATTTCTAATATGCCCTCGTTTTTATAGGCAATAGACAAATTTTTTTGTTATATCAAATATTCGTACATAGAAGGTAATATATGCATAAACATGACCTGTTTTTGATGAGCCATTAAATGCCTTTAAAAGTGAAATATATGTAAATACATATAGACATACATATATATAAATAAATAATAAATAAACAGAATTATTACCTATGTACATATGTATGTACCACAACTGTGTATGTCATTCCTAGGCATGTAATGTGCTTTACATTACTTGCATAATAATTTTCTGCTGCGTTTTGTCTTCGCCTTTTTTTTTTCAAATCATAATTAAGGGTTTTTTGTACAATGCAAAGCTCAAGCAAGCAATATTATTGCCGTCAAAATGCATACAACATTGCAAATCAATTATCATACATCAGTCTGGCGATTTTCATGTTGTTAATGAAGATGCATAATGCCCATATATATGTATATATGTGTAAATGTAGTAAAATACTTCACGTTTGGCATTCCATTCATAGAATTTTCAGGGTTTTTTTATTCGCAATTTTATGTATTTTTATATGTTTTGCATGTGTGTGTGTGTGTGCAGTTGTGGGGTTATTTCATCATTATGTGTATTGTATTTATTATTTGTTTGCTAATTTTTAACTCAACAATATTCATTGATGAATCAAGAAGTTATGACGTCGAGAGCTGTGATTTATTTATTTATTTATTTATGTATTTATAAAATTTTTATTTTCACAGCAGATTGTGATTTTTTCTCTATATTTTCTTGGTAGTATATGTTACATACATACATAAATATGTGTAAAATGATTGCTCAATTTTAATTTCATTCATTGATGGTTTCGTATACATATATTTAGTTGCCAATTGCCAATTGAAAGATATTAATACAGTAAATTCTGCAAATGACGTTTCGATATGGGAAAAGTAGTGTTTTAAGCTCAGAAGGTCTTACCCGTAATAGGGAATATATTAGATCTAATCATAATTTAAGTTTCCTATGTAAATATGTATGTTATATTTAATGGATACTAATTTTATTTAGCAAATTTGTTTGCTTAAGAATTGTATATTTGATGTTTTGCCAGATTTTATGTCAGGCCAATCTACTGTTCTATTCAATACTATGTTTTGTATTGTAATATTTTTTATATATTTTATTTTGTGCCATATTTTATGTTTTGACATAAATTATGTTTTGCCAGATTTTATGTTTTGTCATATTTTATGTTTTACCATATTTATTTGTATGTCGTCTTTTATGTTTCAGCAAATTTTATCCTTCGCCATATTTTTGTTATGCTTACTTTGAATTTACGCATCTTAATTGTTAATGCTTAGCAATTTTTTGATTGTATGTATGCATTGTTGTTTGACAACATTTTATATTTGGCAGCATTTCAAGTTAAACAAAACTTTGTTTCTTAAAATGTTGTGATTATGAACATTCTATGTAAATATTTTTTACATGTACATGCATACATATGTACATCTATGTATAGCATGTTTTTGCGAATTGTTTACTTAAGTAGATTTTCTGGTTAACCATAATTTTTGTTTAACTATAGTTTATGTTTAGACATATTTCTTTTTTAGTCATATTTTTGTTATAATTGGGGTTTAACAATGTTTTGTATTTATCAAAAAAATTTCCGTCGATACCAAGAGCCTATACTAAAGCCAATAAATCCATGCTTACACTCACAGGCATATGTTATGTGTGTACCCCGCAGTGAAAAGGTAGACTAGTCTGCAAAATCCTAGTTAAATACTAGTATGAAATGGGATTAAATCATAGCAGTTTATTATTTGTATAGCTCTTTGCCAGTAACGGGAATAATAATAATTTTCACCACCACACCATTCATATGTTGTTGTTATATTTAGTACGACAAGGCTCAATTAAAAAAAAATAATAATAATCTAGTTGAATTCTAGTTAACAACTAATACTTTTCCCTGCAGGGTATGTACAGTTGTTTGACTCTGTTTGGGGTTATTTTCCTACTTAAATGTGTATACGTACATATGTAACTTGTATTCCCAATAGATCGATTACCAATTTCAAGAACACTAACAAATAGATACCTGTTAAAACATATGTATATACATACACAAATATATATATTCGAAACTAAATTTGCGGTCTACTCACAAATGGTTTCATAATCATCCTTGGCTGTAGAAATGTCAGCGATCAACGTGACAAAGATACGTTTACTTATCGCAATTGCTTATTTTGTATTTCTTTCTGTTGTAAAGATATTCGAAAAATATGTAAGTATACTCGTACATGTGTACGTAGGTACATAAATATTCGTATATACATTTCCTGCTGACATTCATCAAGTGTGGATGGTTGCATTACCGATTAATTTACTGTTCAAATACAACCCATAAATTGAGATTATACAACAACAACAACAAAAAAAGCAAAGGCAGATGAAAATACAGGAAAAAAATTGTGAATTAAAAGTTTTTATGCATTTTTAAACACAAAACAAAAATGTGCCTTGCACAAGAGCCAACACGTGAATGAAAAATTTCCTTTGCATGAGCCGTGGCTGATGAATTGTGGTGGGCTGGAAAACAAATATATGTATTTTTTAGCTTATATTTGTATGTTTTGTATGCAATTTTTGTGAACAGAAAAACTCGACAAAATATTTTTTTTTTTTTTATAAAAAAGTACTTATAAATCAGTAACGATTTACCTCGCCTTCTCGCGTTATCCAACTTTAATTAAAGCAATTCGTTGTATAGCTTGTTGTATTCAATTTATCGGTTCTCTTTAGTGATGCTTTCATGTGGAACATCAAACAATTAGCGGGCGTTTTTTGTTATTATTATTATTATTTTTTATTTGCTGGCAAGGGTTTGTAAAGTGACGGCAGATGTTCTAAACTTTAATCGCTTGCCATTGTTTTCAGAAATAAATAGGGGCTGATATTTAAAAAAAGAAAAACATGTAAAATGGGTTGCCCTTCTGTTAGTTGACCTTGATGACATGTAATTTGACATTTTATAGTAATATAAAAAAGTATTTATAATATTCATTAGTAAGCGTTTATAGTTTTTGAAAAAAAAATTGCAAAAAAAAGTTTAAAAAAGCTTTCAAACTCCGATCTTACTATTAAAGCTTTCAAGAGCTCTATGAAAGCTTCTAGAATTATGATGAATGTACTTAATTTGGATTTAAAAAAATATATATTTACTATTCGAATCTAGCTAATAGAAATTCTCAAATAATTACGAAATATAAAATATTTTTATTTTTGACTAAAAATTCAAGCTGTTAGATTAAATATTTTTAATTTATATTTTTGTGTATTTTATAAAAACTTTTATTTATCTTTTTTTTTGTCTTTTTTTAATTAATTTTTCGATCTTGCTTTTTTTAATTTTTTGGTTCTGAATTTCTTTTTTTTATTTTGATTTAAATTTTATTTATTTCGTCTTTTTTTTTTTCTTTTTTGAATCTATACTTTGAATCTATTTTTACTGAATCTAAAAAAAAATCCTTTTAAACGCATATCTTTTATTTTATTATAATAAAAAAAAATAATTAATAAAAAAAATTAATAAATTAAAAATATTAAAAAAAAAATTAAAAAAATAAAATAAAATAAAACAAACAAAAAATTAAATGAGATTTCATTTAAATTTATTTGTGTGATTTAAACAATTTTTTTATTATTGATATTAAAACTATCTATAAAGCTATCATAAAATAGAAGACATGCGAAAGGGTTTTTTGTAGATTCAAGTTTATTTTTGATAAAATTAATCGATTTTATGAATAACCTCAAATTTCCCAAATATAAATAATCTTCTATGTTTATTTTTGTATATATATATATATATATATATATATTTTTTTTTTTGTTTTTCATAATGAAAACCTTAAGATCCCAAAAATTTCTTGCTGCATTTAATTTAATTTTATTTTTTAATATATATTTTTAATATATTATGTATAAATATTTTATTTTATAAATTTAAGATTTTTATATTTCATTTACTATTTTAATTTTTAGTTAATTTTATGTTATTTACCATTTCATTTCATTTAATATTATATTTTTTTCTCTATTTTATGTTATTTCATTTTATTTTCTATTACATATTTTCCTAAGAAATCTCTCAAAAAAAAATTTTTTTTTTAAACGAAATTTTTTAGAAATTTATTTAAATTTCACATTTTTAAAATTACAATTTTTTAATAAATATTCTAAAAAAAAAATTATTTTTGATTTCAAATATTTTCAAATTTATTGTCAAAATTTCCCAACAGTTTATAAGACTGATATCTATTCTCTTGTATAGCTCATTTATTGTTTTTTTTTTGTAGTTATTAGTTAATGTCGAGTAATTTTAGCTTTATCTCAAATAAATAAAATATTTACTGACGTTAACACCATTTTCTAAGAATTAGCAAGTTTCATAGATAGTACTAACTTCTGTCGCCATACCCTAAACGTTTACAAATCAGTCACTATAAGCGAAAATTAGCGAAAAACAAGCACAGTTATATCATACAACAGATAAATAGCATATATTAACGAAAAAAAAATAACAAGTAAGAAGCTCTTGGAAAAAATATTAAAATACCATCAGCGGCGAATTGATGAAACACGAAAATTAAAAATCAAAACCTGTTTAAATATTTACTTCTGAACATGCTGACATACATACATACATATCTACATGCACACATTTGGCACTTTGAACTTTCGTTCACAAACAAAAATAACAACAAAAATTGAAGAAACGCAAAAAAAAGTGTCGTTTTTGCGAAAATAATATATACATATGTACCTGCATGCATGTTTGCATATAAGTTCACTGAGTACATGTGTATATAATTAACAAAATGCGATAAAAATGACACTGTGTAACATTGAGAAAGTAATGAAATTTAATGCGGATTTTGAAGGTTTATTGGTTTTTGAGACTTATTTAATTAAATTTAATTAACAATGACTTAATTTAACTATTTTAACTACTCATAACTTTTAAGTATAATTGAAGTTTACACTATAGAAAAACATTATTTTCTAATGAAAATGGAGCAGTTTAGATTTTTGAAAATTATTATTATTTTTTAAATATTCATACTTTGCAATATTAATCTTATTAACCCATTAATTTTGAAGAAGTGCACAAATTTTCTTAAATATTATTACTTTTGCATTTTTTCTTTGTAGACTAGTGTTAGCGAAATTAATTAATTGCAAACAAAGTATTAAAATTGTAGAATAAATCTCAAATTAGTGCTAAAAATAAAAGTTGTTTGTCGTAGCTGCTTAATAAAAAATTATAAGTATTGATACCTCAATAAGCCGTCAAATACTCGATACAGAGTATATAGTACCGATATACAGTAGCTTTTACAGTTGTGCACACGCATTCATTTTTTTTTTTTATATTGATTATGACTCGATTTAAAAAATTTGATTGCAAAATTTTTTGAAAATTTCCACATCGTAAAAACAATTAACATTTACATGACAGTGGCAAATGTTAATAAGTTCTTCGAAATAATGCCAAAGTTTAGTATTATACAGGAAGAAAAATTGCCGTTTTTTTTGTTTCATTACAGATGAAATGTTTTTAATTTGAAATAATTGAAATCAAAATCAAAAATAAAATTATACTTTTTTTTTGAAATATTTTTACAACAAATAAAGTGGTTTGAAAAAAATTAAATTTTTGCAAATTATTTCTTTTATTATTTAAAATCATATATTTTTTTAATTAAAAATTTTTCTATATTTCTTTCACTCAACTTAAAGTAAATCAAGTTTAATATCAATGAGTTCAAAATTTTAAGATAATCTTTTATTTTTAGTTCAACAGTGCGTATACGTCACATAATTGTACGAGTAAAATTGAGTATATAGCTTATAGCTGAAAGTATAAAATTCTTCTCTTTTAATATTAAAAATGTGTTCTTTAAGTAAAATGTTTTCTTAAAATTAAAAACAATGTTAATAATTATTAAAGTTCACATTTCCTTAACATAATTTTAGAAAATAATTAAATTTTTAGAACATTCAAAGTATTATTAAAACTTTTTTAATTTATATAAAATTTGAGTGACGTTAAAAATATTGATTTAAGTGATTTTCAATTTAAGTACTAGATTATTTTACTTAAAAATAAAAAAAGTATATAAAGCAAAAATATTCCGTGATATGTTATTTCACCCACCACATCCATTGCAGTAAAAGTAGGTCTAAATTTGAATTTATACAACCTCTTAGGCACCATAAAACTTTTTACCTTCTTATTGCACGTAAAAGGAAATCTTGGATGCTTAGAATAATAGTGTGCCGTTATTAGTTGATTCAGCTTACTGAAAATCACTTAAAATATAATATATTTTTAGCAAAAATGCTTATTATACGTAAATATGTAAACACATAAATATTAATTTTTCTCCTCTTTATGTAGCAAAATGGTTCTTGGTCTTAAAGAATTCGTACCTTCTTAAATTCTTAAATCGCCATTAAATTCTACAGTAAACAACAAATAAATAAATAATAAAAGATGCATGCTATACCTTACAGCAACTGCAATTTTTATATTAAAAAAAATTCCAACAAATTTTAGTAAGGTTTTAACAACTTTTTTACGGCCTTCCTTTTGCCTTTTCAGTAGCAACAGTTAAAAAAAGTTAAAAAAAAGTGCTCAAATTTCACTTAAAAAAATAAATAAATTGCATGTGTGTCTATATTGTGGCATGCTATAAATAGTGAGCCAACAACAAATAGTAACTTGGAACATTCTACCCATCAAATTCTGTGTTTCACATACGCCTCACTGCTGTGAACGATTTCATATGTACTTAGTAGGGACATAAATACTGTTACACACATTTTATGCTATAAAATAAAAAATAATGAATGTTTTTGTAACCAATTTTTTTTTACATATTTATTGATATATATTGTATACAAAAAAGCAGTATTTATTCGAAATGCCCGCCTTTGGCCTTCACGCATGCCTTAAATCGGACTGGCCAATCATCAATAGCCGCACGCACCTCCTCCATTGGGAAATTGGCCACAGCACGAATCAAAGCTGTCTTAAGAGAATCAATGTTGGGGTATCTTTTGTGGCAAACCATGTCCTCTAAAACTGTGCACAATTTGTAATCCAGCGGGTTCAAATAAGGACTGCCAGAGAGAGGGCCACTCTTCAGAGGAAATGAATGCTGGTAAATTGTTTTGGAGCCAGATTTGGGTCGTTTTAGCTTTATGGGCCGGCGCAGAGTCTTGCTGAAAAGTCCATGGTTGGTTTTGGAACATGGAATGATTAAGTGGTCTTACAATAGCTTCCAAAACGGTTTCTTGGTAAACTTTGGCCGATGTTTTGATCCCTTGTTCGCAAAAATTCAAGACAGTTACCTCATCATAAGAGACACCTCACCAATCCATGACTGAAGCTGGGTGATGACCTTTTTCGACCCGTGAAATCTATTCAGATGCTTCATTAGATTACCGTGCTTACCCCCTATCATTTTGTTTCTTAAATTTTTCCTGCACGGTAAAATTTTTTTCATAGGTAAACAAGATTTTTCTGTGCAAGTTATCAGCGTGCTTCACCAAAAGACGTTTGCAATTTACCACCCTATTTTTTTTCAAAGCTGAAGTCAACATTTTGATTGAAGTGCTTTGGTGCGAAATTGGTTAACAATCCAATTACCATCAAAACAAAAACAATTGCAGAAAACTGTTACTTCAGAAAATGATACATCAGATGACCATTTAACATATAATTAATAAATCGGTGCAGTAATAGTAACCATACCGGTGTTAACGGTTGTTATGTGTCGGCAACATGGTTAGCATCTCCTTGTGGCACGAAACATGGCACATATTTTGTCAGTGTGTCAGCTCTTTTTCACTTCATTGTAAGCTGTATATAAAAGTATGAATGAATGTGTGTTTTTTTGTGGGCTACTGATTTTTATATTAATTTAAATTATTTATTTATTTATTTATTATTATTATTATTATTATTATTATTATTATTTTAATTTTCACTTGCTATGTCAATTATGTGTACACAATATGTATGAAAATTTATTTTCGCGCGTGTCATGCGCTTAAGTTACGCCTCTAATGCAGTGGCGTTGGCTGGCATATCAGGAGCGTGCTCGAAATACACATTTTACGTGCGTATAATTAAATTTCTAAATTCGTTGTTAACAGATAACAATTGCATGTTTCAACTGTAACGGTTGCCATTGCGTCGCATATTTTTTTTTACAGTTTTATTTCAGTTTTAACGACTGCTTTATATATATTTTTTCTCATAAATGTGTTCGATTTACAGAAATTTTAACAATGAGTGCAGTTTTAGCGACATTTTTAGCAGCTTATTTTCTTGCATACATACATATTTGGCGCCAAAAGCAATTACGTTGTTTGTTTTATTGCTAATTTAAAAAAAAATTTTTTTTGCAATTTCCTAATAGTCAGAATTCCTGTAGTAAATAATGACAATATTTTTCTATCATTTTTTTTTTTGTGCTCTGCTAAATATATGTGCATGTATTTTAACAAAAAATTTAAAAACAATATTTGTAAATAAATAATGACGTTTTAAAAAAAATATTAAAAAATATAAAAAAATAATTGTTAAAAAGTAAATTAAAAAATATTATTTAAATAAAAGATAAAATATATGCATACTATCTAAGGACAGTAAAAAGTACCTTCAATTTCTGGTCTGAAATAGAGATATATTTGCAAATAGGTTATAAGTAACCGATAATTAACTGCGAATGTTACTCACTATGATATTGAACTCTCATCAAAAATTATACTTTAAATATACAAAAATGCAAAAAATGTACTTTTTCTTTAAAATTTACATCTTAATATTGCTTCAAAAAAAAAAAAAAAAAAAAATTCTATTCTAATAAATAATTAAATTTAAAAAAATTTGTATGAAAAATACGGAAACTTTCGTTTTTTTTTTAGTATTATTAGAGCTCCGTAGTGGATTTTATGCACACCAGAAAACACATTTCTTGCTGGGTATTGTATTTATCAATATGTATTTTTGAAAATGAAGATGTAATATACTTCGGTAACAAAAATACATTCCCACACTCCTACTATTTGGCCAAAATTGCCACTTGCCATTTGTCTCAAGTGTCAAATGCTGAAGTGTTGCTTGATGAGTTTAACAGTTGTTTCGCTGCTGACTCTTTTGTTTTATCTTGTGGTAGCAAAGAGGTGACGAAGCAGTGAAAACCAGAAATATTTTTTGAATTATGATATAACAGGGGAGCGAATTTCGGAAAATCTAAAAATATACGTATGCAAGTTTGTTATATAATTTTTTTTTGCAATAGTTGTGCATAGCTGAAACTCTTGTCAATATAGTGAAAGGATTTTTTTTTTGCCATTTTTTATTTGAGAAACGTTTTGGTTATGAAAATTTTGAATATTATTGATTAGCAAACATAGTATACATGTTTGATGGGAAACTCAATGTTTATTTAATTCTTAATTCTCTAATATATAAAAAGGTTTTGTGACTTAGTCGTGGTGCAATATTTTTTTGTTCTAGGCACTGTGTGTGAGTAATAACGTGACGAATGGAAAGAACCTGGGTACCACTCGAAGCGAATACTGTACATTCTGACGTTATTATTTTTAATTTTCTTATGATAATAAGTTTTCTTTATTTTTATGTTATTAATTTAAATTTTTTATTTATTTATGAATTATATTTATATTATTTTATTTATTTTTTTTATGTGCATATTCAATTATTTTAATTCATAATTTTTCTTTTTGTTACTATTGAAATGATATATATTTTTAAACTATTTTTTTTTTAATAATTTTAATCCTTAATTAGGAATTTAAATTTTTATTTTATAGAAAAATGTTATTACGTGTCTTTCCAAAAAAAAAAAAAAAAAAAAAAAAAAAAAAAAAAAAAATTATAATAAATAATAAATATCCGTCTACGTGTCGAAATGCATAAATTTCGCCTTCATCGCCCAGTATCCATTGTAACTGCGCTATATAGAATTGTGTTGAATTCCATTGAAATTGTTATTGATCGCAGTTTTTGTAGGTATAAATTCTGTGGATTTGCGCTAACGACGAAAAATTCTGCGTTAAAGTTTATACAGTGCAAGCTGAAACATATACATAATTCAGTTACTTTGTTATTTTTTGAATTTTTTTCTCTGTTTAGAATTTATTTTAAAATAAATTTTTTGAATTTTTTTTATTAACTTTAATTTTTTTTTTGTTTTAAATTTTTTTTATTTTTTTTTATTTTTTATTTTTTTTATTTTTATTTTTTTGACAATATAAACTTTCCTCATACAACTGTCCCCTTCCCATTTGCCACGTGTCTAATGCATTACGTCTTATTATTTTTATTCCTATTGTTTATATAAACATTACTTGTTGCTTTAAATTATTCGCATATTTGTTCACTCAGTTCCCGCGTTGAGCAAAAAAAAAAAACATTAATAAAATCACAAAAGATTATAAATAAATTCGCAAGACTTGATTTATTATTGGCGAAAATTCGTCGACTCATCTCTGTTGATTAAATTAAAGCAGTTAATTGGCTTGGTAGATATACATATGTTTATAATAACTGTATATATATATATGCATATATATATAATTAATATACGCATTCATCACACACGATTTGTTAATGCTCATAACTTTGGTAAACACTTACCGGGCGGTAAGTGCTTTTATTTATACATCCTTTTTTATTTACTTTATTTATTTATTTATTTCTCTTTTTTTTTTTTAATATAAAACCGTCTCTGAAAGTGTGATAATCCGGAAGACATTTTATTTTATCATTAAAATATCTGCAATCCTGAAATAATTTGTCTACAAACAAAAAAAATATAATAAAAAAATTATGTTATATCATTACTACTGTACTTAAGACTATAAAAATTAATAATTTCAGTAAAATTAAATTCAAGTAAATAAATAAAATTTAATCAAATAAAACTTGTTTAAAGATATTATGTAAACAAAAATCAAAAATTAATAAAAATAAATAAAAATAAAAAATAAACCTACAAAAAAAAATTTCAATTATAAAATAAAATACAGTTATAGTAAAAAAAAATATAATTAATGAAAAAAGAAAAAATATTTCAAAAATAAAATAAGTTAAAGAAATTACATATTAAAACAAATAAAATTAAAATAATTAAATTCATAAAAATAAAAAAGAAATAAAATAAAAAACATAAATAAAAAATATAATTATAAAATAAATATCAATTAAAAAATAAAATAAAATTTATAGTAAAATAATATAATAAATGAAAATAGCAAATAAATAAAATTAAAATAAATAAAATTATAAGAATAAATATTAATAGGTATTATATATATTACGTAATAAGGATAAAGTAAATTAACGTAACGAAAAGCAAAATGATGTAAATTAAAGTAAAATTTAATAAATTTAAACAAATTTAAACAAATTTAATAAAATTAAACAAAATAAAATATAATAAAATATAATAAAATATAATTAACAAAAGTAAATTAAAATATAATAGTTCTCGATTTATTAATAAAATAGTGATTTTTCTATAGCATATATTGCACATCTAAAAAAGTCATTCTCTTCTTTAAATCCGTTTTTAATTATTTTTATATATATATTTTTAATATTTACACATTCCTTCGCTATGAAAACTTTTTTGATTTTCACCTATTAAATATTCAATTAATACACAGTGTAATCAATTATTTTGTAAACAATATGTCTGAAAATATTTCTAATGCAATATTGCAACATCTCTATACTTACATCAACCGAACTCAACATTATTATTTATTACCTGTGTAAAGAATTTTGTTAGCTAAAATAAATTAACAACCATTGTTGTATATTACAAAATATTATTATTTTTATTTAATACGTTGTAGTTCGGCGTGTACTACTAAATCATTTATCGAATAGAAAGTTAAAAAAATAATAATAAAATAATTATCTAGAAGTTAGCTAATGATTGTTGAACCCACACGTTTATTGAAAATAATAAAATTGAAAATAAGCAAAAAATATTTAAATAAAATTGTGAAAATTACTAAGCAAATATTATTAATAATATACAATAACATGTTTGTCTAAGCGTGACAATATTGATGTTCAGCATCATCTCTATAATAACTAAGAAGAGTACTATGCTATTATGATGAAAATTTAAATTCAATTCAAATTAATTTAATAACATAGAAATCCTTAGCATTTTTTTAAAGTGCTCTTTATTTGCTCTTTATATTTATACATTTCATGTAGATGAAATGGCATATTAACTGTGGTCCAAAGTATGTAAGTACCAGAAGGAGAAGAGATAAATCCATTGAAATTTATACCGAGCGTATCAGAATCAGGAGCTGAATTATATGATATTTCAACCTTAGTAGGAAGATGCACCTATACGTTTAAACGATCATTTGTCGGAACCGGCCAGATCAGGCAACTAAAGCATCAACGCGACCAATTTTTCAGATTTGAAATTCTTGAGAATTTAGATTTGAAAATTTTTCAAAAAGATCGTAAATTTGCTGTACTACACATACACAACGAAATGCCAATTGGTTTTAAAAATCGTCAAATCGGTAGGATATAACATATAGCTCCCATACAACGATATTTTCAAATGTGAGACTTTGGTCAAAACTCAGTCAAAAATGTATTTAGAAGCATGAAATTAGGCATTATCCATACATATTATGAATCGTATATTGGTGATGAAAATCATCGAAATCGGACTATATCTTATAGCCCCCATATAACCGATTTGCTCAGATTTGACATTTTGGGTCAGAAATCCGTCAAAAAAATTACCTAAGGACGTGAAATTTTATGTTCTACAGATGTAAATTCACGTTCATATCGAATTTTGCAATTTACAATAAATTTTAAATATTCATAAAAGTTATGAAAACTTCGGCATAGCCGAATACAACCATTATTTCTTGGTAAAACTCGTAAAGTGCTTTAATAAGCTTGAACAAACTAATATTAAAGCAATTTTTATTTCATCTTTAATATACATTTATTTGTTTTAATGCAAAAAAAATCTTCATCTAATTAAAATTAAAATATAATATTTGTATATATTATGAAGCAATTTTAATAATTTTTCTACCTAATATGCATATGTGTATTTCACGTGGCTATATTTATATTATTATTGAAATTATTGTAATTTTATTAATTGCATCACCTTTGCACTTTACGTCTCTTAAACTATATTCATTCATTCATTAATTTATATTTTCTCGTTCTTTCTTTGCAGGTAAGTGTCTGAAAAAACCCCGAACATTTTATGGTTTTACATATAAATACGGGTATGAGTAATGTTCGTCAGGCGATAAGTATGATTTATGTAATTGGAACAAGTTGTCGTTATTTCTCCAAGTTATATAGTCTAATATTTATTCAAAATTTTAAAATACGTCACAAGTGTAAATATATCGTTTAATGATTAATTGCTCGTTCTATTCTATTAAGCGGATTTTAAGCTTTCATCAACTTTTAAGCACAATAACTATTTCACTTGAATGCGTAGGCTGACGTGGTTTAATGTAATAATTCAATCACATTTAATTAGCAAATTATCATAGTGAGATGATGCTTCCTTTGTTGCATTTTTCTGAGAAATTACTTATTTTATAGTTTTCTGCTCATCTTTGCTCATTAGGCGTAATAATTACAGCGTGAGCCGTAATTTGCAATGGTAAAACCCAAATTATATAGAGTGTCATATGCATATTCCATTGTTAATGTAATTATCTGTAATATTTCTATTGTATAATTTTTTTTTTTTTTTTGCTCAATTTATTATGATTGAGTGAGCATTTTTTTTAGTGATTTTAATCAAAAAAATTAAACATAGTTTTTTCTCGTTTTCAATAATGCAGTATTAGAAGAAGCTCCGTATTTTGACAATTCTTGGGGGAAATCATACAAAAAAGATGCTTGTATATAAAAAACAATTTGTTTCAATTTGGAGTACCGGTTTTGAATATATACTACACTCAAATCTATAGAAAATTTAATGAAAAATTTGAAAAAAAATAGTTTTAGAATTGTCCCAGATTCGAAGCATTCTTTAAAATTCAAATTACGACAATTTGCACGTAACCTCGTTTTTTTTTTGAGAGGAATCTCTTAAACCGATGTAGCTTTTAATTTTCTTTCTTAAAAGCTACTGTTATACCTAAATCATATCCAGAATTTCGATCAATTGCTTTACCAGATTCTGAGATAGAAAATTATTTCTTGATGTTGAGAGAATTGGAAGTTGTTTCGAAAACAATAAAAATAAAGATTTTAAACTTTATTTTATTGTTATCAATATTTACTGAAATGATGAGCCCGATTACTTTTTTGGGCCGATTCACTATACATATTTTTTTAGGCTTTGAATTCAATGTTAAATTTAAGTTTTAATTTCAAATAATTAAATAAATTATAAAAATTCAAACAAAAATTACGTTGTGCAGGTATATATAAGTGAAAGCTCTGCTGCTGCGAAGTTTTGCTCAAAACTGTTTCAGCAAGCTTTCACTTTTTTTAATTTCATTTTTTTTTTAAATACATATATTCTCACTTTTCTTGTTACGATTCTTGCCAAGACACTGAGAATTTAGTTTATTAAAGATTTTTATAATAAGATTTCATAGAATTTTTAGGCCTTCTGTATAAATTTAATAATAAGAGCATTAGTAAAAATCTGTTTGTAAGTTTTTATATTCTTACCTTTAGTATTATAAGAACTGATCTTGTCATTTATGTTAAAGCTTTAGAGCTTAACATGCTGTTGAATGCGGAGCTGCATGGATGTAAAAGCTTTCAGACACTGTAAAAGTTATGACATTTCATGTATTTGATGTACGAGATATGTGAAAGCACGAAAAAAGTATTGAACTTTCATAAAAATATTTTAGAAGCAGAAGTTGCAGAAGCTAATTCTTTATAAATAATCTTTATAAGAGATAAAAAATGTCATTTATCATTAATGAGTCATTCTTACAAGTTATTTATAATCTTAAAATTTGATATAAATTACATTGACTAAGCGCTCTTCAAAAATAGCCCTACCTCCTCCCTTGCCAGCTTGTCTGTTTCTACGACAAGAGGGCACGTCCTCAAAGCCCACAGCTTGGCATGGCATTAATGTCAACTGCTCTGAAATTTTGATGTTATGTGTGAGCGCCTGCGCGCGCGTGTGTTTACAAAAATGTCAGAAAGCGTTGACGCGGCATGTCAGTTGTGCTAATGCGTATGCAAAATGACGCATAAACCTGCCTGTGACAAATTCATATATATCCCACATTAAGGCTACAGTTGTATGTATATATAAGTATTTACCACCTCCAACTTTTACTCTACCCATCCGCTCATATGCTGCAGCATTAGAACCTGTCATTTTGTTTGAGTGACATCTAGTAGTCATACCTACATAGTACACAAACAAATAGCCGCAGACAGTGATTATAAACAAGTCGGGGGCCAAAAGTAGGCGAATCACCTATTCGTTGGAAAAAATAACATTTTTTGTGTGAATATAAAATGTTTTTGGAATCGACTAACAACAAAATCAGGCATTGCTCCAGACTTTCGAGGGCAGAAAATGATTAATTAAATGTAAATATATAAAAATAAATTAAATATGTTAAAATAACACCGTTACATTCCAAGTTCCAAGCTATTGTTACGTATATATCTACCCACCTTTGGTGCGGCATAACTGGCAGCCTGCGCGAAATTATGTCAATAGCTGTAATGTAGTGTAGTTACTGTTGTGCTGTGTTGACAGTTTGTTGGCTGGCACAATTATTGTTCGTTAGGATGACAGCAACATTACACGCGAAATTGGAATAAACATAAATTTTATGGCTGCACTCCAATAAATAAATAGGTCATTTGTGAAAATTGGGATAAATTGACAATGCAAAACAAATAACGAAGAAATGTTTATAACATATTTGCAAAATTAGCCCAATTCAATCAGCCGAGCGCCTAAATTACACTAATAGAAATGTTAAAGAAAAAGAGAAGAAATTATAAACAAAGAAAAATGTATTGGAATAAATTAAAATAAAACAAAATAAATTAAATTAAGAAATTTTTTTTAATAAAATAAAATAATTAGAATAAAAAAATTAAAAATTAATGGAATGCAATAAAATTAATAAAAAAATATTAAGTAAAAGCAAACAAAGCAAATCAGACTAAAATGAAAAGTAAAAAAAAAAAATTAATATAAGTCAAAATAAAATAAAATAAATCAAAGTAAAGTAAAGTAAATAAAAAAATGAAATGACGACATGAAAAGAAATGAAATGAAATTAAATTAAATAAAAACAAATTAAGGTAAATTAAATAAAAATAAGTAAAATGAAATAAAATTTTATTAAAATAGGTAAAATAAAATATAATAAAAAATAAAACAAGGCAAAATAAAATAAAATAAATTATAATAAAATTAAAAAAAGGGAAGTAAAATAAAATAAAATAAAATTAAAAAAATAAGATTAAAAATTAAATTAAATTAAAAAAATTTTAAATTAAATTAAAATAAATAAAATATATATATAATTCTTATATAATAAAATATATATATAAGAATAAAAAAATAAATAAATAAAAAATTGAAAAAAAAATTAAATTAAATTTAAAAAATTTAAAAAAAATTAATTTAAAAAAATAATTCAAAAATATAAAAAATAAATAAAAAAAAATTTAAATTAAATTAAATTAAAAAATTATATATATAATATAAATGAAATAAAATGAAAAAAATTAAATTAAATTAAAATAAGTTTATAAAATACAATGAAATTAAAATAGTTAAAATAAAATATAATATAAAATAAAATAAAATAAATCAAAAGAAGTCAAAAAAATCAAAAAATAATAATTAAAATATAAGTTAAAATTCAAAAAAAAATTAATAAAACATAATATATACTGAAATATGATTACGTCAAATTTAAAGTTAAATAAGATATAATCCAACTAACGTAGGGAAAATGAAATCAATAAAAATAAAAAATATTAAATAAAAAATTCTAAATAAATTAAAATTAAAAAGTAAACTATATATTGAAATTAAATTCGTAAAATTGAAACAAAATAAAGCAAAATAAAAAACAAAATGAAATAGAAATTTAATATAATTAAATAAAAAATATAAAATTATACTAATAAAAAATATAAAAATGAAAAATATAATAATATTAAAAAGATATAATAATTAAAAATATAATAATAAAAATATAAGTAAGTAAAATATGTTTTTACTTACTTTATATTTTTATTATTATATTTTTAATTTTAATAATAAAATTCGATTAATAAGAGAATTTGAAATATAATGAAAAATTTTTATAAAAAAGGATATTAAATATTTGCTAAATTATATCGATATATTTATTTGAATTCAATACCAAGCGTGAGAAAAATTAATTATCATCTTTTAAAATAAACAATTATTAACTTACCAATTTGATAATAAATCTGAACTGCAAATATTGTTCAGATATTTTGCAAATATTTGTTGAAGAATGTAAAAACAAAAATAATAGTATTATTAAGATAAAATATGTGATTATTTACATTCCAAAGTTGTTGAATAAAATTGGCAAATATTTGCATTGAAAAGAGCATGCCTTAATATACAAATTCATATACAATATAAAAGCGTACAAATCATACCTATATTGATTAACATACTAATACATTATCTTGCAGATGTGTGAGTATATCTGATAATCCATACGTACGCCGCATACATGCAACGTCTGAGGTTAATGCGCAAAATATGCAAAGTGACAACGGAACAAAACAGATAGCGCGAGAGTGACCAACAGAAAAACATCCACATCACACTTTAGATAATTTACTTAGACTTGCTAAAATGCCACTAAGTCGTGGTGTAAATTAGTCATCACCGTAGATAATAGAAAAAAGCTGTATCTACTGTTTTCACATATTTTATTTATCTTTTTTTTTAATGTTGAACGTTTATATAAGTACGATAATGTACGATACGAATGTACGAGCAATATGGCATTTTGTCGTCAGTTTCTACTGTTTAATAAAGAGGCAGACTCCATTTAGTAGTAAGATTGATATCAGGAAGAGTCATGCTAAATACAAAATATGTAAACAATTTTTTTGTTTCTTCTATATTTTGTTTACCTTTAGTACGTTTCAGCAGTTTTAATGAACATCAATTCACGGGAATGTTCATTCTTCTCACTCATTTGAATATTCGACCTTAAAAAAGGAAATATACAGTCATTTGAAAGTTCTAAAATAAAAAAGTATTTACAAAAATCGTGAATACCATTAATTTTGAACCATTTACCATTATTTATTTGCAAATACTTTAGAATTTTTCAGCTGACACATTCAGGGGCATTGTGTGTGGCGGCGCCTAAAACCTCTCTAAAATTGACCTAATCCGCCGATAGCCAACCGAGAAGGCGATTAAACTAAGAGGATAAGATAAAAAAAGAAGAAAAATGCCATTTCTGGGTCACAACGGACGTTATTTGTTATTGTTAGAATACGAAGAAGCAAAAATTGCACATGAAAAAGCTTAAATTCGTTAATAGCGCTTTTTTTTGCCAATAAAATACAAATTCAATAAAAAATGCAAATACAAGAAATACATGTTTGAAGCCATTTTAAATAAATAGCAATTTATATATTTTTATGCAATAAAAAACGTTTGAGCTCCAAAAAAAAAACATAAAAAATAAAAATAAAGAAAAAATGAAAGCAGTTACAAAGCCAAACTAGGCTGGATTAAAAAGCGCTGAATTTAATTAAAACAAATTTAAATGCTATTTAATAGTTTATAGTTATGTATGTGCGAGTATGTTGGCTTGCATTTTTACGACTAGACAGACGGTAGTAGAAAAGCGTTATTTATGCGCTAACGAGCTATAGCTACACGGTGAGCCAAATGTTCGAAATAGTTCGAAACTATAATAATAATAAAACTTTCTCTGTTGCGTTGTTGATAACTATGACTATGACTATGATCACGCTGTTGGTTTGTTTTCAATTATGTTATTATTTTTGTTACTCTAGCAATTTTATTTTCTGGTATTTATTTGCATTTGGATTTTCGATTGAATACACGCCACAAGTATACTAGATACTAAATACAACTACAAACTCAGCTGTTGCTTAAAATTTTTTGTTTTTATTTTATTTTATTTTTTATCATAATAATTATCACTGGTGAAACAAATTAATAATTTTTCACCTTCCAATGCGGTAGTTGTGCACGCAAAAAGTTTTTGAATGTTAAATCCATGAAAAGTTATTTTGCATAAATTTGCGAAGAATTTAAATTGGGAAAAATTATTAATAAATTTTTATTAATTTAAAAGTCATGCAAATTTTTTACTGAAATATGTTTATAGTTGGCCAGATTTTATTTTATTGTCTACAGTGGCATTTGCATACGAGTCTGTGAAATATTGGTTGTGTTAAATAATTTAAAACGTTTCTTTGTTGTTGTTGTTTTTTCGTCTTGTTTCATATTTATGTTCGTTTCTTACTTTTCTATTTATTTAGTTATTTATCATTGAATATCGCTTCAGCGATTATAAAACCAATAATATATATTTTTAATTATTTTTTTTTTGTAATAATTTTTATATTATTTAAAAAAAAATTTTCTTATATTATTTTTAATTATTTTTAATATTTTATGGTTATTTTAATTATTCAATAGCTTTTGGATAAATATGTTATATAGCTATCTATTATTTTTATTTTTGTCTAATTTGTTTAAATATATTATGTTTTCGTCTATATATATATTTTTTGCATTTAAATAACAGACAGCATTAATTAAAATTGTAGTGAATTTTTCAAAAAAACTTTAATTTAAAGTTTAAAAATTGCAGTTAGTTAAAAAAATAATACAAAAAAAAAAATTTAAGACCAGAAAAAAAATTTTTTTTTTGAGTTTCTAAATTTTTATATACCTATTAGTTTTTTTTTTAAATTCGTTCTCAATATAATTTCGGTATAAAATATAATTTTTGTATAAATATTTATTTATTTTGTTATATTTTTTCTCTAAATTATTTACTGCCTTTGAATTTGGTTTCTATATCAATTAAATTTTTGTTTGAAATATTCACCATGTATATAATATTAATATAGCATTGTCTAATATATATATTTTTCTTTAAATATTTTATTTTTTTCACCTTATTTTCAATTACCTTATTATATTTTATTTTAGTTTATTTTATTTTTAATTTTTTATTTTTTTTATATCATTTTATTTTACTATATTTTATTTTATTTGCTTTGCTCAAATATTTTTATATAATTTTTTTTTCATTTTATTTAATTAATTTTTTTTTTTATGTGAATTTATTTTACTTTATTTTATTTAATTTTTTTTTTAATTATTCAAGTTTTTATATCAGTAAATTTTTTTATTTAATTTTTGTTAGTTATTTTAGTATTTAATTTGTACATTTTATTACTTCTTTTTAATCATTACATCATATTTTAGGATAAAAATTTTTTATTTGTAAGATACATTGTATTTAAATATATATTTATTTCTTTTTTTATTATCATTGCCTTTTTGACTTAAATTTTTATTGCGTTTTTAATATGAGTTTACTTCCTCTTATTTGAATACAATTTCATCAATTAGTATTATATAATTTTTCCGCATTTTTTTACGCCTTTTTAACATGTTTCAACCCTTTCTCAACGCTCACGCACATACAAAATACTGCATTATTTGCCCATACATATATATGAAATTGTATTCCAAAATCATCATCATACGAGTATTCGATCATTTTTATTGGCAATTAAGTGGTTGCACGCGCCCTCTCTCATATATTTACAAGAGCAATGCACTTTTCCCCTCCAAAAAGCAAATAAATACGTATGTTGTATATGTATGTAAATTAAAGATTTGGCAAACACACAATAAAATCAAACCAAAGAAATCATTAATCAAACAAGTGACAACGTTAAAACGACCTCAACATTTCACGCTTTCCGGAGGCTTGTATCTTAAGTGGTCTGTCAAGCGCAAAAAAAAAATGTTCGTTTTTGCTGCAAAATTAAAAAATTAAAAAGAAATTATGCCATAACAAAGTGAACAGCAAACATTTTATTGTCGAAGTAATGCAAACATACCAGTCGTAACAACAGACACGCTGCGACACGACGACAAATTCGCATGGACAATTCACACCTTTTTAAAGCAAATTTTTTTACTGGCTGAAAACTGTCGTTCATTTTATGCATTAAATTTAATCACTCCTTAAATGCATTCGAGTGTAGTCCACAGCTGTTGCTCTTTCATCGTTATTGTTGTTGTGCCAGGTACATGATACATTTCACATAGTCACACACGGCGTATACGCAACATTAAAACATGAATTTTGCTGTCTGATTGCCTGCAATGCAAGTGTCTGTACTCGCATGTTTGTTTGTATGAATGTTTGTGTGCTCTTTTGCATTTTAAGTGCGCGCTTCCATTGCTCAAACATTTATATGTTTTATTGTATGTATGCACATACATATTCAAATATAGTCGTTTATATGGCGCTCAAACATTTTGGTTTCTGGTTTTTTTCTTTTCTCGCAAATTTCAATGCAAAACTGATTTTGATTGCCAATTGTGTTTTTTCATTAATTTTTTGTCACAATTTTCTTTTTTCTTTTTCTTTATTGGTAGTTATATCTGTATACATTGATTTTAGTGCTCCAGCTGTTGCTGTTATTATTACTTTTCGTTTTGTTGCTTTGCGAATGTTTGCTGTTGCATGAATTTGATCACTGTGTGATAAAATACATATATATATGTATGATATTTGTTTGTTTTTTTGTTTGTTTGTCACTGCATAAAACCAAATTTAGTAATTCACCACAAATTTTCAGTTTCAAGGTAGTGTCGTTAAACTCAGCGTGCGTGCGTCGTGTGGACAAAAAACGCATTCATTTTAAGTACATATCTGCAAGTGTAAAACAAAACAAAACAAAACAAAACAAAAATAAAAATACAATTCAACTCAATTTAAATTATAACAAGTTTTTAAGTGCAAACATATGCTTATGTATTTGTTTGTGTATACTTCCCAATTGTCACTTGTCACTTGTCACTTGTCAATGAATATGAAGTGAAGTATCTATGCAGTAGCAATTGCTTGATTGCCACTAAAGTGTTGACATGCATTAGCAATTTATTGACGCGCATCAAAATTGTGGTGAAGTATTACTTCATAGTGGAAAAATATGCGAATTTAATACGATTTTTTTTTCAGTTTTTTTTTTAAGGTTTTAAGTTGCAGCTTTTAACAAGAAAAAAATGCTGCAGAAATGATATGCAACTCTAAACAGAAGTAGCGCAGTTTTCCAAAGCTATATAATATTGAAATATATCATGCATCAAATTCAAAATTAAAGAAAAATTAATGAAATTAATTAATTTCTGTGTAACCAATTAATTACTAATATTTTATGGTACTTATTGTTCATATTTAAAACAGTGTTGAAATGTATTATTGTATATTCTATCTATTTTAATTGTAATAACTTTAATTTATGTTATTAAGATTAAGTTTGAGTTTTCTTATATACTTAGTCCTGCCATTGGGTCTGTTACACGTTCAGGGCGTTATAAAAATTCAATTACAATAAATTTTTTAATAATGTTAATATTATTTAATAATGCAATTTATGCGGTTTATGCGATAGGCCATGTTCTTCAACTCTTACCACAAACTGTACTCCAATGTGCTGGAGCAGAGTTTTGCTGGAAGATCCAATGCTATCCATCGAAGAGAGACTTGCTTAACTGCTATATCACACTTGCTAAAACATTCTGCTGGTACACTTTTGCTCCCGTTTTAACCGTTTTTTCACAGAACTGAAGAGGTGTAACGCCTTTATTGGAGGCTTAATAAGAATATTAAGTTTTTGAGTAACTTATAAATTTTAATTTCACGCTTTCCACACTTATGTATAGCAATCACCATAATACGATTTTCTTTAGCTTCACAATCCATTGTTCATAAATGAAAGCAAAATGATTAGGTTGATTTTTAACATTATTTGATAGGCTCAATCCGAATATTCAATCCGGTTGACAATATTAGTTTCTAAGTTATTACGTGATGGCAGCATTACGCCCTAGCTTATGCAGTTTGTTTCATAATATCTCTTAGCACTCTCTCGATTTATTTTTTAATTTGTTTCTTTTCACTCTTTCCTTTTTATTTATTTAATTTAGATTTTTTTGATTATTTATTTTATTTACTTATTTAGCTTTAGCTTTTTATTTTTATAATACTATCAAACTATATGTTTTTTTCGAGATAACTATAACTTTTAACGGACATTTAAACAGTGTTTATCTAAAAAATATCTTTTATTTGTTTTTCCTTGTTTTATCTTATTTTACTCTGTTTTAATTTATTTATAATTTTTTTATTTATTTATTTATTCTATTTTGCTCTACTCTATCCTTTTCATTTTATTTGATTTTATTTCATTTTTTTCTTGTTTTATTTTATTTTGCATTATGTTTTTGTATCCTCTTCCCCTTTTTTGTGTTTAGATTCTTTCTAATTTATTTCATTCGACTCTTATTTTATTCAATTTTAATTTATTTTAATTTTTGACGTTATCTTTAAATGATATATTAATGTTTTCTACTACTATTCGAAAAAAAAAACTTAAGAGCAGTAAATGAGACAACTTCAGTATATCTTCTTATTCCATTGCGTATTTCTTTCTGTCTTCCCGGCCTTTCTAAAGCAATTTGGAATTTTTTTCGTTTAAAATTTTGATTTGATGTTTTGCTTAAATGTCGAATGGCTTGCAGCAAATTTATGAACTCAATCGGTTTTGTGTTAAAATGTTTGTAAAAATTCTCTCCCGATAATATTGATTGCTGTTATTGATAATGCCTGAGGCCATGTACAAAAAGCAAAACTTCTCTTTCCTGAGAAGAAATTTTCTTGTCCAGCTGTAAAAGCCAGTTCACTTATCACTAATGCTTTTGTGTTGAGTTCGTAGTCGACATCTAGAGATTTAGGTCCTTTAAAGCATTATAGGGATTTTTAAATTTTCCTATAACAAGCAACTCAAACTTCCCGGATCCAATCATATTGCTTCCAATTAGCATAGTTGTTCTCTCTTTGCTGTATTTTCTACCGAAGCATTTTTCATTTTTAAATTATTTGGAAAGCATATTATGCTTTTGTATCATGGCAAGACGTTATACCCAGTCATTGCGATTTTGAATCAACACTATCACCACATACGGCTCTTGGAACAATACCGTGCCTTTTTTGATTTGCATAACCATCCTGTAAGAGCAGCAGAATAGTTAGAAGGTCACAGTGCATATTCTCTAAATTATCTTTCTACCTAAACCATCGCTTCTTTGTTACCTAATGCTTCAGCAAATTTATTTTTTAGCTTTTTCTTGATTAATGCACCAGAGAGGAGGAGATTCTTACCTTAGAAACATGTTTCAATTATTTTGCTTTTATTGCTTAGTTCTGCGTGCTTTCTACTTTATTAAATTTCTGTCTTGTTTTTCAATTTTGTGGATAAACTGGTAGGGGTTTCCTTTTTTCCACCTTGCTCACCTTTATTAATTATTTATTACTTCTTTTCAAGAGAAACGCTTATTCATCAATTGTTAAACTTATAAGTGATGATAGTTTCTTTGGGTTTCTTCTGCTCCCCTTACTTTTAAATAATCTTCTTTGTCTTATATTAAAAATCGCAAGAGAATATTTCTTTTTAATTTTAATTTTAATTAAACTTATAATTTTTTTAGGCCAAAATTTTGTTATTTTTATAGAAAACTTCGCTATATAGAAATTCGCTATAAGGAGAACGAAAGACACTTAAAGTAGAGCGTACAAGCCGTGTATTTGAAATTAAATCGTAATAGGAAGAACTTCGTTGTATGGAAGTTCGTTATAGGGAAGTCTTAGTGTATATTTCTTACCATGCACACGATTTTTACCTATCTTAACGGACCTCTAACATTACTCAGGCAATACTACAAGGCAATACATACTTCAAACGCCATCACATGAATCCAAGTTCCCAAGTTGTTCTAAACAACTTTTTCCATTAAAAATATTTTAGTATTGATAATATCATTTCGTTTTTACCGGTCTTGCATATATATTGTTGTCCCATGTGAATCCATAAATTCCTACAACGTTGTTATCGTCTAGAATGCTGGAAAGGATGTAAGTAATTGCCTTTCTTTGTACCATAATTAGCAAACTTTTGACACACACTCGCTCGTCGCTACACAAGCAAGTAATTTCATTTTATTTTAGCCATCTCTAGTTGCTATTTTTAAATCAAGCCGGCACTTGTTGTTGTTGTTGTTGTTATTATTATTATCAAGTCAACAACAAATGCTCAATGAATATACATAGTGGTAAAATGCTATTTTCTATCAACATTTATGTGCAAACTTGCTGTTACCAGATAGATATTTCTTCTCGGTCCATTGGTCACTTGTACACTTAGTGTATTCCAATTACAACTAAATTGCCATCTCGTGTGTCAGCAGCATTTGCTACTGCTGAAATGGTACATTCATACTACTTATATATACAAACATACGTGAATGCCGGCCGGCTGCACTGGTTGGTCGCGCAGCATCAACAACAAATCTCATAACTCTCGCTGTAGAAGTATGTGTGTAGCCCAGAGACATAACTATGTACGTATGTATGTATGTATGTATGTATGTATGACAAGTTGTTTGTTGATTAGTTTAGAAGCGCATGTGCAACGACTGCAACTCAATACGCATAGGCACAACAGCGATAAAATTAAAAACTAAAATGTTTGCAATAAAAAACAAACAAAAAACCGTAACAACAACAACAATACGCTAACAAATCGACCGGCGGCCAAGTTACAAGTTATATTTTTAGAAAAACCACATTTGGCAGGCAACTATAAATAGTTTAAATGTTGGCCGCAATTGTTGGTTAGTTAGTTAGTTGGTGGTACATTTGCTGCTGCCGACTCGCCGTTTTGGCTTGTTTCGTACGTTGGCTTACTTGGCTAGCTGGCTGGCTCGCTGGCTGGCTGGCAGCCTGGTTGTATGGAGGCTAAATAAATCGTTGCAGCATTCAACTGGCTCTGGCTGCGCGCTAAGCCACATCACTACAACAAAATACCTTCCTGCCAATTTTAGCATTTGCTAGCGCCTAACAAAGGCTGACAGGCAGGCAGAGTGACGCCGGACAGTAGTGTAGTAGCAGACTTTGTTGCTGGACGTGCTTGTAAAAATAGTTTTATAGTCACACATTTAGCTTTTTGCGTTTGCTTCTATGCCTTACTTTGTATGTAAAGTGAAGTGCAAATGCTGCGATGTGCGTTTTTTCTCTCTAATCATGACTTAGTTGCTATTCTGGTTTTTTTTTTTTTGGAACACATTGGGAATTTCATTAAGCAGCTTAGTTGGGTGTTCTAGCATTAGCATCAGCATTCTCATCTACTCTTTATGGTCATTCTTGAGTTGTTTGGAAGTTTAATAAAACTTGGCTTTAGAACTTTTATTAAAAAAAAACCTAATTTCTTTCACATTAAGTTTAAATTTTATTTTTATTTGCTTTTGCAATTTCAAATTAATTAATGTTACGTCTGAGTGTTTGAAAATTCCACCTTCTTGTTAACAATCTCTTCTTTGAGTCCTTGAAAGAATATAAATATAATCCCGATACACGATATCTCTAAAAACATAATGCAGAATGTATTACAATATATATATCTAGACACAACAAAATCCAAACTCGAAACAATTCAGATTAAAAAAAACTCAACAAAAAATCCCGACCTAAAAGTTATACATAAAATATGACCAGAGATGTGTTCGTAATAATTAAATCATCTACATATCTGAGAAAAGACTCTGAATTTTACTTAATGATAAAAATTAAATTCTGCAAAGAGTTGCCAGGTTTTTTTAAAGAAATATTTTTCTTAAAAAAAAAAATATATGTATATATATATATAAAAAACCACCGACTTTCAATATGCCTAACGGGAACGGTTTATTTGTAAGCAGATGTCAGAATGGGGGAAAAGTAGAAAATATTGTTCTAAATGGTTTTCCAATAGGGATGATATCTAAGTGTCGTTTTGGCCATTTTTAATATCTCATGATCTGTCATTTTTTTCATTGTATTCAGTAATGTTTTCATTTCAACAATTTCATCATGGCAAAATATACGCAAGAGCAACGTTGCTGATTTTGCCTTGGAACAACTTGAAAACGTTAACGATTTCTTTAAGAAAAGAAAGAAAAATCTTCTCCGATGAGGTTCACTTTCATCTGAGTGGTGCGGTAAATAAACAAAACTGTCGATTCTGGTGCAAAAAAAATCCACAAATTATTCATGAACAACCATTACGTTCACCTAAATTGACAGTTTGGTGTGGTTTTTGGTCTTGTGGAATCATCGGTCCGTACTTCTTTCGAAATAAAGCTGTTAGCACCGTTACTTTTAATGGAGAGCGGTATAGTTCGATGATAACCAACATTTTATGACCACAATTGGAAGAAAATGATCTTAGCAACATCTGTTTCCAACAAGACGGGGCTACGTGTCACACTGCACGTGCAACAACCGAATTATTGCGAGAAAGTTTTGTAGATTCGATTATTTCAAGAAATTGTGACATTGAATGGCCTTCAAGAAGTTGTAATTTAACACCATTAGACTACTTCTTGTGGGGTTATTTAAAGTCTTTGGTCTTTAGCAATAAACCAGGCTCTCTTGAAGTTTTCAA
Organism: Neoceratitis asiatica; assembly: GCA_030068015.2. Classification (NCBI taxonomy): domain Eukaryota; kingdom Metazoa; phylum Arthropoda; class Insecta; order Diptera; family Tephritidae; genus Neoceratitis; species Neoceratitis asiatica. The sequence continues at coordinate 17,933,829 of CM061527.1, forward strand.
AGTCAATATTGAACGTGCTATTTGATTTTGTGTAAAAAATGCTCAGAAATTGGGTTCAGCGAATGCAATTCCTGCAAAAAAGTCGTGGAAGCTATTTGATTGATGTTATATTCAGATAAAATTATATCGATTGTACTTAGATTAAAAAAAAAAAAACATTTAATTTTTTTTTTAACAATTAGTGTTTTTTTTAAAGAAATCATATCAATCTTATTGAAACCCCCTATATACATAACTTGTCTCAAGTAGGATCTGGTGTTTTTACAGAAGTACCTTTAGCAGATAGGTTTACCAATATATTTTAGCATCTAAATATAGTTTATTAAGAAATATATATTTAATATATTTAAGAAGAAATAATGAAGTTCAACAACCAGAATCAAACCTATTAAAAGCCATACAGCAAGCTCTAAAAAATTTAATATGTTATTTTCTGATTAAAAAAAATTGCATTAGAAGAAATTTAATATTAAAAAAAAATATAAATTTCTAGCTGCTATTTCTAGCTATCCTTTTGAAAATATATATGTATATATATCTTCATTGAGTACCACACAATATTATGACAAATGACAGTTTTAAAAATATAACGAACACCAGTCCAAACTTAGCGCCACACCTCAGGCTACATAGCAACAACGTTGCAATCATCACAAACTACATCTGTACGTATTATGTATGTATGTATGTATGTATGTAATTTGCCAAGCGCAAACTTTTTGATCAGGATGTGGCACACAACAACAAACTGCAAATCAAATCATATCAATCACACTTCACCACTAATATCCGTCTACAAACATGGACACTCAAGTGTATGCAAGCGCAAAGTATTATTTTCAACATTTTCTGCGCCGCCAAGTGGCAATTTAGTTGGTCAACAGACAGTGAGTGTGGTTGGCCATCGTCGTCGCCAGTTGATTGATTTGCGGTGGTTAGATGCTAAAGTAGCATCATGCTTGTGCAAGTTATTCACTCACTTGCATGAGCAAAAAAAAAAAAAGTGCACATAGAAATTGTTGTATGTTGCAGCAATTATTCACAATTATTGCCACTACATCACAAGCGGAGGTGCATTGACCAGTTTTATGTATGTATGTTTGTATGGCTATTTTTAAAATATCTAAAAATAGCCAATAAATTGCTGGCTAACTAAGAAGAGAGTAATTTTGTGAAATTTGAAGAAAAACAACGAGAAAATTGACGGGTAGTTATAGTTAAATTTAAATTTATATATGTATTTTCATTCGTATGTATGCTGGCGTGGAGAATAGAAAAATTATATTGAAATTATTTTTCTATAAATATATGTATGTATGCATGTGTGCATTATAATAAGAAATGAAAGTTAACAAAGCGGCAAGTTAAGTTGAAATTGAAATTTGTTTGGGGTATGCTTTCTGCAAAAGCAGTGGAGAAAAATTTAATGATGCAGAAAATATTTGGTTTAATTTCTAATTTAAAAATAGTAAAAAAACAATAGTAAATTGTATTATTTCAAAACATTTGAACTTTGGCAATATATTTGCAACTTACATCAACATCTAAATATGGAAAAAGCACCTAAAATTTACTTTCTAAAACTACGATTGAGCAAACAGAAATTTTTGAAAGGAGAAGTTGTGCTTCCTTAACAATATATATATATAAGAGTCGCTAAAGATTTTGGATCCTTGTGATATATATATGTAACAGGTCATTTGCGAAGTCCCCCGCCTACCATAAAAAACACATTTTTTTTTTGTGGCAAAATTCACTTTTTTTTCTTTAACATAGTTCCATTCACGGGTGATACACAGTTTAGAGCGTCCCTCCAACTTTACGATACCATTTTTGTAGTACGATTTGTCGTTTGCTTCGAAATAGTGTTCAGTTTCGGCGATTACCTCTTTATTTGACGAAAATTTCTTCTCAGCGAGCAATCTTTTGAAATTTGAGGACAGAAAGTAGTCGCCGGAGGCCAGATCTGGAGAATACGGTGGATGCGTAAGCAATTATTAGCCCAATTCATGGATTTTTGCCATCGATTTCACTGATTTCTGGCACGGTGCATTGCCTTGGTAAAACAGCACTCTCTTCAAATGCGGTCGTTCTTCGGCGATTTCGTCCTTCAAATGATCCAATATGTAATAGTAGTCTATGAAAATTATTCCATGCACATCCCAAAATACAGACGCCATAACCTTGCTAGCCTACTGCTGCGTTTTTCCACACTTTGGAGCGGGTTCATCGTGTTCTGCTCACTCGGATGACTTCGAAGTGAAATTATGAAGCCATGTTTCATCCATTGTCACATATCGACGCAACAATTCAGGTTTATTACGCTTGAAAATCACCAAACACTGCATCGAATCATTACCTCGTCATTGTTTTTTATCAAAAGTGAGCTCGCTCGGCACCCACTTTACACAGAGCTTTCTCATACTCAAATATTCGTTAATATCTTTAGAGAGTCTCCCATTTCATTCAATTTCAATTTACGGTCATTCAAAATCATTTTGTTGATTTTTTTTTGATGTTTTCGTCGGTCCAACCTCTTTTGGACGTCCACTAAGTTCACCGTCTTCGGTGCTCATTTCACCACGTCTAAACTTAGCATACCAATCCTTGATGGCTGATTTTCCTGTGGCGGTATCCAGAGACTCATCATCAAGCCAATCTTTTGCTTCAACTGTATTTTTCTCCCTCAAAAAGCAATATTTTAGTAACACTTGAAACTCCTTTTTATCCATTTTTTCACAATAACAAAAGTTGTTTCACTCAAAATGCTATAATTCACAAACTAATGATCCGACAAATGCCAAATTTATACAAGCGACTTGGTAGAATTGTCGTTGAGGTGCGGACAAGCTTCAGTTTTAATAAAACGAGTTAAATCCTTGTAAACTACCACGGATAAGTAAACCACTGACATGTAGTCATGTGATATATTTTCATATCAGAAAATCATACAAAAGAGGCTCACACTAACAAAGTCATAGAAAATATATTATATATTTAGTTAGAAAAGAGAACGCGAAAACCAAGAAGAAGAAGAAGAAGAAGAAAAACTAATTTCCCCTTCATTTCTATTCATCCACGACACAACATTGATGATATGGAGATGTGTAGTAGATAAAATAGATGCTTACAATAAGAAATATATATGTACATCACATATAAACACAAAAATCTCTGAATAAAAAATATATAATGACGAGTACCTAGCATAACACATCACCACCGAGACTTCAATGTGTGAATAATATGTTAAATACCCAATAAACATTTTCTCTCGGTTTCGGAGAATCTCGGGTATAGAATAGAGATAAATAAATAAAGAATTCCACAAATGCACATAGCTTCTTCGGTATAGTGCGCTCTTCACCCTTTTTTCTATAAAATATGTATAAATTATGATTTTATTGTTGTATTTTAACACAATTCCAAAAAATGATCCCTTCTGTTCATTTTCATTTTGTTGCATTTGTCAGTCATTTGAAATCAGCTGTCAAAAAGCTTTTCACCACATATGGTGAAAGAGAGAGTTTCTTCTGTAATACTATTTGCGTCAGAATTGCCAAATTTGCCAAAAAAAATATGCAAAAAACTTTGATTGTTTGTATAGCAAACAAATGGTAATAATCATTTCGCTAACGAGAAGAAGCTCGCCGATCTATCACCACAAAGTGTATCGTATTGATTGTTCCATCAGAAGGACCCCACCCGTTTCCAATTCGCTGTGTTTATTGGGTATAAAAATATATACACATAAATAGTTGTAAAATAGATACGACGAACTTCTGGCCCAAAAGCAGTAAAAGGAAGTGAAATAAGTGTCAAAATATTCTCTATATGTAATATGTACATACACGTGTGAATATATGTATGTTAGTAATGCCAGAGAGTGATACGAGTTCCCATTGAAGCTTCGCACGCCAAATAGGATGCCATTCACTTGTCGAGTGATGTGCCAGGTCCAGTTGTTGGGAACACTGACAAGGCAGCACAAAGAAAACAATATCAAGTTGCCTATAAAATGAGGGCGTCAACTAGAGTCTTTTTTTTAAAGAAAAGAAAAGAAAAACTTCTAAGTTTGAGGAGGTGGAAGCGACTTTTGAAGGAGGCAATTGAACGCTTTGTTATCATAAGTATACACATACATGTAGTGCCAGAAGGGTTGACTGACGTCTTTAAAGTCCGGCCGGCCCACCGTCCGACCCTCCAACCGGAATGACGCTGGTGGCGCCAGCTTCTATATACTTTTGGCGCCTTCAACGTAGATGTTTCAATGTTTTAAGTAAGAAAAAGCAGAGCAGAATATGTGACTTTTTGTGTAAATGAACGAAAATAGTGAAAAAGGAATTTCTTGAGAAAAATGTGTCTGCAAAAAATAAAAGTAAAAGCAAAAATAAAAGCAAAAGCAAAAAAAAAAAATGCACGTCAACGTTAGCTGACAGCGTAGACACTCCTCTATGGTATTTCGTTTAGCTAAGCTGGGGAGTTTATTAAGATTTCTTATGCATTTTTCTGCTACATCTTCTTCTTCTGCTTACTGAAATACTTTGCTTAGATTTGCCAGCTTTGTAGCGAGTGCCATTGCTTCAGTATACAAGAAGATGGGCGGTGAGCGTGAGAGTTGTTGCAACTAAATCCATATCCATGGCATGTAACAATGAAGATGTGCATGATAGGCAGCGAAGAATGTGAAAAAAAAAACACATACACATACATACATATGTAGCGCAAGTGCATAAATGCACAAAGTTCGAGTAACATCAAGCAGCAGACCGGGTCCGGTTGTTGCCTTTGCATCAAGTCTCAGTCAGCTGGCAACATATGTAGATATGTGGAATATGCAACTGGCACAATATGCAACTTCACAGCAACTAGCAATATTTACACTGTATATATTTTATTCTATTTGAACATGCCACATGTCGACCAAAAAGAAGGTGTAAGCTCTTATGCGTGCACATTTGCCAAGTAGTGGATATATGTACATATGTACATATATATCGTATTCATATATGTTATATGTGTACATACATACGATATCTGCGATATGGTATATAAATATAAATTTCTATGTCTGTTTGTAGGTGTACTTGGTAGTTGGTAAACTCAAAGGAAAAGTGCAAATTAAATTGACAGGATGATGTTGGGTGTAATGCGAACCATTTATACACACGTACTTGCCACACTTTGCTATGCACATATAAGAAGTGGTCATACGTTTACCACATGCACATGCACATAAGTATAACATACTTTAAAAATTCTCAACTACGCAGCGATTTCAAAATTGCAACGCCTTAATAGTTCACCTCTTGCAACAAGATACGTATAAAGTGCACATAAATACATATGTTATCGTATCTACAGCATTCGCTGCACATGTTGCAACCTTTTTTCTTTCTTTTTTTCCTTCTTTTTTTTTGCTCACTCCAAGCGAATAAACCCACCGCTGGTCAAGAACTAATTAATGTATGCTTAACCATCAGCGACTGTAGGTTCGTAGAGACACATGTATATGTGTGGTGGGTCCCAAGTTTATTTGATGCTCTCATGCGGCCTGTAGCAAAGCTTTCTTTTGTATTTAACGCCTCTTGGGAAGAAGGCGTCTCGCAATGCAACAAGCCTGGCTTCTATTACCAATCTACATATAAATTTCTTAAATACATTACATGCTTAAATATAATTTATTTTCGATTAAAAGAATTTTCATATCATATTAAAAATGACAGTATAGCTCAAGTAATTTTTGAAATGAGTAAAGCTATTCGAAATCAGGGGAAATACATTGATGACGGCATTTTTTTTAATGAAAAATAAAATTAATAATGTAATAAAATACTGAAAGTATAAATTGGGTACTAAAATAGCTACAAAATATGAAGAAAATTGAAATATGCAAAAGAGAATCAATTAAAAAAAACTCAACATAAAAAATAATTGTTGACTTCTTTGTTTGTTTGTTTTTTTTCTTTCTATTTTTTTAATTTTTAAGTTTTTTTTTCTTTATCTAAGCACGTGCACTCTTTGTGGTGAATTTTTGAAGTCTTGCATTTAGTTAATAATTTAATTTTAGATCGATTCGTCATATTGGCATTTCAAATGAACAGATCCTGATATCATTATTATTATTATATTTTTTTTTTGTCATTTTAAGCCACTTACTACTGCTCGTTTTGCGGAATCGGGAAAAAAATATATGTCCATTCTAACGATCTTTTTGATTTATTTTTCCTAAGAACTCAATTTCTTAAAATTCTTAGTACAGCTTATATCTTAGGTTCCTTAAAAAATTCACCTTTTTTTTTTGAAATTTTATTAAAAACGTACAAAGACCTAACTTTAAAATATAAATATAAATAAATATCTAATATTTAATTAAAGAATTATCGAAATAAATTACAAGTTCCTAAAAATTTGTTGAAAATTGTCTGTCTTAATGAAAGCTTTTTAAAGCTTGAAATAAACTTTCTAAAGGCATTCATAAAATATAACGAAATATGTTATATCGAAAGCTTAGTTAAATCTTCCCATAAGAAGAAACTTCAGGAACAAAACAGTGTGAATAAATATTCAAGACCCGCAGGCTAAAATAATTATTTTATATATTTATATTTAAACAATTTCCTTAGTACCACTTCAATTATTGCACTTTAGTTCTAATCTTTGTAATTACAAACTGTTTGAAGTTATTTGAAAATTTAAAATGTTTTCATACAAATGTGAAAGCTTTCCAAAGCTTAACGAGGGAACTTTCTAAAAGTTTATGAAAACTTTCTAAAAGTTTATGAAAACTTTCTAAAAGTTTATGAAAACTTTCTAAAAGTTTATGAAAACTTTCTAAAAGCTTACGAAAGCTTTCAAAGATTTTATGAAAGTTTCCTAAAAAATTTTTTTTAGAACTTTCTTTAAACATAGTGCAATATTTTATATTTATAGATCTTGTACTGAAACCTTCTAAGGATTGTTGGCAAATATTTTTCTTTACTTCAATTTTCTTTAATCCAATTTCAAAAGAGAAAAATGAGGTTTATCATAAATAATGAAAGGATATTTTTAGACTATTCACCTTGCTATCCAACTGTCAGGTTTTTCGATTTACTATAACCTAAAGTGACTAAACTTTCATAAATTCAATTTCTAGCATATTTTCCACAGCAGATTTTTTTAAACGAAATATCGAGCTTTGTGGTCATGAATATTTTGGTTTTTAAATTCAAAATAAATCGGTAAATTGACTAACATATATGTATGAATCAGAAATATATTTTATTTATTTATTTAATAAATAAAAAACTGTTTTCCAACATATAACCCAAATGTACATTTGTATATTTCCATTAAAAAACTACAAACTTACATTTATGTACACATGATTCATAAATGCATTGAAGTGAAAGTCTTCTTAACCACTCATACATATGTACATAAATAAAATAAACACATATGAGTCTATACAAACACGCATGCCCTTTTTAATGCTGTACGAAAGAAATAATAATAAAACAAAATCAAATAAAGAAAATATTAAACAAATAAATCTGACACAACTTTCATTGTAAAACTTTTAGTTAAAAGTGAAACTTTTCCTACTTTACTTTTTATATACATATACATAAGTAAATATCTAATGATGGAAATCTTTTAGCAGAAAAAACACATATCTCTTGATCTAGAGAAGGTTGACTCCAAAATTCTTAGTAAGATGTACACACAGACATATTTAAAGTAAAAATTAAAGAAAAACTAAACAAACAAATAATCTAAACCTTCCAATCAAATTAGCAACTCGTGTAGAGTATTAAAAAAGTGTACTTTATATGGCCATTAAAAGTGTCCGTAGTTGCCTCTGTGGCTATTATAGTCAACACTGCCTGACTGGCACGGTTATTTATTTTATTCACACTAATCAAGACCGATAACTATTTAATTTGTTATTAACAACAGCAAGAAGATGAGACGGTCACACACGAAACTGCCATATTTATACATAACATATATACATGTGCAAGTACATCATATGTGTGCATATGTATGCATGTTCTGGCATTAGCTATTTTTCCACCCATTGATATTCCGGTATTTACGCTGTCAATTACTGTCTAATAAAAAATTATCAACAATCAATTACTGTTGGCCACCACCATAACTGCTGCCACTGGTCTTACTGCGCTCATCACAAAACGCAAACCTACATATGTAAGCATGTTTACAGTTGGTTTATAAAGACTGTAATATTTTTTTTTTTTTCTGATACAATATTTTATTAATATATATTATATACTTTTTTTTTTGCTGTTGGCGACACGCTAATCATGACTTTCATAATTTATTTAATATTTGTTTTTGCCGCTTAAACCCTCACTATAAGTAAGCACTTGCTTTTGTTATTATATTATTGTGGCATATAATTTTTTATTTGCTTGCATATGCATGTATGCTTGTTTAAAGTAGAAAAAAATATTTGTCATATTTCACGCGATGTTGTATCAGCAAGTTTACATTTAGGTATGTGCGAAGCTAATTGATGGTAACAGATTTTTGCTTTAGTTTTTGCTGCCGCTAGTCAAATTAAACGAAATCATTCAAAGAAGAGCAATAATATAAAAAATAAAAGAAAATAAAGAATAACAAACAAAAAGTATAATGGCTTACCTTTATGAAGCTTTTTTCGTATTAAGGTCAATGTTAGTGTTATGAGTAAGCAGTTCAAGAAAAACAGAAAGACGCCTGAAATGACTATTTAGATTTTTATTTTGCTTTAATATATTCTCAATAGTGCATTTTCCATTTTATAGAGCTGAAAATGATATAAAATAAATAAATAAATATTCCGCACTTGTACGGGTTGTTCTTTAGTTTTCATTTAATTTATTTTAATTTCCAAATACGAAATAATTTTTATTTTATTTTTTAATTTATAAGAAAAAAAAACTTTTTATAATTTTTTAGTATAATATCAAATAAATAAAATAAAATTTTAAAAATAAATAGCTTATGATTTTTTTTTTTGCACAGTTAATCTAAGTTTAAAAATAAATATTTTTGTTTATTAAAAAAATATATATTTAAAATTTATAGAAATCCATAACTCCTTTGAAGCTTTCAAAAATTACATAATAATGATCTAGCTAGTTTCTTATGTTCAACTTAATGTTCTTTTTTTTTTTTTAAATCGTTTCCTCTTTAAAATAATAAGAACTTCAAGTTGAACATAAGTAACTTTGTTTAATCGGTAGTTTTCGGTCATAAATCATCTGTTTATTTCCCGTTATATGGTCGTTACAAAACCTTTTTGAGCTCAGTAACAATATTCATTTTTTATAAATCTGTTAAGAATTACAGAAAAAGCATTTATTTCAACGAAAAGTCGCTGAGCTCGATGTGCTTTCAACAATTATTCCGAAAATTTGTATGAAAGATGCTACGCTGTTTCCTTAGCGTAAAACTTGCTAAAAAAAATTAGCTTCATAAGGATAAAATTTTTTTCATTAATTTGTTTATATATTTTACTATATATATGTATATATATATATTTTTGACGCTTTAGAACCGCTTAAGCGATTTTCGGCCGAGCTCCTCCTCCAATTTGTGGTTTTGCGTCTTGATGCTTTTACCAACAAATGGAGGGACCTATAGTTTATTCTAAGCCGCCTCCGAACAGCTGATGGATTTTTATGAGGAGCTTTATTTCATGCCAGAAATACACTCGGAGGGCTTGACATTCCCTGCGAAGGGGCGACCGCAATTAGAAAAAAAATGTTCTATCATTTTGGATGTTGCTCGAAAATAAATTTTATGGCAAGGATCAGCTTTTGATTAAAAAGAAAATAAGAATATACTATAAATAAATATGACAATTTTTGTTTTAAGCATATTTACATATTTACCATTTTTTACTACTTTCTTATTGATTGCCTTTTCTTTTTTATTTATTTCCTACAATACATTATTTGCTTAATTTTTATTTTTTTTATTTTGTGCAATGCATTCGCCACTGATCAGGTTTACTGTTGTGTTGGTGTCTCTTCTAGAAATTTTTATTGCTAAATAAACCTTAAATAAGCAAATTATGACAACATTTGAATGAAACAATGAAATGAAAAGTAAATATGAATATCGTTAGGCGCTCATGCATGCCAAAGCTAATATGAAAACTGCTAATTGAATTTTTTGATTGACAAATAAAAATGAAAAATATTTAGTTATTTGCTAATATAAAGAAAAAAAATCCTTCTTTCACCTTCTCTCTTCAATGCATTTAAAAAAATAAAATGAAATTAAATAAAACAATACGAAATTAAATAGAATTAAGAAAATTAAAATAGATTAAAATAAAAAATTAATTAAATTGAATTGAAATGAATAACATCGAAATAAATTAATATTGTAGAAATATTTAAAATATAAACAACACCAAGCATCACTGTCTTAATGAACAAATATCAAAAATGCTTAATTAAAATTTTCATACAGAATAGTAGCTGTTGGGAATATTATATAATAAAAAACAAATAAGGAACACTAAGTTTGGGTAGAACCGAGCAATTGATACCCAGCTCTGATTTATTTTAAATGTCAGGCGGATGATCAGACTTTCACAGAAAGTCTAAAGTTCAGTAGTATGTAAGGATATGCTTTTTTTGTGGACCCATGCCAGTATTTTTTGTAGATGTTTTCTCTATAAATTTCTAAAATTCCATATTAAAAGCAGCATATCTAATAATTTTTGTTGAGTTCTGTTGATTAATGCCTTATATATTCGATATTGAGTAAAATTTTATCGAATTCTGTCTAGTAGTTTCTGAGATCTCTCTGATCTCGCACACTCCTCATATTTAAATCGATTGTCTCTAAAAATTATGACTTTAATTGCACATTTAGTTTTTCGATGTTCGTACTTTTCAAAGGTAGTCGGCGCAAACTTCATCTATTTTCCCCCATTTGCAACAACGTCCGTACTTGATCGAATGTGTGAACTAAGTTTCTTCAAAATATTTCAGTACATACTTGAGCTATCGTGACAGACGAACTGACAGACATAGTTTGATATATGTATGTGTAAATATATGTAACGTTAGTTGAAGAATTCTAATATATTCTATTTACATGATTCAACCAAGTATAATGGAATGAAATAATAAAAAGTAGAGCTTCAGATTCCCGGGTATCGAGCAGCGTGAGCTCGATACTCGCTCGTTGCTCAACTTCTCAGCAGAACATGAAAGTTTCAATTTTGTTAGGCAAAATTTCTTTGGCGCTTCAATGATTTTTGCACTTGGCATAAATAAATTTAAAATGTATTAAAAAAAAAGTTTTGAGAAATAAGTCAAAGTGTTTGTCAAAACACTCGAAATGCTCTTGCTCAGCTCGAAAAATTTTCGAGTAATGAGCGATGAGCAGGTGTGCGAATACTCATTGCTCAAATGCTCGCACAGCCCGAAAATGTTTGAGCAAAATCTGGAGCTCTAATGTCATCGTAAAAAGATATTTATTAACCTCGAACCAAGGTGAATTGAACAAGTTGAAGTTACTACGGCAGCGAATTCAACTTTTTTCATTCATACAATATCGAGATTGTTAAAATTATTTTTCCGTTTGTGTATTGTTTGCTTGAATTTGTTTTGATTTACTAATGGAATATGCGAATATCTTGAGAATTGTGCTATGTGCGAGTTGAACAGAGAGTTTGTGCAGTTTTAAAAGCCAAAGAATTTGCCATGATGTTGACAATCATTACTTAAAAGTAAAAACAAAATAAACGATTTTGTTCTCCTGCTCTCACCTTTATAAATTCGCCTTGCCTGGGTCTTAATTAGTTTATTATTTTTTCGATTCATTTGAATTTCGTGAAATTGTGAAAATTGAATTTCCCGTACAGATTTTTTAAATAATAAAAAAAAAATTATTTACAATTAGATCATAATTGTAATGCTTTCAAAATTTAACTAAAAAAATATATTTAAAAAACTACAAAAATTATTTTACAATTAATTATTAAATGGCAAATTATTTTAATTAGTTCTAAATATAAATGCGTAAATATTTCATTCATTTTTTTTGAACAAATTTTTACTCTCTCTCATTGTAAAAGTAATTAATTTTCCAGCAAATTATATCAGGTGCTATTATTTCTAATACAAATCAACGCTTTCAAGTGCAAATTGATAATTATTTTACAAACTCGAAAAGTAATGGCGAAAATTGAGTTTTCGCATGCTTTTCACACGAAAAATTACGTCACATTATTGCCGTCCTTTTACTATTACGCTTCATTAACGTCATCATAACAACAGCAACAGCAATAGCAAAAAATATGCTATTATATCGTTTTATAACACCCCAGACTTGACCATCATCCATGGTGTTAAAAATTTACACTGCCATTGGCTTGCTTGCTTGCTTGCTCTCTTCACTCATGACCTATTGCATCACTAATACACAGTTACACAGTAGCTTATCCTATAGTCATTTATTGTATATTTTTTTTCTAATTTTTATAGTATGAAATTTTTGATTTCGCAATGATTGCGAACGGTTTTTGATTATGTCTACGAGCATCATACATACATATGTATGTATTTCCTAGTCTACCGTTTACATAGTTAAGCGGCAAACTCTTCTCTTTATACACGCTATACTCGTACATACATACATATATATGTACATCTTATTACCAATGTAATGGATTTTTACGACTTATTACATTTTATTTCGTTTTATTATCTATCTTTACAGTTGGTACTTCCGTAAGATAAAACGAATTGAGGCTGAGAAGAAATTATTACTGCCAGAAAATGAACATGGAGCATATTTGATACGCGACTCGGAGAGTCGTCACAATGACTATTCACTATCGGGTAAGTTGCTGTGTAACGAGAAAATAAAAAACAATTAAAAATAATAATAATACTAATAATAGAAGCAGTAAATAAAAGAAATGAAAATGAGTAGCAACGTTGCGTGTCATTTTCATATTGATTTTGTTCATTTATCTGTTTTTTTTTCGCCTGATTACGTTTGTATGAAGTAATAATTGAAATAATAATGATAATTTTTAATTCTTAATCTACAGTACGTGATGGTGATACAGTGAAACATTACCGTATACGACAATTGGATGAGGGTGGCTTTTTCATAGCACGTCGCACAACCTTCAGGTGAGAGTTTTGTAAAATATTTTAGTGTAAATTCCTAAGTAATAATGTTTAATTAATTTTTTTTTTACGCACATATAGAACACTCCAGGAACTTGTTGAACATTATTCAAAGGATTCCGATGGTTTGTGCGTCAATCTATGCAAGCCATGTGTACAGGTTAGTCATCAATTTGAATGCCCAATGCCACTCCATTTCACTAATCTCACTAATTCACATTCACACAATTCATCATCATCGCCACCACCACACATTTAGTTTAGATTCTATAATTTACCTCATACGTACCATACATTTTTTTTTAGGTTTCTACTTTATTCTACCTTATGGTAACCAAACCAGCATTTTTTCATATCCTTGCCTTCATTTGTTGACTATGTGATTTTCTTTATTATAACTTTATATTCTTTTTTTTTTATCATTCTACTTTTATAATACCAATAATTTTTTTTTTGCATACTCTATAATACTTGGAAAAAATATTTTACTAACAACTTCAAACAAATTACATTTTAAATTGCAAAAAAAAAAATACAAATAAATAAAATGAAATAGGCAAACCAATTTGCGGGTATTTTCGAGGTAGGAGTTTGTTCTAACTAAAATACTCTCTCTCTTTTACACATACACACATAATCACTCCAAACACCAAACACCCACCAGTCAATCACTAGTCAGCTGCCAATCAGTCAGTCAGTCAGTCACCTACAATTCCGCCATCACCTAAGATGCCTTTGTTGTGACATCAAAATAAATGTAAAAAGAAATTAAAAAAATCTTTGCATATATGTTTTTTCACGCCCTCATCGCTTTAAGATGACTTCAAGCGTTTGCCTTTTTCACCTCTACCACATTTTTTTTGATTAATACAATATATTGGTGTTGTTGTGTTTATTTGTCTTGTCGTCGTCGTCTTCCTCCTCCTTCTCTTCAAATTGTATTTACTTCTTTTTGTCGTCGTATCACCACCCATCGCTATGCGTTGCATATTTTATTTCAAACAAACAAACAAAAATAATAATTTTTCATAAGGCGTCATTTAATATCTAAGATTAGTTTCCATTTGCATCATCTTCATTACTATAATGATCGTTTATTCAGAGTGTAATGCTTATTTTATTGGCAATATTATTGGCCACTCATTCACTACAATTTCGTTATCCATTAACATACTTATCACACTGGCGATTTGTAAAAATTAAAATATTAAATACACCGAGAGGTAGAAGAAGGCTAGAAGATTATAGCATTTCAAACCAATATGAATGATTATTGCAAAATTATATAAAAATTAGTTAATTGTTATACAGAAAAATGAAGTTTTCAATAACATTATAAGAAAACGCAAGGATAATGCCATAATTATGATAAAAATATTCAATAATCAGTAATAAAAATATTCAATAATCAGTAATGGTTACCAGAAGATTGTGCGTATAAAAATACTAATAAAATAAGGAAATAATAATAAAATAAGGAAAACATGAAAGCTCAGATGATCTATTTAATATAGATTTGTTCTTTATCTTTCCAAAAATGAAATAAAACTAAATGAAATCGACAAGAAGTTCAAGATTTCACTACTGATTCGCTTAAAGTTAATTAAATTTTTTTTAAAATATTTTTTGAAATGAAAATATATTTTTCTAACGAAAGCTCTTCAACCACTATTCCTGTCTTTATTTAAAACTCACTTTCAAATAATGTTTTATCTAAATCGGAAGAAATTTAAAATAATGTATGCTTTATCAAAGCTCAAAGGAAGCTCAAAAATCATATTTAAATCGCCTTAAACTAAAAAGATAAAAGGTATAAACTTTTACTTTTTAAATGAAAATATACTTTTAATGATATCCTAAATATTAAGCTTTATAATGAATTGCAGGCTTAATACAAAAAAAAATTAAAAATATTTTTACTAAAATTTTTTGAAGACTTTTTGGTCTTCATTTAAAGCCCATTGAAACTGATTGCTTTGTATATGTTAAAAAAAATATTACATTTACATGCATATGTACATGTTATATCTGTCTCGATTTGATACCCATTTTCATCTGCTTTCTGGAAAAAAAAATCAAGTAAAACTCGTAATTTCACTTTTGAATGGCGTTAACTTAAGCTATTCAATATTAATTTATATGAAAAGCATTTAAACAAATAAAACCCTCATAAAAGCTCATAAATATATATCTGGATTGCCCTAAAGTAAACAATTCCACATTAGATTTATTAAATGCAATAATATTTTTTGAGCGTAAGTTCTTTAAAAGCTTTTCAAGTTATGTAAGCTCTATAAAAGCTCTAATGATCTATTATGCACACAAAATGTAATATATTTCAGTTTTATATCACCTAAAACAATTTTATTTTATTTGTAATTTAATAATTTTGTACAAAATAAATGTTTTTGAATGTAAGCTCTCTAAAAGCTCGTAAGGATTTTGTATATATTTTTAATTCAAATATTTCAATAAATAGACTGGAGCTTTTAGAATTCTCACATTTTTTCATCTGGAGCTTTCACGCTGCACTTTTTCATATGAAGTAAATGTGCTTTGAAATAATGTAATAAACTTTTCACAATCTCCTAATTGACAATGCTTTAATCCCGCTTCTTCTACCATTATTATATAACTATAAAACAGTATTAAATAGTAATTACTCCATGTATACTTGTATACCTACAAACATCTATGCCTTAAATGTGACCAATACATTTCTCAACCATTGTACAGAACACACACCTACTAACCAACTAAAAACAATCTATGCCTATTGTAAAACACACATTTTAATACAAGCCACATTTCATATTTCTGTACGTAGATCGAGAAACCAGTGACCGAAGGTTTATCGCATCGAACACGCGATCAATGGGAGATCGACAGAACTTCACTCAAATTCGTACGCAAATTGGGCTCAGGCCAGTTTGGTGAAGTATGGGAGGGTTTGTGGAACAATACCACACCAGTGGCGATTAAAACACTAAAATCAGGTAATTTTGTAAATTTGTTTATATTTTCTAAAATATTAAATATTAATAAATATATTTTTATTTTTTCATTTCTCCAACACAGGCACAATGGATCCAAAAGACTTTTTGGCTGAAGCTCAAATAATGAAGAAGCTGCGTCACACAAAACTCATTCAACTCTATGCTGTTTGCACAGTGGAGGAGCCAATTTACATCATAACTGAATTGATGAAGCACGGCTCACTGTTGGAGTACCTGCAAGGTGCGATTACGATCATTTCCTATGCAGTTAACATGTTTGTTTTTCATTATTCATCCGTAATTTTTTACAGTCAATCATTGAATATGCATTTACAATTTACATATACATACATACTGCATATTTTATTTTATTTTTATTTACATTTGCAAATTACATTTCATTCATTCAGTCATATATAAAGTACATATGTACATACATATATGATAGAATTATTTTGTAGCTTGTCATTGCGTTACATGATGTTTGTAATGTGCAGTTGAAAATAATTTATAGCACTTGCAGGCAAGGGTCGTAGTCTGAAGATGGCGATACTCATTGATATGGCAGCGCAAATTGCCGCTGGTATGGCTTATTTGGAGCAGCAAAATTACATTCACAGAGACTTGGCAGCGCGTAACGTGTTGGTGGGCGATAATAATGTTGTCAAGATTGCCGATTTCGGTTTGGCGAGGTAAGTTGTGCGGGTGAAAAATTGTGACTGCGGCTTTTGTGGTCTGTTTTTTTTTCAGCTACGCTTTATGACAGTCTCTGAATCATAAGTGTGTAGATTAAGTGACAAGAATATCGCATTTTAGCGCATTAGAAAAATTAAAAAAAAAAAATTGAAATGTAAAGCAAAATGAACTCTTTCTTTAGTTTTAAAACGGGAGTTTGAATTTACTCGAGCCAAACTCACTAGAAATTGACTCATATTAATGAAGACATCGTAATTTTTGAATGATAAATTTAAAAATGGATTTTTTTTATACCACTTGAACTGATCCTTGTGTCACATAGACTAGTCGGCATAATAATTTTATGAAATATATGAACTTTTTCTAAATAATTCCAATGAAAAACGGTGCCAAAATGAGTACTAAACAAAAGTCACTTTTTCGTTTATATTTTCCTTCCGTTGATAATTGTTTTAAGGCATAACATGCCGAGCACAGCACAGTGTCCAATGAACACAGAATCCTTCAGCCAGAAGCATACTATTCACCTAGTGCCTCAATCTGCTGCCAAAAGTAACTTTTAGTACAACTCAAACAAAATTTTGTTTACCAGAAGGTGGGTGCATCGTCATTTTCTAGGAATGCATTTCATACTAAGGGTTGGGTGTGACCTAGTTCACTTTGAAAGATCTGTGTTAATGATAGCGCTTTTAAATTGGGAGATAAACTTATTGATAAATACTGTATACTGCAACAGAATAATGAATCATACCACAAAATTTTAAGAATTACTGCTGTCAGTACTATACAATGGTCACTTTATAGTCCGTACTTAAATATAATTGAAAACGAGTAGTCTCTTTTAAAACGTGATGGAAGAAGATTTTATTTACATAAAACTAGAAAAGAATCTCATTTTCTATTCTTGTTTTTATATATTTTTGTTTTTAGTGAAGCAGACTATTAAAATTTTGAAGTCAAGTTTGCCTTATTCAACTTTAGTTTTTTTTTTTTGGTAGCTGTATTGATTTCTCTTAATTTTTTAATTTTTGTTATCAGGCGCACTATATTTTTCGAACTTGTCTAGATTATAAATATATATAGGTTTTGTTCTTCCAACAGTATAAAAAAAAATCTAGTTCAGACATGAGCCTCAAACTTTCTTGAACAACTCATCTGATACATCAGAATTATTTTCCTTCGACATCGCTGGAAAACTTATGTTTGAATTAGTAATATCTGAACGTAATTCGAAAATCTTTTTTTTTTTTTTTTTTTTTTTTTTTGGTTGGAAAATAATTATTAAATCCTTTTTTCTTGTCATTTTAATCAAATATTAATTTTTGTTTTTCAATTCATCTATTTCAGACTTATCAAGGAAGATGAGTACGAAGCACGTGTCGGCGCACGTTTCCCCATTAAGTGGACAGCACCTGAAGCAGCCAACTATAGCAAATTCTCTATTAAGTCTGATGTGTGGAGTTTCGGTATTTTACTCACAGAATTAGTGACGTACGGACGTATACCATATCCGGGTAAGAGAAATAAATAATTTGAAAATGAAAAATATATAAAAATAATAGGAAAAGGCTAAGAAATATACCACATAAATAGATACCATATATATCTTACTTTGAGCGTTTTTATTTTAAAGTCTCTATATGAAAAGTTAGTTAATTTTTTATTATTTTTAATGATATTCTGTTTTTTCGCTCTCTCTCTCTCTCTATTTATCTTTATTTTAGGTATGACTAATGCCGAGGTATTAACGCAAGTCGAACACGGCTATCGCATGCCCACACCGCCTAACTGTGAGCCACGTCTCTATGAAATTATGCTCGAATGCTGGCATAAGGACCCGATGCGACGACCGACATTTGAGACATTGCAATGGAAATTGGAAGATTTCTATACATCCGATCAGAGTGATTATAAGGAGGCGCAGGCCTACTGATAAATGCTTTACACTTCCAACAGCACGTCTCACATTAGCGATAATATAAAGAAAACACATAATAATTGCCAACGCCGCAGGAACAACACCAATCACATCCACAATAATATACACAACAACATGAGTAAGATGAGTCGCAGTAGTAGTAGTATGTTGCCAGGTGGTATAAAACCGACAACAACAACAACAAAAATGACAACAGCTACCACAACATCAACAGCTGCTGCGCTAAATGAAGCTACTGCAGCAAAGGTATCAACAAAATCGACGCCATTACAGCACAACTCTAGAGCTGAGGCCGATGGTGTTGCTGCAACCTCAACAGCAGCAGCAGCAGCAAAAACAACAGCAACTACAATCAGGCCAATACCAAAATTGCGTCACATGTCGAGTAAACACAACAGCAGCAGTCATCGGCATGGCAGCAAATCGAAGCAGCAAAGCAATGTAATAAAGCATCTTCCCAAATCGGACAATTAAGACTAAAAAAAAATTTTTTTTTTCATGACATTCATTTGAAAAAAAAAATAAAATAGAAAATTTATTAAATGGATAATTTGGAAAAGCTTAAAAGAATAAATCATCCCATTTAAAGCGCAAATGCAATTGAAAATTAGCAATTTAAATTAAACACAAAACAATTGTGTTGTGTGCGTAATTGAAAATTTGCATGATTTTGAAAATTGAGCGAGAATTATTTTGCGTGCATTCGAATGTAATGCAATTTATAATGCTAGTTTACAGATTTATATATATATGTATTTAGCCAAGAATTTTTTTTTTGTTAATTCGATTTTTTTCCATCACCTTATTAAATTTTTTGTCACATTTATTTTTAGTTTTAGTATATATGCGTATATTTTTTTTTCACAAAACAACAAATAATAATGAAAATATTTGATGTATTATTTATATTTATATTTTCTACATATATACATATATTCAAGCTGAGTATATTATATAAAAAAGTGTAGGCAGTTTTAAAATACAATTACAAACGTACATACACATCATAACGACATAACTAGACATTATGAAAAGTCACAGTTTATAAAAAAAAACACATACATAAATCATTACTGTTAATTAAATTTAAGTAAATTTATTTACAATGATGTTTTTTTTTATTGCTTATTATCACTACTTTAATATACAAAAGGAAATATATATATATATATATATATGTATATACATATGTATGTGCGTACATATGTGCACATGTATTAAAAATAAAATCAAAATAATAGTATGCATGAGCTTAACGAATACTCGTGCCTTCTTTACGCATTTTTCATTTATGTAAAAACCGTAAATTTCCAAACAGCAAACGAATAGTTTTGTTTCTTTAGTTGTTTATTAAAAACTTTTTGGCAAACTCACACAATCGCATAAACTTGTTATTGTCTAATTTATACACTACCACTGGTGTTGATGCAAGGTAAACAATAATTAGTAATTTATGCATAACGAAATATTATAATTTTAGCAAAATATTTTTGTACTCTTTTGCATTATAATTAATTCTAAATTCAGACAGACAAAAAAAAATATGAGCAGAAAAAAAAATCAACCAGCAGCAGCTGTAATCAAAAGCGTTAAGTGAAACGAAAAATGAAAAGAGAAATGATAGATACTTACAAATATGTTGGATTTTATCTACAAACAAATTTTGTTTCTACTTTACGCATAAATGTTTTGTAATTCTAATTTTAGTGAAAGTAATTATTATATATACATACAAACAAATTTATGTGAAAATTGATGTGTTTGTATGAAAGTATACTTTATACACATATTATATATATAATTTAAGAATAATTTTAGGTTATTACGATAATTATTATTATTATTATTATTATTATTATTACTTTTATTATGAAAGTGATTGCAAATTAACCGATTTAAATAAATCTATACAAATTTATATTACAACAAACAAACAAAAAACGAGCTTTCGTCCATTTATATATTTACATTTATGTGAATTGGATGTATTGGGTTTGATCATATTGTTGTGTATGTGGCAAACGAAAAGCAAAAAGTAAAGCTCTCCGTTAAAGAAAATGTTGGCATTTAGTATCTTGTGGATTGGCGTAAAAACTACTTAATTATACAAAGAAAACTGTAGGCGGACCCTGGCAGTGATTAGTGAGACATATGTGTTGTTGCGAAGTGCAAGTTTATCTATTGATTAAAATTATTATACTTAATGAATATGAATATGTAGGAAATGACGATAAAATATGTAGAAAACCAGTATGAATTTTATTATGAGTAATTGATTGAATTAACGTGGAGGAAAGAAATTATTCAAATATTCAAAAAAAAAAATTTAAATTCATATATGCGAAATATATATGTATGTATTTATATAAATGGAAGTGTAATGTAGTTCATTTGAACTAATTTGCATTTAGTCAGACATTAGTAATTGAAATATGTAAATACTATAAATTGCACTCAGTTTTTTTCATGTTCATGTTAAGTACTGATTTATAGACTTTTGGTTCTTGTTATTTTTCACATATAGTTAATAACACAACAACACAGTTTTTTGAGTTAATTCAGTTGAAAAATTTTTATGATTTGAAATTTAAAAAAAATTATGTTTTTCGTTTTGTATGAGCCACCAAAGGGTTGAAAGGGTTGTGATTGCCTAACAAGAGGTGATCACGAAAAGAAAAAAATTGGTTTACACTTGGCATAAAAGGCTAGTAGTAAACAACATTTTCCAGCAGCGTAAATGCAAACAAAACTGGTTTCTTTGTTAAACACAGAAAAAACAGAAATCCTTTCAAATTGGTCGTGGTTGAGATATGTGTTATATTTTTTCCCATAGTGGTATAAAATTGGTTTGCTTGCATTACCTTTGTGCCGCACTGTAAACGACTGTTTTCTTCTTACGAGGAAAATCGCCATTTCTAAAGATTATGAATATCAGCAGACTTGCATTAAGCTGAAAGTTTATAAATTTACCTTGGCATTGTTGAAGACAAACTTTGTAACAACCAAAGTGCTTAACAAAATATTTGCAAAATTTTTCTGCAAATAAAAATCTAAATCTTGTAATACATATTTTACTAAGAAATTAGTCGTTAAAGATTTCTGAGGGAAGTTATATTTGTTCATGAAAAAAATACAACTTTAGGCAAATGAAATTTCCATATTCGCTGTTTCTTTTAAGTCTCTTGCTAGGACCATTATCAACCTTGGAAGCAGCTCTATGTACCACAGCCACCAAAGCCGTTGGACTAAACAAAGGTAATAAAAAGTCGAAGACATCAATGTCAATGGAATTACTGCAACAGCCATTTTAAATATAAGCTGAAAGGATTCTGAGTACTAGTTTTTATTCAAGCTAATGTGGGTGCTGCTCATCTGTCGCCTTAGTAATCAATTTTATTTATTAAAAAACTTATTATTTTATTAAACATGTTTAATTTTTTTTTATATTTTTATTATATTTTAATATTATTTTTTATTAAACAGGAAGGACGGAATTTGTTACTCAATTGCTTTTAGTAGTATTCAAACAACGAATTTATAATTTTTTTCGCACACAAAAAATTAAACCTACATATTGTACTCTTAAGGTAATTAATTATAGAAAAATATTTATAATCACTACATTAATTTATGTATATGTAAATTATTGGAAAAAAACTGTATTAATATTTCTTGAACAAAAAAATGTAGTATTCTAGCCTATAATTTTTAGTAAATATAATATATATTTCTTCAATTCGTAAAAAAAACTCGTATAAACTTTGAATATGAATATGTACTCTTTGAAGATTATCTAGAAATATGTTTGTAAATAACTTAAAGTTGCAATTTAAAAATATTAATTTTTATTTAGTCTTGTTTCCTTTGATTTTATATTATTTTCTTTTGCTTTATATTATTTTCTTTCACTTTATTTTATTTTGTTCTATTATATCTAATTGTAATTTTTTGATTCCATTGAATTTTATTTTGTTTTGAATTTAATTTATTTTAATTTCTTCTATTTTTTATTTTATTTTATTTTTTATTTAATTATTTTTATTTCGTATTTTATTTTGATTCCTCGTTTATATTAGTCTGTTTTATTTATTTTATTGAACTGTATTTTCTTTTGTGCTATTATATTTAGTTTATTTTTCTATTTCATTTTAATTTTTATTTATTTTTTTCTTATTTCATTTTATTTCCCTCTTAATATTTTTATATTATTTGAGTATTTCAATTATTATTGTATATTATTTTGTTTTTAGTTTGATTTGTTTTACTTCGTGTTCTATTTTCTTTTTAATATTTTTTTTATATATTTATTATTTTATTTTATTTCCTTGTTTATATTATTTAATATTAGTCTATTTTATTCATTTTTTTTTCGTTTGTTCTCTTATATTTTATTTTTTTCATTTCATTTTACTACATATTATTTTGTTTCATTCAATTTTTTTTTTCTTTTCCAACAAAAATTGAATTTAGTTCAATCTTTTTACGTTTTGTCTATTTATTTATTAGAATTTTATTTTTATTTGGTTTAATTTAATTTTTCGAAAGTTTTTATTTTATTTTATTTTATTTTCATAATTTAATTTCATTTTAATTTTTTTTATTCTATTTATATTATATTATGTGGTTTTTTTATCCTATATTATTTGTATTTTATTTTTAATTTTTAATTTTTATCACCTAGTTTAATTTGTATATTATTTATTTATTCTGTTTTAATTCAATTTTTTTTCCTTCATTATCAAATGAAAGTTTGTCGACACAAGAATTTTATCAGTTCGACAACTACATTAAGTTTATTATATTCAAAGTAAATAAATATCATAAATTTTGTAGAATTGTTTTTGATAACGAAAACACCAATAAATGTCCATAATCAAAATTCCCAAAATAAAATCCTCATAGAATTTCTTGCTGTTTTAATTTAATTTTATTTCCTTACTTCATTTTATTTAATTTAAAATTTTGATTTTTGTTTTATTTTTTACTATATCGCTTTGTTTGTTCTTATGTTATTTTTGTTTTCTTTTAATTTCTTTTAATATTATTTTAGTATATTTTATCTTATTTCCTTTGTTTGCTTCATTTTAGTATACCGTAAACTAATCTATTTTGTTGAGATATTATTTAATTTTAAAATAATTTGTTTTATATTATTAAATTTTAAATTTAATATTTACTGTTTATTGTTTATTATTTATTATTTATTATATATTTTTAATTTAATTATATTTTACTTTGTTCTACTATAATTTATTTTCCTTTTTTTTTTAATATAATTTAATTTAATTTTTTTTTTGTTTTTTTCATTTTATTTTATCTGTTTTTCTTTCATTTTGTTTTATTTTGATATTGTAACCTAAAGTAAACACTTACTACATAAATTGAGATAAATATATTTTCAACAAATTCTTCCATTTTTCGATTTTTTATCACGTAATTGACGTTAGACATTAGCGTGCTATAGATATGTACTTATATATATCCAAACTATTTTAACAATTATTTATAGGTATTAGGCGTTTTCTACCATTATCTAACTCTAATAATTATTATACGTATAAAAGTGCTTAATCTAAATAAATATTTATACATATGTATGTTGTATGCTTGTTTTCAACCGTTAAGAATTAAAGGCTGATTTTAAATTAAAAAAAAAAATCGAAATAAAATAAATTATAGGTTTCCGTTTGACTTCTTATTACTTTTCGAGGCAGTGGGAAGAAAAATGCTGAAACAACTGAGCGCAAAGCCAGAGAAAAATAACACAAATAAATAATTGTAATAGAATAAAAGAATAAAAGAAAAGCGTTGAATGGGCAATAGACATGATAAAAAAAAAACACATTTAAATGCATGTTTGTAGTTGTATACGAGTGTAATAATGTCACAACAGTGACATGCAGTTAAAAAGAGTTACAAAAAAGTGTTCAACAATTTAAAAATTGCAAAGTATTTAAAAAGGAAAGTTTAAACAATTTAAGAATTAGCTTAAGAAGAGTGCAACCTTGAGAGGAGCGTACATGCAAAAGCAAAGGGAAATCAAAACAATATATAAAGTAGTGTAAAATTGTCGAATATATAGTAGATTGATATGTATTTGAGAACAATATATATAATAAAAAGATGTGCAAAAAGGAAAAGGTGTTAAATGAAAGATGTAAAAATGGATTTACTTTCAGTTCAGCGAAAAGTAAAACAAACTTATATATAAAATTATTACATTTATTAAATTTATTGCTTTGGCAGAACAAAAATTGTCGAAGATAAATGTAATTAAACGGTAAATATATAAATATATATTGTGTTAGTTGTAGAAAAAGTATGAACTTAATATTAATTTACTTTTCCTAGTTTTCGACCAGATTCATTAGACGAAAACGAAGAGTAATAGTAAAAAAGGAAATTTAAAAAAAATAACTCATCGGTCTGTGTAATTACCTATTTTTTTTAATAACTCATACTTTTTTTTACGGAAAATATTAAATAAAAGTTTTTTTTTTTGCAATTCATTTAAATACTTCACAAAAGACGCACAGAAAAAATTCATTAAACCTGCTACATATAAATTAGCATAAAATTCATTTTAGCAATGTATGTACGTGTATATTAAAAAAAAAAATTAATTAACTTATAAAAAAGGGAAACTGAAAAACATTAAATTGAAAAAAAAAAATAATAATAATAAATTAA
This sequence comes from Neoceratitis asiatica, assembly GCA_030068015.2. Taxonomy (NCBI): domain Eukaryota; kingdom Metazoa; phylum Arthropoda; class Insecta; order Diptera; family Tephritidae; genus Neoceratitis; species Neoceratitis asiatica. The sequence goes on from CM061527.1 coordinate 17,959,301, forward strand.
TATATGAGTTCATTGATCAGTTGTAAAAAGGAAAATGCTTATAATCCAATGCTTTGTATTAAAGACACTTGCAGAATCCACAATTCGACATGTAGTATGTATGTAAGTATGCGCACCGTAATTATATACAGAAAATGGTTATAAATGAAATGTATGCAATAAATATAGATCGTTCTTCTTTTTCTAAAAAAAAAAGGATACTGAGTTTTTTTTTAAATGTGGATAATTTTAGAATAGGAATGAGAATCACTTTCACTCGGTAAATCTCGGTACGCCAAAAAAATTTTGATTTTTTTTGATGCACTCATTTTTTACGCCAAAATATTAATAATTTCATGTATGAACCGACCTAATACTTAACTCCAAATTCAAGAGATACATTTTTATCTACCAATTTTGTATATAATAGATAAAATCTGTTAAAATATAAACATGTTTAGCATAAGCTTCAATGACAACAGTAACGCTGCCGGCTCTGTTAAGCATAGTAGCAGCATGAAGAAATGGACATTGGGTTAATCGCCGCCTGCAAATGGTTTCAATGTCACTCTCACTTTTTATGTTATGATTTCATTATCAAGAGAAATATTGGCTGAGAGCAGCACTCATGTCATGTTACTACCCAATATACATTTTGTAGGTGCCTTCATTGTCAAGTGAAAAATTGTCGACATTAGATTTTTATTAGTTTTACAACTACAACTTAATTTAATTATATTAAAAGTAAATAGATATGTTAAATTTCGTAGAACTATTTTCGATAACGAAAATTAAAACATTAACAAGATATTTCTTAAGCGCCACTCGAAGGACAATTGCAATTCTCCCAAAATCAAAATCCCCAAAATAAAAATCCCTAGTACTAATAATATTTTTTATCAATTTTGCTCTCTTCGTGGGTGTGACTTTTCCGAATTTTACTTTTTCAGGGATTTGTTACGAATAAAATCATTTCCTTATGCTCTAATTCTATAAAGACCCCAGTTTTCCATCCAACTTTGCATCATGTTTAGGATTATTTCATGAAGCTTTTCCAGTTAAAATTTTTTCTTTGAATAAAACAGGTAGTTTTAAAATAACTGGAGTTTTTTTATATTTTATTTTTTTTATTTTTTTGTAATATAGTAAGACGACTTCAGGAGGAACAAATGATAAGCTTTCAGCATAACGGTGTGTACACATGCATAATCTTGGGGTTTTAAGTTTGGAGATTTGCAGTTTGTGGATTCCGTATATGAGAATTTTTTTTAAACTCGGAATTTTAATTTTTGGGACTTTGAGACTCTCTCTTACTTAAAACCATTTGTATTTATAAATTTCATTTAAGATGCAGTATTGAGCAGGAAATAAACAAAAAATTGTTTGTTGAAATAAAATTACCAAACTTAAATTAATAAATTAATTTATTTGAGACCAACGATTATTTATTTATAAAATTTTCAACAAAAATAAATGTTACTTATTTAAAATCAAATATTGTGAAACAAAATCACGTACAATCGGATAGGGGAGCAGGGAGCTAAGGAGAAAGGCTACGTAAGCAAACATAAACGGAGGTAAGGGTCCCAGAAGGACGTTTAATGTTCTACAGATAAGGAGCAAACACAAAAATACCGTGTCGTGCATAGACACAAAAAATCAACTTTTATGAGAGTCCAAAAATATTCCAGTGTTTAAAATTTCGGAAGTCTAGAAGAAAAAAAATTACAGTGAACTTAAATTTCCACCGGCAATAACTTATACCTTTTAGACTACAGAAAGCACTTTCATGTAAGTACCTGATTTTGGACAGTTGTGGAAAACGCGATTTTGGACTATAGAAGCATTGAAAATACCATAATTTTCATAATCAGCTCAGTACGCGTTTCTTATTTGAATTAATGTATTCACTACTTGTCACCACAGACACCTACCATGCTCCACAGAAAAACGATACCAAATATCTTTCATAGCTTGTTTTGCTTGTTGGGTAACATTACACAAAATTGCTACTTATTTACGTGAAGTACTGTTAATACATTGTTATCTATAAGAAAAGTCAGAATTTTAATATGAGTTTGTACAGAATTTATGTTTTTATGTTTTTCAATTAAACACGACAAAGCGTTCACTACTGTGGAATATAAAAATATTTTTCTTAACAAAAATTAAAAATGTATACAATTCTTGAAATTGTTTCTTTTTTCTATAAGACAGCAAAATTCGAAATGAAATTTTAAAAAGCAAAAATTTTAAAAAACTAATATTTTCTCAAACAATATTTAAGCATTTAAGAACTTTCTAAAATTTTTTGGCTCATTTCATTTCCACTGTTAGATGCGCTGCTGTTACCAATGTTCATTGACAGCGCTGCTATATAACAGAGCGTAAATAACAGGGGAAAGAGGAAACAAAATTCTTTCGAGCGCCGTCTCAGAGTAATGTCAGCAACAGAAACGTGTGGTGCTTCGGTAGTTGCGGAATCGTGTAAGTTCGATTGAAAAATTCCGTGCATAAATGAATATTTAAATATAAATTTTTTTGTTGATGGCTGCAAATGAATGGTTTTGGTAGAAAAAATAGATATTTAGAAAAGTACAAGTTAAACAATCATAAAAATAATGTGAGTTTATTTCATAAATTGTGCTTTTTTCAACTTTACAAAAGCAAAGTGACTTAGTTTCGCTAAAAGTGTGTGTTGTCTACGTGTCTGTGTGTTTTATCTGCAGCCAAGCAACCACCCTAGCTAAAAGCAAGCACGTGAACGCGCGGCGAATATGTGCAAAACAGAACATACGGAAAATAGGAATAAGGCATAATAAAAAAATTTTTATTTAAAAAAACACAAATACAAATTTATAGTGAGTTATCTCTCGAATGTAATAAAAAATGCATAGGTTTTGTAACAGTAGTTGCTGGGCGGCAAATATCTAAGATGCACACACTACACTGAAGGTCATTGATGGTCCAATATATGGCTGGTTAGTTGAACGGTGTGTCGGTTGGTTTGTTTGATGGTCGATTGTTTGGTGGCTCAATGCTGCAGCGTGCTATGAAAATCAATTTTATCCACAACAAAAAAGATATTGGATTGCCACAAGTTCAAAATGATTTCACTAATATATAAGTAGTATCTATAGACGAAACATACAACATTTCTGCTAAGCTTAGTGGGCTACATATTCATACATTCGCATATCTACAGTAATGTGCAATACTTAGGCTAGTACTATGGAAAATGAAAATACAACATGTGGAATATTCGTATGTGATTGAGACAGGTTTTCACAGTCAAAAAATTCAATTCGGTTCACTGAAAATTTATTTCATTAACAATGAAGGTTTTGTTCAGTATTGAAAAAAATTGTATATATCTCGAAAGTATTTAAAAAATATACTTAAAAACATTTGTACAAAATATAGAAAATTGATTCAGAAAAAATTTGGGTGTTACTAATTTGTTATTTTTGACAGAAATAAAAAAGTAAAGGAATAAATAAAACAAATTCATCGTTTAATTGAAATTTGTCAATTGTGTTTTAACATTTGTTGTTATAACATTTAGTAGGGTGTAATAAAAAATAAATTTAAAAATTTAAATATTAAAACAGAAAAAGAAGAAAATCAAATTAATTAGTTTAGTTCTTTTAACGTAAAAAACTGAATATCCTGAAAGTGGAACACTTTGAGATCGATTAATTTTCAATCATATACTTAACAAAATTTTTTTGACAAATTTTTTAAATTTGTTCAAATTCAATCTTTTAATTAGATATACGAAAAATTGACTATCGGTATTTATTCATAAGTTCATAAGTATTTATAAAATCAGAGAAGTGAATAATTTAATTAAAAGATGCAGTTTTGATTATAGAAGCTAACAGAAAAATCTAGTATCAACCATTTGAGACGTAAAATACAATTAAAATTGCTAAAATTTTGCACATTACTGTCCTACATAATACATAGATTTAAATATATGTATGTATGTACATACCAACGCTAGGATACGAACCTTTTTATTCAATTCTGCCGAAGAAATCCTCACATTTGCCGCAACAATGCTGACTAAAAATAAACTCAAGCGCGCCAAGATATACATATGTAGTAAGATTTTAGTATGTATGCATAGAAGATACATACATACATATGTATTAAGCATATAGAATAGATATTTTAGTATAGGGGCGCAAGCGGTGGCAAATATTTATGAAAAATCTACAAAAATCCCTAAAAATTATTTCTTATTCTCACTTTTTACTTCATTGGTATGGTTGTTTGTATATGTATATAGAAAAATTGTAATTTTTTATATACATATATGTATAAAGGAATAAATGTTTGATTGGTTTTGTTCAGTTGAATAAATTTTTATTAATAACAAAAGTTAGTCAAAATCTAGTACAGCATGACCTGGCATTGACCGCGCAACTTACCAAAACAAAAAACAAAACAAAAAAACAAAAAAACTTTACACATTGCGAGTGCCTCTCTCATATATGTACATACATCCATTTTGCAGTTTCTAAAATAAAAGTACCTGAAATCCATTTAAAATAATTTTTTTTTCATGAAAATCTTTTTTTTTTTTTAATAAAATTTAAACCTTGGCATTGTATGTGAAATAATACATTAATCAAATGACCACCTTGTGAATTTTCCAAAAATTCGTTCCGTTTGATGTAATTTTCGAGCACTTTTTGGCACATATTGGGCGGCATGATAGCCATAATTTGATGAATGTTGGTTTTCAAGTGCTCAAGAGTTAAAGGTTTATCAGCACTAATACGGAATTTCGCGTAGCACCACAATGGTGGGATGCAACGGTGTCAAATCGCATGATATCGGTGGCCAATTGACATCATCAAGAGGAGAGATTATGCAGCTGGGAAATTTCTCTCGCAATAAAGCCATATTTGCTGGTGTTGTGTGGCAAGTGGCACTATCTTGTTAGAGCTACATATTATCCAAGTCGTGTTTTTCATTTGCAAGCCAAAAAAGTCGGTTATATTCCACCATTACGCTCCGAATCGACAGGGGCAGTTTCACCGTTATCGTTTTCAAGGAAGTAAGGTTCAGTTAAACCTCCGGGACAAAAAGCATACAAGACAGTGTTTTTTTTTTTTGGTTTGACAGTTAAGTTTGACAGATATTATATTTCAACGAACCTTCATTGAACTCATTTTACGGAGTTTTTATTAATAGCCATAAATGAGTATGAATACTTTCACAAAAATTGAAAGCATTCGCAAATTCATGTTTCTAAACATTAAAAAAAATGGGTTAGCTTAAAAAAATCATTAAATTAAAATAAATCTGATGATATCCAAAAGCAGACAAACCATATACAACTTTATTCACTTGTACATATGTACATACATATAGTGTGTATGAATAGAAACAGTTTCCCGCGTAAAATTTGTTTTGTATATTTGAAAATTTGTTTATCATTCTTCCACACGCCTCATACATACTTGCGCACATACGTACATAACGCTTTTCTGTATATAGGAATACTAAAAGTGCATTTGGATTTGTTTAGCATAAAGTTCTGAATGTCTTAATTTTGCTGCTTCGAATTTCTATTTAACCCAATAACCGAGTTGCCATGGTTTAATTACATGTTTACAATCATATTCTTGTTATACTTTTCATTATTTTAAAAATCCGCTGAATGGATGTTAGAGATAAAACGTAAATTTTTCGATAGACGTGTGCTTTTGTACAAAAAGAAAGAAATAAATAGTAAACAATGTACAAATGTGTATTTCATGCAAAAATGCTCTAGTAGGGCTTTGAAATTTTGACGGTTGTTGCGCAAGATATCGATTCGTATGAATAACAGAAAATCTATCATATGGTGGGTGATCTTAATGCGGCTTTGAGAAGTTGATAAATTTCATGTTTTAACTTCATACTAATTTTCGGAATATTTAGTAGAGGCAAATGCCTGAAAATGTAAAAATATTATATAAAAAATAAAAACTAATGGGAATCAACTTTAAATATTTTTGCGATAATTTTTATCATTGCGCTTCGCTAATGCTTTCTTACACGTGCCTGTTTGGAATGACTTCTATTGATAAGGTGTAACTCGGCTCGTACAGCACAAATGATTAATTCGATTATAATTACATATTAATCATGCACATATGTACATACCTACACTTCCATTTAGCTGAATTGCGTAATATTTGTTTACATTTAAACACACTTGCTTACGTAAATATTTGCAAAAGTTCATACGATTAATTAAGATTCTAAGATCAAAAGCTCAAATCAGATTAAAATATTTCCAGACTTTCTTCTCGTCGTAAAAAGATGTTTTGTATTTACATATGGTGGCCGCAATAGCCGAGTGCTTAGCATTTCTTACTACCCTTCGGAAGGTCCAGGTTCGAACAATACCCAAAATTATAGAAAATTAATTTTTCTAATTGCGGTCGCCCCTCGGCAGGGTATGTCAAGCTCCCCGAGAGTTTTTTTGACATGGAATAAAAAAAACTGCTCATAAAAATCCATCAGCCGTTCGGAGACGACTTGAAATATATTGTGGGTCCCTCAATTGATTTGCTATAATTTTGGATGTTGCTTGAACCTGGACTCAAACCCAGGCCTTGTGAATTGTAGTACGCAATGCTAACCACTCAGCTACCGCGGCCGAGTATCTAACTAAAAAAATATCTAGATACGTACAGAACAAATCAATGAAAAGTCCCCGGCCTACCGTAGTAAAATACATTTTTTTTTTTATTTATTCAACGTAGTTCCCTTCAAGGATGATACACTGATTATAGCGACCCTCCAATTTTTCGATACCATTTTTGTAGTACGATTTGTCGTTTGCTTAAAAACCGGCCTCAATTTCGGAAGTAGTCGCTGGGGTCTAGATCTGGAGAAAGTGGTGGATGCAGAAGCAATTCGAAGCCCAATTCATGAATTGATTTTTGCCATCAATTTTACTGACTTGTGACACGGTGCATTGGCTTAGTAAAACAGCACTTTCTTTCGTTTTCTTCAAAAGCGGCCGTTTTTCGGCGATTTCGTCCCTCAAACGGTCCAATAATGCTATGTATTAGTTGCTGTTCCTTCCTTTTTCAAAGTAGTCCGTGAAAATTATACCATGCAAATCCCAAAATACAGACGCTATAACTTTGCCAGCTGACTGTTGCTCTTTCCACGCTTTGGAGCAGGCTCATCGCATACAGTCCATTAGGATGACTGTCGATTGGATTTCGGAGTGAAATGAGGGAGCCATGTTTCATCCATTGTCTCATATCGACGCGAAAAATCTTGAACATCTCCAAACACTGCTCCGAATCATCAACTCGTAGTTTTTTTTTGGCCTAAAGTGAGCTCGCGCCCAAATATTCGTGAATGATGTGATATACATGTTCAATTGATGTCTTTAGAGTGCCTGCTATTTCATTCATTTTCAATTTACGGTCATTCAAAATCATTTTGTGGATCATTTTAATGTTTTCGTCTGTAACAACCTGCGTTTACCGTTTTCGGTGCTCATTTCAACACGTCTAAACTTAGCATACCAATCCTTGATGGTTGATTTTCCTGTGGCGGTGTCCAGAGACTCATCATTAAGCCAAGTTTTTGCCTTCAAAATAAATATTTTATCAACACGCGAAATTTCTTTTTATAAATTTTTTTCACAATAACAAAAGTTGCTTCACTCAAAATGCTATAATTCACAGCCTAATGAGCCGACAAATTTATACACGCGTCCTTTGAAGGTTAATTAATTAATTCTACTAGCGCCATCTATTTGTGAAGCCGAGGACTTTCCAATTGACCTGTTATATTTCACAAAATGAGTTTAATTAAAGATCTTGCCATGTCTATTCGAATAATGAATATATTACTTACAGAGTGCGCCATTCATCTCGGTGTGCAAATGTTTAATAAATTTGACATTTACCAACCGATTCACTCGGCTGACAACACTATTCGTCATTTGTGTTACCCAGAACCCGCAAAAGTCACAGCCCTCAGTATCATTTGATCCTTTGACTGAAAAACTGAATATTTATTTCACATTCTTTTTTCTCAACTATTTGTAAAAAACATAAATTTCCTATAGGGCTGCAATACGCCACTTAATACCACACAACACATAAATATATTCGACAATGAGTCGTCTGTAGTTACTGTCACCTCTTGCATTGCATTATACCATTTGCATTTGCTCTTTATGACTCAAAACAAAATAAACATAGCAGCAATTGAAAAAGGTGGGCGCGGCATGTATTTCCATACATTTCACAGGTGACATAAACACACACACACACTTTCACAAACATAGATGCTTCCTACACCTGTGCTTTGTTGGAAAATTCAAAGGGAAAACACTTTTGTTGTATATTTTTATGAATGAATGCAGCTATGAACTAACATATATACATGTTGTTTTTACAATTCGTTTTTGTTGGTCTAGTTTTGTTATTATTGTTGTTGCTGTTGCTTATGCGCATAATGTGGAAAATTAAGCATTCAGTGAAATGTAACAAGAAAAGTCTGCATTAAGTGGAAAAGTGCACAATTTGTATTTATGTATGCAAACTGTTAGTGGGCGTGTGATCCAGTGACTATGAGTGTTTGTACGTACATATATTGTTGTATGCATATACATACAATTTCCTAACACTTCAATGCCACTTAATTTAAGTAGGTTTAAGGTTCTTAGTATAATAATATATATTTAAAATAGCGAGAATAAGTGTTAAGCTTCTGGCTGTTGTTGTTGTTGTTGTAGCATTTGGCCAACCCGACCTAGGGTCTGGTAGGTCTAGTCTTAGTTATCGCAATCATCTAAAGGAAGGCCCAAGAAGCGAGCTGTTTCGACGGGTTCGGACCAGAGGAAGAGGGGTGCTAGATAAATCTGGTTGAGAGGGCATGTAAAGAAGTGGTTAGTGTCATGCGGGGATTAATTCAATGCGGGACATACGTTGGGTATGTCAGGGTCGCGTCTGTATATGTAGGAGTTAAGTCAACTACAATATCCAGACCTTAATTGGGTCAGTGTTAGTCGAGTCTGTGGAGGCAGCTCGAGTTTGTGTTCAACAATGGATAGTGATTGGATGCCTAGAACATCATTCACGGGAAAAGAGTTCACAAAGGTGTTAACCTACCCTCTCTGAATACTGTTGTATGTCGTCCTGTCCAACGGTTCTTTTTGGAGTCGCGGTAGTCTAGTACTCCAATCCTGATCTGTTAGGTGGAGGTTTGGCTCCTAATAAGTTTCTGTTGCGGCGATCCCTATGGTAACATCCCAAGAGATATTGCTTACACAGCAGTACATTATTTCTCTTAACTAGGAGTATGGATGTTTCAGTGTGCATGTGGTGCGCCAGCGCCATCAGGAGGTTTCCTCTCCCGGTTCGAAGAGCGGTATTCTGACAGGATTGTAGTTTCTTCAAATGTATCTCGCTAGCTCGCACCATTATTATTGTCTCCTTCTTATTCTTTTTGGTTGGTATTGTCGCTATATATTAATACATTTACTTACTAACACTACTTATAAAAAGAGCGAATTTTCTTTTAACTCATTTACCGAGTACTTAAGTTTATATAATCCTAATTTGAATTAATAATCTTTTTTCGTGCAACTCTGTTTAACGTTAGCCATATTGTTTGTAAGCTTCCGTTTTCTTTCTTTTGTAACGAAGCACTCGAAGAGCACGAATAAGTAAGTTTTACTTAAATTATAAAGAATTGAAATATGTATATAACTTTTATCATTTTCCATCAGATATTAAAACGCTCTAAAAATTTAAATAGATTGTCCAAATATATCGTGTGCTTTGTTTTATTTGTCGCCGTCCTAATAGTTGGTATTGGGTACCGTTTACACGGTAAACAACAGTACGTCAGTCGGTTCTTCTTTTCACCATTTAGCGTCAATTGGAGACGTCAAGTGGAGCATTTTCCTTTCCACTTGTGGTCTTTCTTTTCATCTGTACGTCGAATTCTCTCAAAGCTGAAGTGCTCTCATCCATTTGGACAACATGGCCTTGGAAATGTTAATGTCTGCTTATCGTCTGCGGTATTCGCCGTTGTCAAGGCGCAAGGTAGAATAAATCTTCCGTAAAACACTTGTTTCGAAAACTCCAAAAGCCACCTCATCGGATGTTGTCAACGTCCAAGTTTCAGTAAAGTAGAATAGCGATAATAAGCTACTTTTAGAATTTGGCTCCTGTTCGTCGAGAGAGGGCTTAACTTTTTTATTGCCTATAGGGTGATTTTACGTTTGATTTCAAGCCTGATATGTGTTTGTTGTTGGTGTCGATGCTGATTCCAAGATAGATGAAATTATCAACGACTTCAAAGTTATTACTGTCAATAGTGACGTGGGAAGCAAGACATGAGTTCGCTGGCAGTTTGATTGAGATCAGAAGGTATTTCGTGTTGTCTTCCTTCGCTTGGCTTGGCTTGGCTTATCCAGTCTGGAAAAAAGTATAATTAACGCAAGCACCAGCACTTGGAAGCTCTTATAAAAGTTTGCACTTACACTGTTTAGCTATGCAGCTCGTCTTTTTTGTCCAAGCATTCCGTTAAAGAGGAGAGGTCACACGGCGGTCTGTATAAAACCTCTTTAAGTATAGAATGGATAGACTTCATTATGCACAGCCCTATAAATCATAGTCGACCAGAAGCTACCGAAGGTTGATCGGTGAATAGATGGTGCATGTCGATCCTTTCCTGCAGGTCTTTTCCAAGTTTTGGCGGTGCTTGAATACTGGTCAATTAAAGATTTGCCAGGTCTAAAGCCACACTAATAAGGTCCATCATTTACGGTGGACTGTCATCTCTCCTACAATATGCTTGATAGGACCTAATACGCGATATTGAGCGGATTTATCCCAAATTTTTCAAGAAAGCAGTTCTTCGTCATCCTATCTAAATAACTAGCTCAGTCGGTAAACCGTAGAGTTACCTCGAAATATATGTTCCATCGCCATTGAATGAGAATTCGAGCTCGCTATCTTCGGTTGTTTCATTATTACTCCCATTCAGCAGGCTGGAAGTGTTCCATCCATAAAACCACTACAATCTTAACACCGTTACCAGATTATATGCATATTTGGATCTTATATGAGTATGCTTCGGTTTTGAAACCTTCACTAACTCGCCGCACTTTTTCATAGAGTTTTCGAGACTATGATATTATATATATTTTAAAGATATACGAGCCGTTTGCTCAAGGAGTTATGTCCAGTTTTGAGCCTAGGAAACATGCGATTTTATCGATTTTGCATAAAGATTATTTTTATTTAGCAATTATAATTAATGGTAGTTGACTTGGAACATCAGAAACCAAAAAACATAATGAGTTCTTCTAAAAAATTGATCAATGTTTTCGACTAAAAAATTATGGTGAAAAAGTAAGAAGATAGTAATAAGTTCCTGAAAATATATGCCTTTATTTAATACGTGAGGAAGGTTCTAAGAAGTTTGTGTAGAAAAATATAATAACAATCAGTTGAGCCATTTCTTAGATATCGAGATCAGCGACATTGCAAAAACCATTTTTAATAAAAAATTTAATTTTTGGCATATATCTGTATAGTTAAGTATTTTATTGAAGTTCAGGTACATATGCATATACAAAAATGTAAAACAAAAAATCTCTTAGTTGATTTCATCAAAATTAAAAGCCTTTAATGGCCTGAGAAAAAAAATTTAAATAAAAATCTACTTTTTCAAAAAATTTGTTAATTCTAAATTCATCATCTCTTTTCAGAAATTTCCTCGCTACCTCGTTTAGTCTAGTTATCGCCAACAACACTATTTTCTTCCCACACTGAGGTAATGACGAGTAGTAGTGGTCCGAGGATTGTTATCATTGGCGCAGGCGTCTCTGGTATATCTTGCGCAGTGAGACTGCTCGACTATGGCTTTCAAAATGTGCTACTATTAGAAGCTGAACCGCGCATTGGTGGTCGTGTACACACGACACCATTCGGAGAGAATGTCATCGATTTGGGAGCGCAATGGTGTCATGGCGAAAAAGACAATATCGTCTTTGAGTTGGCCAACAAACACAATTTACTCGAATCGACGGGCGATGTTTATGAAAACTACAAGTGTATACGTTCAAATCGCGAAGTTGTGCCTGAAAGTGTTAGCCAACGACTGAAGGACATCGTCAACGATAGTTTGGTGACACGTCAAATGGAATTGCGCAATTGCAATGGTTCGCTGGGTAGTTATTTAACTAATAAATTTTACGAGGCTCTACGTAGGCCAGAAAATTCCGACATTGATATGGCGATAGCTAAAGAGTTCTTTGAAAATTATCAGAAATTCGAAAACTCCGTAGAAGCATCTGACAGCTTAGATGAAGTATCAGGTCGTGGTTACTTGGAGTATTGGGAGTGTGAGGGTGATATACTGTTAAACTGGAAGGACAAAGGATTTCTGGAATTTTTACGTTTAATAACTAAAGCGCGTGAATTGAACAACGAATTGGGCGTGCTGGAGCGGCGTGTGTTGTTGAGTAAACGTGTGACGCAGATAAATTGGCTGCGCAATGATTATTGTGTGGATGTGAAATGTGATGATGGAGAAGTGATTATTGCCGATCACATTATACTCACCATATCGCTTGGTGTACTTAAAGAACAACAAATCACACTTTTCGAACCAAAATTACCTGTGGAGAAGCAACGCGCTATCGATGGATTGGCTTTCGGCACAGTAAATAAGATTTTTATGGAATTCCCAGATAAGTTTTGGCCTGATGGCTGGACGGGTTTCACGTTATTGTGGCGTGAGGACGATTTAAACGAAATACGTGGCACTTCACGCGCTTGGCTAGAAGATGTATTCGGTTTCTATTGTGTCAGTTATCAACCGAAAATTTTAAGCGGCTGGATTATTGGCGCCAACGGACGTCACATGGAAACGTTGCCCGAAGATGAAGTACTCGCCGGTTGTATGTATTTATTTCGTAAATTCCTGGAGTGGAACATACCCGATCCCATTAACTTTAAGACATCCGCCTGGTATACAAATGCCAACTTCCGTGGCTCGTATTCATTTCGTTCCATGTATACCGAAGAGTTGGGCACTAGTGCGCGTGAATTGGCACAACCGCTCACTGTTGTTACGAGTCCACCACTGAGTAATGGCGGTGAATCAAATGCGAATCCACTCTATCCGCAAACACGTTGTGATAAACCGATTGTGCAATTTGCTGGCGAAGCGACTAGTGATCATTACTATTCTACAGTACATGGCGCTGTGGAGGCGGGCTGGCGTGAGGCGAAGCGCTTGGCAGATTTCTATGGCATGCCACGCAATGGCAGAAAGGAGCCGAGAGCGCAATTATAACAGTTTTAGGACTTTGAATGCGAGCGTAGAGTGATGTGAGTAATTTATATGCGAATTTATCTATGTTAAATTGCTCATAGCAGTCTACACTGTTTTGCCGGCATTCAAGGTCCTGAATATGCTAATTGAAAAATATAAATCTACACAAATTTACATTACTATCCTCAAGTTAATATTAAAAAAAAATAGAAATTTTAATACATTCAAGACGCTACAGTTCAGCTTCCGATATATAAAGGACACAACAAAACTTAAAACGTAATAATTTTATTAAAGTAATAATATTTATAAATGTAAAGAATCTACAGAACCTCATTATATATAAAGAAAAACCATAATTAAGTACTTCAAAAATAGTAGTGGCTAAAATGCAACACAGCTAAAAAATATATTCGTCAGAAAAATATATACAGTGGCTCACAGCTTATTCCATGCAGATTAAGCTTATCCGTTTATCGAAATAATGACAATTTAAAAAAAAAAATTTGATGCATATACGAGTATATTCCGCAATACTTTACTAATGAAGCAAGCAATGTAAAATTCGTAGAATTACAGTCTGACATCTAGAAAGGCAGCTGAGTCCCAGGAGTTTTGCACACAGCTTATTTCATGCACGCACTTGTCCATTGTGTAGTGAAAGCCAATTTCGTGGGTAACGGTAGTGGGCTTTTTTAATTCTTACAACTTACATTCAGTAGTAATTTGAAGCCAGTCTCAGTGTGTTTTGAGATTCCGTTACCAGTGTACTAAATTCAGTTAAATAGGCCGCCGTACAACGATCAAACAGCGAGAATTGGTCAAAAAGAAAATTAAAGAAAGAAAGTCTATCATCTACTATCTAGAAAATTAAAGAAAGAAAGTCTATCATCTACTATCAGCAAAATTAACCACAGAAGAGGTTCAGGAGGAACTAGTTCAATTTTTTTTGCTGAATTTGTTCATCGGGTACTACGAATATCCCGAAAGAAGCCATTCATTAACCAAAAAACTAACTAAGCCGAGTTGCCTTTACCAGGGAGCTGAAAACCAAGGATTTTGAGTTCTGAAACAGTAATTTTTTCTAACGGCTTAGATGTAGCGGAAATCCAATAATGAGCTTCAGAGATGTAAGTAAAATTAGGCCAACTGCTGAACATGGTGGGGACAGTGTTCCACAGTCAATCGAGCGGCCCAGTTACCCGACATGAACCCGTTAGAAAATTTATGCTCTTTATTAGAAACTAACATCCATAAACACCGAAAAAGTAATAAGGAACAACTAAAAAGTGCAACTTTGGAAGAGTGGAACAAAATTGAAACAGAAAGTACAAAAAACTGTTTGAGTCCATGTCAGCTAGCCTAAAAGATATATTAAAAGCTAGCGGATATCACACTAAATATTAAACAAGTTTTAATTAAATCAATTAACTTATTTTCAGTAAAAAGTACGCCGCATGAATTAAGCTGTGATATGAAATCTGTTAATATTTCTAGTTTTTTGTTTATAAGTTGTTAATTTATAATTACAAAATTATAAATGGAGTATATTTTATGAACTACACATTCATATCAACAACTGGAAGTTCAAATTGTATAATTGAACTTGCATGAAATAAGCTGCGAGTCACTGCACATACAATTTTTATTAGACCAGTTCAGCGCAATCGACAATATTTTTTATGTACTTTTGATCGCTTCTAGCATGGAATGGCATTTATTGCTGTGTAAAATTTATTTTGTTAAAGATTTATTATTTTTCATTTCATATTCGGCCTTTTAAAAGAAAACATTTATACAAAATAAAATAAGCATTGCTCTCAAGAATTTCAAATTATAGTTGCTATGCAATTTAAATAATACAAAATAAATAAAAATATTTAAATAAAAACAAGTATAAAGACGCTATAATCATATTTGCTATATATAAAAATAATTATTATATACAGACATGCATACATACATAGTTACTTTATGTACTTAGGCACAATATGAAAATTTAAACTCAAACTCAAACAATGGTTGATATACTTAAATATGTACTTACATATATGTATCTATTTATAAAATATAAGATATTTTAACGAAAAATAATATTGAGCTTGATTGTTAAACAATCCTTACTCCTTTTAATACCAATAATTGTACCGTTTGCAAACTGCAAGTTTTTTTAAATCATAGCAACAAAATATTATATGAACATCAAGAGCGTAAAAAATTTATTAATAAAAAATAATTTCTTTTTAGTATTTAGTGTGAGCATTTTGAAATTTTAATATCTGAGCTCACATAAAACCTCAAACTACAATACTTTCGCTCGAGACAAGTTCTATAGATTTTAGCGTACTTTTTATGAAATTAATAAAAATGAAATGCTAAAACGAAATCCGAATGCAAACAGTTTATTATGTTTATGAAAGTATAAATTGTATAGGTGAATTGGGAACTCCCCGGTCTGACAAACAGTTGGCTCTACTAGAATTCAATCTATAACAGCTTAATTGAAAAGTTCCCGGCCTGACACATATAAGGCGCAATTAGAATTAACTAATTAATTCAAAAGATGCGCGTATAAATTTCAAAGCTGTCGGATCATTAGTTTGTGAATGATAGCATTTTGAGCAAAACAACTTTTGTTATTGTGAAAAAAAATGGATAAAAATGAATTTCGCGTGTTGGTAAAATATTACTTTTTGACGGAAAAAAATACAGTTGAAGCAAAAACTGGACTTTATGACGAATTTCCAGACACTGTCCCAGGAAAATAAACCATCAAGGATTGATATGCTAAGTTTAGAGGTGGTGAAATGAGCACCGAAGATGGTAAAAGCAGTGGACGCTCAATACCGACGAAAACATAAAAAAATCCACAAAATGATTTTGAATAATCGTAAATTGAAATTGAATGAAATAGGAGGCACTGTAAAGATATCAGCTGAATATGTAAATCATATCATTCACGAATATCTGGGAATGAGAAAGCTCTGTGCAAAGTGGCTGCCATGAGAGCTCACTTTTGGCAAAAAACAACTAGGAGTTGATGATTCGGAGCAGTGTTCCGAGATGTTCAAGCGTAATAAGCCCAAGTTTTTGAGACAATATGTGACAATGGATGAAACATAGTTCCATGATTTCACTCCGAGGTCCAATCGACAGTCCTTCGTGCTAAGGACAGACAAAAGAAGTGGCAGTATGATGCGAATTCCCCGTAAAAAGGACAGACGAAAAGAGCGGTAGCAACTACTGCAGGTAGACGAGTTAGCGCATGAACGGGATATTTGGACTGTCGTTAAGTATAAACGGACCGGCTGCAGCTGTCGCAGGCAAGCGAATAATCAGCCTATACTTGAGCGCATGAACAGAATATTTGGGTCACCTTCAGGTATAAAAAGAGCGGTAGCCGCTATCACAGGAAGAGACGAGTAGAAAAGGCAATGGTATTAACATTGCTGAGCTGTGTGTGTTTTAGAAGCGGATAAACTGCGTGAAGCAGAAAATATATGTGTGTTAAAGAGAATTGTAAAATAAGCCATTGTGTATGGTAAAGAATTGTAATTATTGAGGACGAAATTAACATTGAGTAAATTCCTGAGATTGAGAGGCAAACGAACAAATCTTGAAAGTTTTATTTAGCAATCTAGTGATCGGACTCGAAGGATTTGGGAAATCATCGAGGGTAGCTACGAAAAGCGTTAAAATATGTTATAGGGAGTTCCAAACTCTAAAGCATCTGTCTTTAAACTCTTAAAATATTTAATGTATCAATATATATGGAATCTATCCATTATTTCTAACTCTCTTGTTAAATATTTTAATTTTTATTTTTGGTTCTATATTTTCTGTTTAAAGATTTTTACTTTATTTTATTTTGACTTCCATGAAACACCATTCACAGTAAATATTTTTTATAGATAAATTCATGTCAAAAGAACAAATATATATTTGGTATTATTGTCAGGTCATTTGTTCGCCGATATGTGCATTTTACCGACTCAAAAAAGTACAATCAGTTTAACCGATAGCTACTCGAGCGTCAGCAGTGAAGCTTTCGTGAATGCGACTAATTTTAGTAAGAAGCCCTCCTTGGAGCCAAAATTTCTAATAGTCGGTGCTGGTGCTGCTGGTATAGCTTGTGCTGTGTCGCTACTGTTGAAGGGTTTCAAATGTGTGACAATTATCGAGGCAGAGAATCGAATCGGCGGACGAATTTTTACAAAATCCTTTAGTCACAATATCGTAGAATTGGGTGCACAATGGTGTCACGGCGAGAAGGGTAATATCGTCTATCAAATGGCGCATGGCAGAAATCTGATGAGTTCTTCAAGTACTATCTATACGAATTTCGATTGTATACGGTCCGACGGAGAGTTGGTGTCGAACGACTTGGTTAAAAAATTGAAAAACATTCTCGCACAGATCTTTGCTAGGCGTAATAACGATTTACCGACATTTGAGGGTACACTGGGTGAGTATCTATCGAAGCATTTCTACAAAATGCTATTCGATGAGGAGTATAAGGATATAGATCATGTGGTGGCAAGAGAATTTTTTGAGAATTTCCTCAAAATTGAACGCTCTGAAACTTCGGCAGGTGTAGATGAAATATCTGGTCGTGGTTTTCAAAGATATGCGACCTGTGATGGTGATTATCTATTGCACTTCCAAGAAGGCTTCTTGCAGTTTCTACGCACACTTCTGCGTGCTGATGAGTTTAATAATGATTTGGGCGTGCTCGAGGATAAAATTCTCTTCGGCATACGCGTGAAAGAGATCATCTGGGATCGCAAAGATTACAAAGTGGAAGTGACTTGTGAGAACACAAGCGCTGTCTTTCTGGTAGATCATGTTATAGTAACGGTATCCTTGGGTGTACTTAAGGAAAATGCACTTCAGATGTTTAGTCCGGAACTGCCGGCAGCAAAATTGAATGCCATCGATGGTTTGGGCTTCGGTAGTATTATGAAATTATTTTTGGAATTTCCTAAGCCATTTTGGAATAATGAATGGTCAGGGTTTGCTTTGCTTTGGCGCGATGAAGATGTGGCCGAGATACGTGGCAGTACACGACCATGGTTGGAGGATATTTATGGATTTTATATAGTACCAAATCAGCCATGTGTACTCGTCGGCTGGTTGGTTGGCTCTCATATACCACAAGTCGAGCAAATGCCAGATATTGAGGTGATTGGTGGTTGTTTGTATTTATTAAGACGCTTCTTACCACAATGGAATATACCCAACACTGTGGAATTCACTAAATCCATATGGGATACTAATCCGAACTTTTATGGCTCCTTTTCATTTCGTTCATTAAGGACCGAAGAGATGGCCACATCGGCAGCAGAGTTGGCACAACCAATCACAGTGCTAGCGGACGCACCATCTTATGGCATAATCTCGCATCTTAGAGGCGGTTTAGCCGTGAAGCCAATAGTACAATTTGCTGGTGAAGCTACACACGACTACTACTTTGGTACGGTACATGGTGCAGTAGAAACGGGTATACGGGAAGCTAAGCGCTTACAAGGCTACTACTCTGTGGATATTTAACTAATATAATTTATAATTGAAATGGAATTGATGCTTTGAAATAAAAAGATTCTTTCAACACAATATATGTATGTATATGTATATAATTGTCGTTTTATGGCTTCGATTTTCAGTCGATCTTCTCCTCTAATTTTTGGTGTGTGTGTCTTGATATTTTCTCCAACATATGGAGAGGCATGCAATGTATTCTAAGCACCCTCCGAACGGCCAATAGACGTTTATGAGAAGATTTTTTATATCAAAAATACATTCAGAGGGACTGAATTTCCTGCCGAGGGGCGATCGAAATAGAAAAATTAATTTTTTAACTTATAAATTTGCTTTGCAGTATACCTAAGGTAACAATAAGTCCCGTCTACACCGTGAGCGTCCCGTTTTTCAACTATCCTCCCGGTGTCCCCACAAAGAACTTCGAAACACATAATTGTTCCGCTTTTCTAAACCACCCAAGAATTTAAAGGAACAATTTGGACGATTATATAACGGCATATAGTTTTTTTTAATCTGCCTCATTTGTACTTAAAAATATATTCTGAAAAGGCATTGAGAATGCCTACAGCTATTAAGAAATGTGATTGGAGATTCCGCATCCGAATTGTGGTTTCACTTTTTACACGCTCTGTTAGCAAGATTTCACGAAGTTGTATTAAAGAAACAGAAGAATCAGTTTGGGAAGACGTCTAAAAAACATTGGAAGTTTTGATTGGAAAGGGTATTGTAGATTCTAATAAAGATACAGTAAAGTATTCGATGAATTTGCACTTAATAGTAACTACATTACGGACTAAAAAGTAATCGAATGTAATAACCTAAATGTTTCTAGAGAAATTCGTTGGGTGGTAGTATGAGTGCTGTTTGATAAGTCGGTTATCGATTATTAAACTGTTTGACAGCCACTGAAAGCAGGCGAACTCGTGAATTTTAACGAAAATGGAAAAAAGTGAGATTCATGTGCTGATAAAGATATTGATTGAACATGGGGACTTGAATGATACGAAAAGCGATGCCTACAAAACAAAATTACAAAAAATCTGACGAATTATACACTTTAATAATGATACCAAGAATCTGTTTTCAGTGGACAAAGGTTATGATAGATTATTTAGAAGATGGTCAGTTATTGATGAATTGAATAAAAATTTTGATAGAGTTCCACTTGAAATACGAGTACATCCTTGCGTCGATGAACAGATGTATTCCACTGAAGCCAGAAACTTGAAATTTTCTGAAACGGTATATCCCAAGCAAATCTAATAAATGGGGCTGTGCGATTATTCCGGCTTGCTCACAAAATTGAGCCAGAAACCGGAAAAGGAAATGTCGTTAATAGCAATGAAAATAACCTGGGTGCATCAGATACCAAGATTTTCAGCTTTATTTTGAGAATTATTTTACTTCTTTTCCGCTCCTTGTTTATCTGGCTAAAGGAGGAATTTCCAGTATCAGAACATCAAGACGAAACCGGATCACTAATTTTAGGCTTCCTATTGAAAAATAAATGATGAAAAATGAAAGAGGATCTTGCGTGGAGTTTATTTGCAGCGCCGAAGGAAATTGAAATTGTTACAGTTTCATGGAAAGGCAAAAAAATTATTAATCTAAGGTCAACTTTTGTGGAGGAAATTCCTGAGAATTTTTCAGAAAGACACAATAAAGTTGAAAAAAAGGTATCGAAATTGAATGTCCTTCAATTGTTGGTCAATACAATGCGCACATGGGAGGTGTAGATCTGATTGACGCAGAATTTTGTCTGTGGATTGCTGAAAAACTTTTAAAACTTTATAATAAATCAAACTTAAAACACAAGATCTACTGAACAAGATATACAAACAAAAAGCCACGAGGGAGTTATCATGCAATCCGATTACTGATTTTTCCATATATATTTTTATAACCGGTTCCAGGAACCCTTTTATAAAAGATACAAAACTTTACAATACGAAAGCTTTATTTTTTATTAAATATTTTATTAAATATGTAACTACTTAAA
Organism: Neoceratitis asiatica; assembly: GCA_030068015.2. Taxonomy (NCBI): domain Eukaryota; kingdom Metazoa; phylum Arthropoda; class Insecta; order Diptera; family Tephritidae; genus Neoceratitis; species Neoceratitis asiatica. The sequence continues at coordinate 17,980,146 of CM061527.1, forward strand.
TGGAATTCCACATAATTTGGTTATGTAACTGCTTCACTTACTATTCCCTGATGATTTGTGGCTTAAAGTCCAATTGCGTAGCACGTTGGAGTGATTCCGCATACAATGGCAACCGCTGTGTCATTGGAAAACTCCAGAAATCTCTAACTTGTCTACACAAATTCAAATCCAGTTCGGTTATGAGTAGACCATCGCGATGACGCGATAAACCCGGTGTGCGTACACCATTCGGTGCGGCCACATAAGACGAACCATAAAACGGACCAAATACTCGATGTGCCTTCTGCCCATCACCCGATGTATACTCATTGGGGAATTCCTCGCTGCCCACACGATTAATTGCAACTGTGAAGTAACTATTTGCGATAGCGGCATTACGTGCTTCAATACCCCAGAGCGGTTCACTGAGTGCGCCTACTGTAGCAGATGGATTGAAAACGATTTCGGCGCCATTCAAACCGAACATCAGCCAATTTTGTGGATGATGACGTCCATAACAGATATTCACTGCTATCTTACCAAACTCTGTTTCGAACACGGGATGGCCTGTATTGCCCTCCATGTAGTAAGTGGATTCGTTGAAGTCGCCAACGCGTGGTATGTGATTTTTACGATGTTTACCCATGTAGCGTCCATGATTCGAAATCACCACCGCCGTATTCCAAATGGTATCACCATGGGTCGTATCTCGCTCGAGTATTGATGAAATTATAACCATATTATAGGCTTTGGCAAGCTCCTGTAACATTTTTGTTGTCGGTCCATTTTCGGCTTCCTCGGCGAACTCACACCACGGAAACTTTTCTCGTGTACAAAATGCAAAAGGCATAGCTGTTTGATCAAGATATATATTAATTATGTTAAAAAAATTTTAGTTGCGTATGCGGACTTACTCCATGCTTCCTGCATGCAAATAATATTAACTTCCGCTGCTGCGGCTGCCTTTATAATGACACGTACTTTCTCCCATATGGCTTCACGTTGTTTTTCTATCGGTGCGTTTGTGGAGAGTACAATAGAGTTTTGTATGGCACCTACACGCACTTTGCGTGGTTTTCGTATCTGCTCCTTCTGCGCTGGGATACCATAAGCCTTGATCTCAAAATTATAATCGGCAGCTAAGGAGATTGCAGCTGCTGGTAGATCCAATACAAGGCTGTAATGAGGGAAGGATGTTGTAGTTTTAGTGAACTTAGAATTTATATATGTACATATGTATTGTAAATAAATCTAAATCTATTAAATAATCCAAGCTAGCCGAATGAATAATTGCGGGCCAATAGTTCTTTTTCTTTGCTTCTTGGCGCCATTTGAAAATACCAAGTGAACTCAGGTTGCTCTCCATCTGATCTTTCCAACGTAGTGAATATCTTTCATATCCATTGCTTCCACAAGCGGTTACTCCATCGAATACTTTCAAAGCTGCAGAGCTTTCATCCTTCCGGACGACATGACCTGGCCAGCGTAATCGCTGTCTTTTAATTAGCTGAGCCGTAAAAGAACTTTACTCTTCTATTGTCCACTCAGTCAAAAGTGTATAGGAGTGACATTATTGGTGTTGGCTAGATAGACGAAATAATCTACTACTTCGAAGTTGTGACTGTCAACAGTGACGTGGGACCCAAGTCGCGAATGCAGTAACTATTTATTTGATGATAGGAGATATTTCGTCTTGACCCCGTTCACTACCAGACTCAGGAATTTTTCGATTTTTCATTGGGCAGGTTTTTATGTGGTGGATCGCGAAAACTAAGCACAACAGCCGGGGTTGGCTGCCTTACCTTAGCTCGTCTTCAAACGGATATCAGTTGGCTACCCAGAGGATATTTGGTCTAAGACCGGAAGTGATGAGCTGCTTGATCCAAATGTAAAATAATCGTTTCTGGCCACTTCCAGGAAAATGGCAGTCAAAATATTTTCTCATTTTAATAAGATTTTACTTTCTTTTCTTGTAATATATTTAATATGAAATTAAAAAAAGGCAGTTTGCTAAGGCGACACTTTATTTTTATACCTTTCATGAACATGAAATAGTAGATTAACTTTGGTCCGACGTATGTAAAAAATAGACCCATCAAAACTTTTACCGATTTAGCCATGGCCGTCTATCTGCATATTTGTCCGTCCGTCTGCTTGAACGCAAACTAGAAACTGGCCAGATCGGACCACTATATCTTACGGTTCCCATACAACCGATTTTTTTTTGGGTAAAAAATCAATCAAGAAAGCCTCTAATAGTGCTAAATACAGTGAACGCCCCAGCACATCAAAAACCGATGAAAACGTGGATAAAATGAAAGAACCTGATTTTCGGCAACCGATTCGTTAGATTTTACGCCTTCAGGCGTGTTTCTCGTTCGATTGGGGTGATGAAGTAAATAACGATGCAGAATTATTGAAACGTATTATAGCAGGTGAAGCCATTCTGACCAAGTGCTCGCTGTGTTCTTCGATTTTAATACCATAGCATATAGTGAATTCCTGATACCATAGCTTTTGCTCACATATGCTTGTTTGTGAATTTTTGGTCAAAAACAATACTGTAACGATGCTCCAGCCCCAGCCAAAAATAATTAGAATCTTTAAGAGTTATCGTTTCACAGTCATAGATGATAGCAAAGCGCATCTCTGAAATACCACTATATCAAAGAAAGCGGCCGCAGTAGCCAAATGGTTAGCATTGTGTACTACAATTCTGAGGGCCTCGGTTCGAGTCTAGGCTCGAACAGCATCCAAATTATAGCAAATAAATTTTTCTAATCGCGGTCGCAGGGAATGTCTAGACCCCCGAGTGTGTTTAAGAAAAGGAAAATAAAAAAATTCGAGTATTTTGCAAAAAGAAAGGTTTTTTTTTGTGTTTTTTTTTTGCCGAAAATTGTTGCTGAACTTTGTAACCGTAGAGAAACAGATCCGCAAAATGTATATTTCCAATCAAATAAGAAAGTCTAAATGATAATCTAGTATTTACATATATGTATGTTTGAAGCGACATGAATATGGATGTTATGAAGATAAGAACCTGCTTATCTTTGTCAACAGTTATCAAATTCTAACATGCATAACGTGTATGTATAGTCGTGTACGCACAATAAGTAATGTTTTATTTGCCGAGACCCTGCAAACAGCACGAATACTCCAAGCACGCGTGAAATATATATTCCACATGGACAATAGAGTAATCCGAAACCTACCACAAACCATACAAAAAATGTGGACCAATTAACATTGTGATGTCCTGGGGCTGGACCATGTAATCTGCCTCTGCATAGCATCAGAGTACTCCATGGAGCACCTATATGAGATTACCTTATGGAATATCTGCGAAATATTACATTCGAACATAATTTTTAGTTTCGAATAGTATCTGCTTTTGTGAAAAGCTATTATTATTATTATTCATCCTACAAATTTATGTTATTATTAATAAAGGGTGTTTTTTTATAGAGGTATAGAACTTTAAGTTGCAATAAAACAACGATGGATTATTCGATTGACATGAATTTTATTTATCCGAAGATAATCTTGTGGCATTACATTTTAAATATTATTTCTGGCATATGACCGCCACAGCTAGCGCGGATGTAGTCCAATCTGGATGTCCAATTTTCGATGACTTTTTCCAACATTTGTGGCCGTATATCGGCAATAGCACAGCGAATGTTGTCTTCCAAATGGTCAAGCGTTTGTGGCTTATCCGCATAGTCCAATGACTTTACATAGCCCCACAGAAAGTAGTCTAGCGGTGTTAAATCACAAGATCTTGGAGGCCAATTCAAAGGTCCAAAACGTGAAATTAGGCGGTCACCAAACGTGTCTTTCAATAAATCTATTGTGGCACGAGCTGTGTGACATGTTGCGCCGTCTTGTTGAAACCACATCTCCTGGACATCATGGTTATTCAATTCAGGAATGAAAAAGTTAGTAATCATGGCTCTATGCCGATCACCATTGACTGTAACGTTCTGGCCACGATCGTTTTTGAAAAAGTACGGACCAATGATTCCACCAGCCCATAAAGCGCACCAAACTGTCAGTTTTTCTGGATGTAACGGTGTTTCAACATACACTTGAGGATTACCTTCACTCCAAATGCGGCAGTTTTGTTTGTTGACGTAGCCATTCAACCAGAAGTGCTCTTGATTTTGTCGACGATAAAATGGACGTAGCGCGCGATACGTTTTCCGCACAGAACCATTATTTTCGAAATAAAATTGCACTATCTGCAAGCGTTTTTCAGGCGTGAGTTTATTCATAATGAATTGCCAAACCAAACTGAGAATAAATCGCTTGACAGCTGTTAAATCGGTCGCCATCTTGAAAAGTAATGCCAACTATATACTTCTATAAAAATTCTATTCTATACCTCTATAAAAAACACGCTTTAAGTTATTATTAATAAATTTACGTTTACGCATTTACAATTTACGCATTTGTTCTATGTACATATTTGCATAGAAATGCAATAGTTCAAATTCTGTACGTCTTTTGTGTACCAATAGAGGACACCAGCAAAACGAAACTGTCTCAGCTTTATTTCCACACATTTCTGTTATAGCGCAATTGTAACTCGTGTAGTGAGTGCGATCGGTATAACACGAAGATTGGTCCCGCTGCACTAAACTCGTATAAAAACATGAGTTGGTCCAATAGTGCACACAGAGGAGTATATTTGTGGGTATTCAAATGGATCCATATGGTCCACAAATGTTTTCAGGGGAAACAGCTTTTTCGTATGTGTACAAATGCACATACATATATAAATATATAAGTATATATATTTTTATATGCATATGCAATTACGCGGGGGTTTGCTGAGCGCCACTATTCAATTATTAAATAATAATAGATGTCACTAACAAACAAACCAGCATGCCTATACATATGTATGTATGTACATATTCACTTCCAAATACATAAATGCAGTCTTGTTAGTCTGTTATTTTCTATCACAACAATCCGCCAAACATCAAATGAGAGAACAGAGCACATATGTACGTACATATGTATTTAGATAAGCTAATAAATTTTACACCTCGCGCAACTGATAACAAAATAAAGATGTTAGACTTTACTTTAAATCGTAGATAATATGTACCGTAATAAGCTAAAAATAAATATTTGTATGCACTCAGCTGCTTAATTCCATTTAAATTGCCATTTGATTTAATAAGCAATTTGTATGTACAAACATACATACATATATGCACTTAAAAATAATGTTATTTCTTTCTGTAATTCACTTACTCTTCAGTGGTGCCGTACAAAATCCGTTTAACCTCCTTATACTCATTTTGTGGTATATGACTCTCCAGGCACTCTTCCAAGCTGTGCAAATTGAAATCAGACATTTTCTACGGCACTAATATTTATAATTGATTTATTGAATATTGATTAAATTAGCTAATTCAATTACACTCAATTATTACTTTAATATACAAAAATTCTGTTTTGCTAACGCTTTACAAACCAATACCGTCGCTTGCTCGCAAACGAATGATCATTTCTGGATTCTAGATTGCGCTGACCATTTTGGGGGTGATATTGCAGCACTAGGGGTGTACGGAGAAATGCATTTTCGCTTTTGTTTAAACTCTATGTGTCGTCTATGTCTATGCTCTCTATTTATTATATTTGCTTACTGTGAGAGCGTTTATCGTCAAACATTAGCAAGAGTACATTTCACTATTTTTTCATAGAGCGCATATGAATAAATAGATTGTTATTGATCAGCTGTCGTTACTGAGAGTTTATTTGAGTGAAGAGAGAGTGAAAAGTTTTCATTTCTCTATTTAATTTTTCATATAAATGTTTATAGCTTCCACCATATGGTATAAATAATAAAGTATGCCAGATTTGTAATATAGAACGACTACTTCAGATTTTGACAAATACGAAAAGAGAAACATGGAATTATGTATATATTTTGTAAGTTCTTCGACCATTTATTGATCAGGTTAAATTTATAAGCTAAAAAAAATTGTGAACTCATTCGTCCTGTTATTTGATACAATTTTGGAAAACTTTTTTGTTCACTAATTAAAGTGAATAAAATTTTTGATTATTTTTGTCTATATAGAAAGTGGAGAGAGATTAGTTTTCAAACACATTTGAATCCTAAGAACTTAACCAAATATCGGCTGACATTGCTGTGATAATTGTCTTCAACTATGCTGGAGCACTACACTGGAACGTGTGAAAATAGACCAAATATAGCTTTTTTGAGCTGGGTTGATATTTCAAATTACATTGTTGGTACCGAGGATCCATTTGGACCCCAATTGAGAAAACAACTCTTGAATAGTGAAAACCTATGAATTTTTAAATAATTTTGATTGATTTGATTTGAACATTGATGCGATTGTTTTTGGTACCTTTTTCAGTTACATAGATAGCAGCGCCCCATTTTGAGCTCAGATGTTTCAGCGACGTCCGAGCTTTTCTAATAAAAATAGGCCTTTGAACACAGCTCATTTACTTATAACCAAAAATTAATCCATTTTTTTTTCAGTTTGTCAACTAACTCAATTGAAGAAAACCAATTATCTCCTGTTATATTCTTGTTCGTACTCAACATAGGTTCGACTAGTGACATCCCAGATTACATCGTTTCTTTCTCTGGCTTAAGATTTACCACTATAAATGAATGCATTGTAAAGATAATGTGTTTTTGAATCGCAGAAACACATCATTTTAATAGTATATTTTGCGGGCTTCTATTTCATGCATACTCTAAAAAAACATTTTCCTCTAAAAGGACATAGCATATTGTCGGCTATGAGGTTTTCGGATCAAGAATAAGATTTCTGAAAGTTGTGCCTAATTTTTTAAGCACTTCTCAAATCAGGGCAGTCTGTCATTTTATTTCCTTTCTATTCTTGTGTGGACATCATCGAATTGTAAAGCTGACAAAAGGAACAAAAATCGTTTCAGTAGTATTGTGACCCTAGAAATATCTATTCCTCTACTATCTGTTGCCCACAAGCTTTGAACGTCTCCATCTAATAACAAAAAGCCTAAGAGGCCCTCATTTCTGGCAAATCGACATTATTAGTGTGTGCTCCTTGACAGGCATATAATATCAATCACCTCATTTGGTATCAATAATTGCCTTGAGTCCAGTTATGATATATTAATTTTATTGCGTATTTGTCTAATCCAGGAATGGGTGCGTGTCTTGCTGGGAAGTGTTTTGGACCGTTTTAACTGATTTTCGTCTCGAAATTATCTATATATAGAAATTATATGATAATAACTATTCAAAATTTATGATTGAGGTTGTCGAAAAGTGGTACAAAGGAATGCAAAAATAAAAATTTATAATATTAAAAGCTTTATTAACTACTAAATTAAATTTTATGGTTTGCTTAATGCAGCCCGTAATTAGTTAATTTTTAGAAATTAAACTAAGAATTTGAAATTAAAAAAAAAATTAGAAATGTAATATACGTCACCTGATTATGAATAAATTGATTTGGGATGAAAACTATATACATTTTTATTTGAATAACTTCTTTATTAACAAAATGTTTTTTTTTTTGTATTTAAGTACATATGTATGTGTGTATGTATAACTTTGACAGAAAGGTCCCTACTAGTAATTTGTATTAAATAATTTTCCTTTTTTAACTTGTAACTAATATTTTTTATCATTTATTTCTGATGGAGTTAATTTGAAAATGATCTTGCAACACTTTATAGAAGTACACAAATTAAAATTTTTATATTACAAAAATCGGCAAAAAATGATTTATTTTTCATATGAATTAAGGACATTTTTTACATCTGTTATAATTATTGAAATATTTTCAGCTAGAACCTTTCCGAATTTCATCAACAACATGTACTATGTACGTATGTATGTATGTATGCATGTTATATAACACGTAAATGATGCAGTATTTACTGTTTATTGTAAATTGACAACAAATGTGTATGTATACAACTCTCCACATACATATGTATCTATGTATATAGCAAAACTTTTTGTACAGAAATCGTATACAAAAAATGTAGGTATGTTTGCTTAATAGAAGAGCTGGTTTGGATATTGCATTAGAAATTGTTATTATTTTTCTCCATTAAATCTGCCATAATACGTCTTTAATCAACATTTTTAATGCTTTAGTGTGATAATTATATATATATGTATGCGGCAATTACTTTACTTTACACTTCGTTTAAAACAATTAATATGTAAAGAGGGCTCATGTTGTTCATAGGTTAATAATGTATGTGTGTATGAGTATTCAACTAAATATAACTGTATTTGTTTTAATGTCTTCTTTCAACATTTATTAACATTTTGCTTCTCTTTTTTTTTATAAATTTTCAATTTCAACATTTTCATATTGATAACATTTAATTACATTTTACCATATAAGAATATGTGTTTTCATTTTGAAATATAATAGATAATAATAATATTTATAATTTTTTATTTATTATTTTTTTATCCACATATTGTAAATATATTTATATATTTATATATATATATAATTTCTAATAAATTTGGACAATTCTGTTTGTTATTATTTTACATATGAATTAAATAAGTACATATTAGTTAATTTTTTTTTTAATAAAAATTTAATTACATTTATATGTATTGTTGTTTTGGACCTACATAATTTCATGAAGTATTTTTATCTAAATTCTCATTATTGTTTTCTTTTCATTGTTATCGCTTACGTGCAGTTATGTAGGTACTTCATTTGTTTTGAAAGAGAAGAATTCTTTAAAATGAATTTCGAAAACAAATAAAATATAAAATAATCAAACTAATGAAATATTTAAAAACAACTGATATCAACTTAAGATTCCAAATGCACAAAATATTAAAAATGTGCCTTCATATATCAAAAGATAACTAATTTGAATTTTTTTAATATATAATTAGTTTTTAATTTGTTTAACTCCGTAAATATTTCAGATTTTTTTTTTCTGGAAAAGTGTGAAGCAAGATTCTTTCAAGAATCTATAAATAAAATTCTTTTATTTTCTTAAAGAAATAAACACATTTTTGGCAGTTGCAAATTATGTCTAAGTATATTTGTATTTAAGAATAGATTTTTAGCAATATATAATAGCTTTTTTATATATATTTCTAAATATACAAATTTGGTTAGTCAACACTAAAAAAATTATAACATGTTCCAAATAATATTAATATATATATATATATATATACTTGTAATTATTAAGCTCAAATTGAATTAAAAATTCTATTAATATTTTTTCATACAGAATTGATATTTCAGAAACGCAATAGTATAGATTTTGCGAAATCATCTATTTTTTCTTATATTTTATATTTAGAATTTCTTTAACTACTATGAAAAAATTCAGCGAAACATTTCAAAATCGGTAGTATTTTTTGTAGGATGACATGTTAATTTTGATTCATATTATTTATATTATTTTTATTTCATTAATTTTTGGAAATTTTTTTATTTGGTTTTCTCTTGTTTAATTTTAGTTCCTTTTATATTATTATATTTTATTTATTTATTTTATTTATTTTTTTTTTAAATTAATTTTGTTTTATTTTCATTATTATTAATTTTTATTATTTATTTTTATTTTTTATTCTTTATTTTAACTCTTATTTTTTTCTCTTTAATTATTCTATTTTATTTCATTTTATTTTGTTTAAAAGTATTTATTTTATTTTTTATATTCCATTTTAGCTGAATACTTTATTTGCGTTCTTTCTACTTTATTAATTAGTTATTTAATCCATTTCATTTTATTTTACTTATATTATTTGAGTTTTGTTTTTTTAATTATTTCATTTCATTTCATTTTATTTTACTTACATTTTATTTTTTTTGTATTTATTTATTTATCTTTTTATCTTGCTTTATTTTATTTCTCTATATTTTAGTTTATTTTTATTTATTTATTATTATTTTTTTTCATTTTAATTTTATTTTATTTTTTATTTTTTACTTTTGTCTTTTTTCTTTATTTATTTCATTTCATTTTATTCTGTATGTTATTTATTTTATTGTTTATATTTTATTTTATTTTATTAAATTATTTTTTATTTTTATTAAATTATTTATTTTATTCACTTCATTCCATACTTTTTATTTTATTTCGTTTAATACTGTTATTTAATTTTTGTTTATTTTATTCTATTTAATTTTAATTCGAATTTTATTTTATTTCGTATTATTTAATTTTTCCTTTTAATATAATTTGCTCTATTCGTTTCATTCTATTTCATTTTATTTTGTAATGTATTTCATTAAATTTTTTGTATTTTATTTTATTTCATTTTTATTTTTATTCTTATTAATTTATTAATTATTTATTTATTTCTTTTCGTTTTATTTCATTTTGTTCTATTTTATTATTTAATTTTTATGTTTTTAATTATTTCACTTCTTTTCTTTTAATTTTATTTTAAATAATTTTATTATTAATTTGTATTTAGTTATTTATTTAATGCTCTTTATTTTACTTCATGTCAATATTAATCTCTATTTTTATTTATTTATTTTATTTTATTTTCGTTTTATGTTATTTTTTTTAAATTGAATTTTAGTTTTTACTTTTCCGTATTTATTCAATTTCATTTCATTTTAATTTTTTAGTTTTTTTTCATTTCATTCCATTTCGTTTTATTGAATTTTATTTTGATTTTATTTTGTTTTTATTATTTAATTTTTAATTTAAAATATTTATTTTTTTCATTTCATTTTAAAGTTTTTTTGTATTATATTTTATATTTTATATTTCATTTTATTTATATTTTTATTAATTTATTTCATTTCATTTTATTTTATTACATTGTTATTTTATTTTAAATTATTTAATTATTTCATTTCGTTTTGTTTTGTTGTATTTTATTTTATTTAATTAGCCTTTAAATATTTATTTTATTTTGTTTCTCTTTTGATTAAATTTTTTTGTTTTATTTAATTTGTTATTACTTTCTTAATTACAGTTTTTATATTTATTATTTTTATTTCAGATCTTCGCTTAATAAATTGAATCTCTCAATTTTGTGTGTTGTTGTTATAATTTTGGCTTAGTTATATACAGACATAAAGAATTATTAAGTTTTGAATATTGTACATCGTCAAATTGTATTTGGAATTTATATTTATTTCTTTGTGTGTGTGTGTTTTATTATTATTTATTATTGCATTTATCAGCTACTTACAGTTTTTTTTGTGTATTCGAAGACTTTCTACCAAACTTGAAATCGTATATTTCGCAAAATTTCATCATTTGTTAACTACTTATTCATAGAAAATTCGAAAATTATTTAATAACATCTCATAAATGTTCTTTTCTCACATTCATTTTGGTGTTTTCATGACAAATTCATAAATCAACTTCCTTTTCAACTTCAACTTTTCAACTATTTCATTAGAATTTATTTAAAATTAAGTATTGTATGTATGTATGTATGTTTATTTGAGTTTCAGAGTTTGGCATATGTTGTTTTTGTTTATCATCAGCAGTGTTTGTCTTTTTCTGGTTGCATAACATTTGTTCTTTGTTGTTTGGTATATATATTTGCATTTGGTTTTGTTTCGTTTTACACAGCCAGTTTAGCCATTTTATTGAACCCATGCAGCGGGTGCCCACAGTGGTTCATTTTCAATGCGTTGCACTGTATTCATCAATTGCTCAAAGGCTATCAGTAGTTCGCCATTCACTATGATCTCATCGAAAAAGTGGCCATAGAGGAAGTCTATGCGTTCAGCTGATTTAAGCATATCGTTGAATTCGTCATCCTAAGTTGGGGAAGAGAATAAATCAAATAAATACACAAAGTATATTTACAAGTCTATTAAAATCATCCCAACTTTGCTTCGCCTTTACTGTGATGGGTTTGAAACTTGACTAAAGTTTGGATAAAGCTTTTGGGTGTTAAGCACCGCTGTAACTGCTGCAGAGATTTTTTATTTTCAAAAGTCAAAAAAAGTAAGGTTATAAGTTGATAAGTCTTAAATTTATAATTTTTCGGGGAAATCTATAGTTCATTGCTTTTGTCTGAGGTAAATTTCAATATCCCAACTCGTGGATCTAGACAGTTTAGACCTTTACTATTAAAGTCAGTCAAAACAAATTATGAACTAAATGAATCATTTCGCCGATTGCGTCATGGTTTTAATTTTCATTCCAGCACCTTTGATCTATCAGACACACTTTTTAAGCTGAACAGTTTTAAATCTCGACATTTAACAAAGTTTTGCTTATAATGATTCGGCAAATTCCGTACGTTATGCGGATGGCGCCCCTAGAGTCGGTTGGGCCGAGGAGAAGGGTAATCGTTGGGTTTAATATTATTATTTATTATAATACACATTCTCCAGAATATAAGGTATTGAAGTTGCCCGGGTAGAATCTGTCATAAAAAGGATAAACGCGGAGCGGAATGAAGCCAAACTGTGTAGAATAGCTTGTAGAAGGACTCCTCAAGCCTTTGTATTGTTACCGCTTCTGTGACCACTTCTAAAAAACGAGTTTGAACGGAAAGCACCTAGCTTGCTAACACCTACAGGAAATTATATTGAAATCATCAATATTATAACTAAGCGACAATTAAAGCCATAACCTCACTTTTCTGACGAACTAGAAATAATCCCCAAAATCAGATACGCAGTAGATAAGGAGACGGCACATAAAGAATTGTGTGTCTACTGGGTTCCAGAAAAAAAAAAACGATCTGGGAACGAAACAATTGATTAGATTACCAAAAGTACAATCCGTCTGGCAATAGAACGCTTAATGCTAATGGACAACCAAAATAATTGGCGATGGCAATGGTGCTATTGTTGATTCGGGTTTAATCGCGTTAGTAATGTCTGCGCTAATAAGAAGGAGGAACTAAATTCAAGATTTTTCGAAATTATTTACAGATTTTAGAGTGAAGTTACCACGTCATTAAAAAGGTATTATTTGTGGTCACTGACCAATGGGCTAATGGTTTTTGGGTCATTCAATTAAACGGTGATATATTATTGTGGCCATTGGGATTACTACTTCAGACTAGGATGAAAGCCTAAACAACTTTTTTTTATCAGAAAGAATTTTCATATAGTACCTTGGTCAGTTTTAATCTGTGAAGTGTTGTTTTTTAATTATTCCCAAAGAAAACTTTTCGCATATTATTTTCCAAAAGCTAGCTAAAACTCCATAAAATTCGATCTAACGGGATTTTTTAATGAACCTAGCCAGCTGTGAAGTCCCCAAAACTTATTTTAAGATCATATAAATCTACACATTTCCAAACATTTTTTTTCTCCTCTTCATTTATGCTTACCGTAAAGCCTCGTGCATTACTCTCGTCGAAAGTCGATTTGGCTCGAGCTTCGGTGCGTGTCTTTTTCAACACATCGAATTCCGGTGGTTTTATGTGAATAATAAAAGGTTTCGTTTGCACAGTACGCAAAGCTTTAATGGCCTGATAGTGTGGACTTAATACGCAGACACAACCGGCATTGACAATCGATTTTACACTCTCGCCCGAAGTGCCATACAAATGACCCTTATACTCGCCATGTTCGATAAATTTGCCAGCCGTAATATCAGCATCCATCTTATCGCGAGTAACAAATATATATTCACGACCGGCAACCTCACCTGTGCGTATCGGACGTGTTGTATCTACAGATAGATAAATGAAAATTATAGATTATTGTAATGAAATTAAACGAAACTCAACCACTTACATGGCACTGGACTGCGGAATTTCTCTGGATCACGCGCCACCAGACGACGTCTCAGTTCATTGCGCCCAACGCCGGGTGCGCCAATCAACACTATTGGACGATAAACGCCCGGACGTGGATATAATTTGGCAACCTCTTCATAGGTGGCGATCATTTCTCTATCAAAGTCATCGTTTTCTGTCAAATCGTACATAATTTTTTTAGTTTTAGGTTGACGACATGAGGAGGTACTACTGCTAGAATGTAACATGGGTGTACCGGGCGGGGTGGTGCATATGGAAGCGCAAGAGCCCTCTGATGACAATTATTTGGAGTTGATACGTTAGTTTTTGGTTTTAAATTTAATTAGTATTTTTTTTTTTTTGAGAGATTTGGAAATTTGGAAGCCAGATATTTTTTTTTTATTATTATTATTATTTTTTTGGTGAATGATGATGTACACATTGATGATGGAAAATGTTGTTAAGTTGATTGTTACACATATGAACATGTGGGCCACATATAGAAAAGTCATGCAAAGTGAACACAATTGAAATACAAATTCAAATTTTAAAAACCATTTAGATTTAGTTCAAAATGTAATTGCAGAAAATATGCAAGTAATTTATTCAATTGGTAAATATGTTATTCGTAAAGCCAACTCACTCTTTGAATCGGCATCATTCGCCTCCGCTTGTGAACGCTCGTGTATAATTCGACGCTCTTGTAGCGCGCGACTTGGTATCAGGCCAGCGCGGGCAGTGCGTTCCGACTCTTTGCGAGCCTGCCACCAGTAGGCATCATCCTGTTAAAAACCCCAAAAAAAAAAAAAAACAAAGCGGAATTAGTAAATGAGCAGTTGAGTTGTAGTTTTGAGATCGCGCGTTGATCTTTGCATTACCTGCGAGACAATATGTAAAATATCGCCACGTTGGAATGCCAGTCCCGCCTCTTTGCATGGTATATAGGGATCTGTTTCGGGATTATAGTCGAAGTGCGCACGCACACGCACTTTAGACTCACGCTGGCCACCCTTACCGTCCGATGGCACGAGCTTGAAGGTGATCGTGCCTTCAGAATTTTGCTAAATGAAGCAAGAAAAAGCAATTACGTTATTATATTCTTTTTAGCTACAGTTAAAATATTTCTTCTCTACACTCACCAAAATGTTCAGCACATCGCCAGGCGTTTTTCCCTCTACATTTATGCCGTTCACCTCGATCACCTCATCACCCACATGTATCAGTCCAGAACGATCGGCGGCACCGCCATGCATAATACGCGCTATAATTATTTTGCCGGTTTCCTCGTCCGTTTTGATAGTTGCGCCCTAAAAATTTGTAAATTATTTTTTATTTATATTTAAATATTGTTTTTCAAAAATATTTGGAAAACGAAATCAAGCAATGCACTACCTGTATATTAAAAATGAACAAAGTAAGAGTGGGTTTGTGTAAATTGCCAAAGTAACATACACAAATTACGACATCGAGAGGTGTTAAATGTACTGTTGTAATAATTTTTATTATTTAAAATATAATTTTTTTTTTTTGAAACGGTAGGTGTTGGTGAGGTTATACGAGTACATCTGGTTTTTCTAGGTGGATGGTATGTAGTTTTGTTACTTTATGGGGTAAGTATAATAAATTTGAAAATTTCTGGAAAAAAGACTGCAGATAATATTAAGTAAATATTTAAAATTGAAAATGCATTACTAAAAGATTTATGAGAAAAAGATCAAAATGTCGATGCGATGCAGCACATGCAGGTAGGTTTTGTCGAATCTGCGAGAGCGAGGACTAAAATTTATTATTTTTTTATGGCGTTTAATTAAGTTGGCAGATTTATTTGTTGGAGGCCTTTGAATACCTCAATGATATCCCAACCAGTAATAAATTTAGTTGACAAAACTAAAGCCTAACTTTTATTCAAGATAGCTAGAGCATCCCGGAAACAGTTCTTCATACGAGGGGAGGATCTCTTTATTTAAGTAGAGAACACGACAAGTTATAAATAGCTGTATAGTGCTGACGAATTATAATTGGTTAGAGATTATCTTAAAGATTATCCTAAAGGTTCATCAGTTTTCTGTACCCATGTTTTGTAAAAAGTTTTACACGAATTTAATTTGAAACGATTTAGAAAGTATGGTATGACATGCCGAGACTTAGTAACATACTGGGTGATGGGATTGTGGACGAATTTGAAGAGTTTGTCTCAGTCGTTATCCACCTGCAGGCTTCCTATAAGATAATTTTCTTGTTGTTGTAACGACTAGGTATTCCCGCTTAAAAGCAATCAAAGCTAGACGATGTCGTTGAGGTGATCTAACGAGAAGCACAAATATCGAGAGGTTTCGACAGATTCGGACCAGAGGTAGAGGGATATTAACTAGATTTATATCGGAACCAAAACCAAATCAACTCGGATATTAACTAATTTATTTGTCGAAAATGCTAACTCAAGAAGGAAAAAATTAAATTTAAGCAATGTGATCAGTATAATCTGGCAAACATGAAATATCAGGAATTACTTTCATAATAGTCGAAACATGGTGAGACTCGCAGTAATGCTTTCTATTTTGTGTGGGTTTTAAACGTGTGGATTCAATAGAAATGCGATTTTTGTAACGGTATTCCGCATTTATTCAAAATTAAAAAAAAAAAACCTTGGAAATTTTAAATTAAGACCAAACAAGGTGAGTTAGGATTTCTTTTGTCCACAAGTAACATATTTTTGCAAAGATCAGCCAACTCTTGTTATTACTATCAGCTGCATTTACGTAAAGAGTTTTCTTAGTTTCTAACAGTGAACTTTATCAAGAATATACTCATAAATGGAAAAGAATATGAGCTTTTTCCACTAATATAAGTTTCGGCTTCAAGAAGTATTTTAATAATCACAAATTTCTAGGCCGTAGCCCTAGGTGCTTGTTATGACAGTCCAATTTTCCATTTTCTTATCAATAATCACTGGACGGATTTGAAAAAGTTGCGGAGGTATTAAGGAGTATTATAACGGGTGATCCAAGTAGGGGTACTTTTTTCAATAGCCCTTTTTGACAGATCACGCGTGAGTCGTGTCAAGCTGACATATTATTTTCGTTCAGTATTGCTTGGCGTTTCATCATGGAAGGACCTACGCCTGAATCACGTTTACAAATCATTGAACTTTATAACGAAAATTCACGTTCTGTTAAGAATGTGTTTTGCGCGCTTCGCCCAACTTATGGTCAACATAATCAGCCTACTGAACATACTATTCGTAACACCATCACCCATTTTGTGACCCGGCATTCATTATTGGATAATATTCGAACGAATAGACCACGTCCAGCAGGCAGTAAAGAAAATATAGCGGCCGTAGCTGAAAGTGTACATGAAGACCGTGGAGAGTCATTTCGGCTCCGTTCGCAGCAACTCGGACTGACGTATGGAACGACTTGGCGCATTTTAAGTCGAAATCTTAAATTGAAAGCGCACAAAATACAAAATGTGCAAGAACAAGACAAAAGACATCGCTTTGCTCTATGGGCTCTTGAAAAGTTCCAAGAAGATCCGACGTTTTCGAGAAAAAAGTTATTCAGCGATGAGCGATGAGGCCCATTTCTGGCCCAAACAAGCAAATTTGCCGCATTTGGGACGAACAACAACCTGAGGAAATTCACGAGCTACCATTTCATCCAGAAAAACAACGCTTTGGTGTGGTTTGTGGGCTAGTGGAAACATTGGGCCATATTTCTTCAAAAATGATGCCGGTGGGAACGCAACCGTCATTGGCGACCGTTATCGCACCATAATAACCGGCTATTTGATGGCAGAAATTGAAGCTCGTGATCTTCGCGACATTTGGTTTCAATAAGACGGCGCCACTTCATACACATCGCATCAGTTAATGGATTTATTGAGAGAACGCTTCGGTGGACGGTCGATTAGTCACCAAGATCGTGCGATATCACACCGTTAGACTTTTTCCAGTGGGGATATGTAAAGTCTAAAGTCTATGGGTATTGCTCGCTTCAATTCAGGCCTTGTAGCAAAACATCGCGCGTGTCGTTCGTCAGTTACCAGTCGAAATACTCGAACGAGTCATTGAAAATTGGACTCCTTCGGATGGACCATCTGAGACGTAGCCGCAGCCAACAATTGAAAGAGATAATCTTCAAAAAATGAATGCCAAAAAATGTTCTTTCGAATGATAATAAACATTTCCCAATAAATTTGAATTTTCTGTGTTTTTTCTTTAAAAAAGTATGGGGCCTCGTAATGGATCACCCTTTACATATATTATATATAATTTATTTTTTCTACTAAGCCTCGAATCTAGGATTTCATAAAATATATTCTAAATTACAGATGATACAGACTCATTTTGGAATTTGAATGCTTCAAAAGAGTTTTTATTTTATACACTATAATTGTTGTTATTACTGGTATATAATTCTTTATCCCTCACTGAAATATTTAATAAAATTCTTTAAACATTTACTCCGTGTGGAATACCTCTTTGGAATTTTCGTAGTAGATCCGCCTGTTATTATTTATTTCTTAAAAATTTCTGAATTTTGTTGTTGTTGGTGATGTATATACAGTTAATAATGTATTTTGATGTATAAAAGTAAGTAAGCAAGTAAGTAAGTAAGTAAGTAAGTAAGTAAGTATGCTTGTGTATAATACAGCAAAATTTAGCAGGAACAGACATTGATATACATATGTACGCGTGTATGTGTATATACGAGTATATATTGTCTAATTACATATAATACACGTTATATTCTTTCTTTTTTTAGTTTCTTTTTAAAGGACATTTACTTACAACAATCGGTTCCGCACTCTGTGCTCCTGACTGTGGTTTGAAGTGAGAGAGAATATGTGTGTGAAATACACGAAGTACAAATTTTGATAAGAATTTTTTTTTTTTATTGTAATTTCTGTTTATTGCATTTCTACAATATACATATGTTTACATATATACATATATTGTAAGTTAAAGAAAACAACTATTTAAAATATTTTATGAGCTTTCTAACACTAACAACAAATAGCAATAGAGTAATAAGAGAGTGAGCAGAGTAATTGGAAAATTTTATATGTGCTTATATATATACACGTAGGCTATTGTACAAGTAAACAGGCGTTGATGAGAAGTGTTGTTGATTTCTACAAGAGTTCCTTGTTTGTGTTTGGCTTTGGGCTGACTGATTGCTGTTTATACTTATATTTTAAAAGTGTTTTGTAAAAATATATATATTTATGTACGTTGTTGTAATGAATTACAACGAATGTTGGAGGGATTTATGTACAGAGTAAAGCAAGGGAATGAAGATATTTATGTACATTAATTGAAAATTAAATAAAATATAATAAATTTTTATTTATTTAAAAAAAAATCATATTTTTCACTAGAAAATGGTAGTTTGTTGATAAAATTATATTTAATTGTGTGTACAAGTAAGTTTTTTTTTCATATTTGATGTCTCTCTTTGAGCCAATGCTGCTCAAACTTTTTCTCCGCGTCACGCCACACTTTTAATAATTGAAAAATTTGGCGGCAGAATATCAATTAAATATATTTCAAATACATAGGTAAACAACTGTTATACCTATAATACGATGCGTTTCAATTGAATTTTGCAAATAATAATTTCTGTCCTGTAATGACAGCGAAGAATGATTAAGCATGTGAAGTTATCACTTTTAGATAAATTTACTACCTCATGCCACACACTCGGGAAGAGATTTTTCACTTTCCGTTGTAGATATAATTGCAAATTGGGATGAACAACCTTACACTCCTTTATGAATTTATGACCAATAAAAGCTTCCTTGTTTTTTTTTTATCTCTTCATCAATTTGGTTTTCAAGTTTTGAATTTGTGAATCGAATTTTGTGTTATCCAGAACAATTCCTATAGCCAGGCAGCGGAATGCATTCTCCAAAAGTCACCTCCGCTAATTTACTGCATGCATCCGAAAAATTTGGGGTCACACCACAAGAATTTTACGACACAGTGGTTAAGAATTATTAGCTTTTTAGTATTTCTACCGATTTTTTTGCTGATATTTACTCATTCAATTAAGTTAACAAGGCTATCTTAAGGAAGCCCTAGAAACGAGCTATTTCAATGGGTTAGGACCACAGGGAAAGCTTTGGTAGATGAGATGGTTTAAGGGGCACATAAAGAGGAAGTTATTGCCGTGCAAGGACTCATTGCTTATTGGTCACATGGTGGGTATATCGGAGTCGGGTCTGGATAAGTAAGAGTTTAGCTATATCAATTTCCAGCACTTAATTGCGCCAGGATTACTCAGGTCTACCGAACGAGCTTTTGTCTACAATAAATGCAAATTGGGTTCCAATAGCGCCATTTACAGAACGATGTTGCAATATATACTTCAGGTGCATATCATTTTAGTCGGCCAAGGGTTGCCACACATTCTGTAGAATAGCCCTGCCTACGTAAACAGGTATATAATTTAGACAAAAAGGGGTGCAGATGTAATGGTTTTACTAGGATGTTCCATTTTACTCCCCTTTCTGTGCTCAAAATCAATTACCCAATTATCAAAGTTATTCTTTATTGGCGTAGGCACAGCCTACAAAATTATAGACGAGTCAACAACAGCGCCAGCCCTTTCTTCTCTTAGACTTATCGGACTAATTAGAGACATCCAGTAAAGCTCGTTAATTTTCCACCAGATCTTTCCAACGGGCAAAGGTCTTATTCTATCTCTACTTCTTCCAGCATGTACTGCATTGAATAATTCAAAGCTGGAGTGTGTTCGCCCATATGGTCAACGCGACCTAACCAACGCAGTAGCTGTCTCTTAATTCGCTGGACTGGATATAATATCTCGTATAGATCATTGTTCAATGCGCAAAAGTCCATCCATCGTTTACGAAACCTTTCACTCGAAAAGCCTTAGTGCCAGCTCATCAAATTTAGTCATCGTCCATGCCTCTGCTCTATATAAAACGGAACGGGAATGATGAGTAACTTGTAGAGTTTGATTTTGTTCGTAGATAGTGGAATTTCAATTTTCAATTGTCTACTTAGTCCAGAGTAACACCCGTTAGCAAGAGTGATTATTCTGTGCATTTCAAGGTTGACGTTGTTGGTGTTATTGATGATGGTTCCAAGATACACGATATTAGCTACAACTTCAAAGATGTGACTGCCAAAAATTACGTACGAGTCGAGGCGTCAAGGGTTGATTTACCAGGTCTAAGGCCACACTGATAAGGTCCAATCAGTTCGTGACGGTGGTCTTTAATCTCTGACACAGTACTCTCCATAGGACCTTATATGCGATATTGGGAAGGTTTTTCCGACGATAATTGGCGCAGACTGTGGGTCTCCTTTTTTATTATGGATTGAGCAGAGAAAACTTAGATTGTTGTTGTCAGGCATGTTTCGTAAGACCATTTTTTGTAAATAAACTCAGTTCTTCCATCGGCTCCCGACGCTATGTTATTTATAAGCGGATAATCGCTATTCGTACTTATCATAGTCCAGCACTGGAATGTGTATTCCATCATCTTCAATTGGAGATTCGGATTCACCATTTCTGGGTGTCGCACATTAATTGCCATTTAACAAGTTGAAGAGGTGTTCCCTCCATACACTAAGTATGCTATGGACATCGGTTATCAGATCACCTCTTTGGATCCTATATGAATGTGCAACAATCTTGAAACCTTCTCAAGCTTTCTGTACTCTCGCTTTTTGTCTCTCGTTTTCTCTCGCTTTCCTCTTCAATTCTTGATATCTCAACCATACAGCGCTCGTTGCGGTCAGTCACAACGCTATGAGGTAAGCAGTTCATTTTCTCTCCACTGTGGTACGACAATCTGCAAGGTGAAACTGCTATGATGATATGCAAGGGCTGATGGCTGAAGAGCAAACGTGTTTTTGGATTTGTCACAGAACTTAATAGTATAATAAAAATAGTATGACACGAATTCGTTTATCTTTTCCTTGTTTTTTCAGCAATGAAGCAAGCGTGGGTAATTGGGGATCGATTTCTAGGACTCTATCATCAATCACCTGTCGAGTTTATACGTCATAGCAAACTGACAAGATTTTGTGCAAAAAGTAAATGATGTAAATTTTTTTTGAATTCAAATTCACTTAGTTTCGACTAAAAAATACTTGTACACTTGTATTATATTTAAGTAACAAAAAATTTGAATTGATATTAAAGCGTAAACCAACTACACATAAAGGAGCCAAGTAATTTATGCGTTGAAAGCGAAGAAAGCTGATTGTTTTAAACAATAAATAGCAACAACAATAACAAAAGTAATCAGTAAATAAAGCGTAGTGAAAGTAACTTGAAACCTATCAAATGCCAGTTTAGTAGAAGCTATAGTAGATAGTATATATGTATGTATGTATGTATGTATGCATATGCATATGACTATGTGTTGTACATAAATCACTTGGTTATGTGCGCATCTGTATGCTATTGAGTGTATGCATGTGTTGTGGGAGGTGAGCGATGACGCCACAGGGCAATGGCTGTATCAATGACGATAATAATAATAATAGTCTTGACGACGATGATGATGATAGTGAAGACCATGATGAGGTCAGAAAATAAATGCGTTCATGAGCATACTATCTACGCAAATATTTTTCATTATGGGATCTTTTTTCTCACTCAGCGACTAAATGTCTGTCTTTATTCATTATTATTATTTTTTTTTTATTTTTTGCTTGAGAATTAATCTCTGTAACAAAGTGAAATCGATATCCGTAAAAACAACAAACAACGCACACTTACCAGCGGCTCATTGCTCTTCACCAGCTGCACAATTTTAATTGTTTCCTCATCCTCATCCATTTCAATGGGTATTTCCGGCAGATGCGGATAGAAGTCCTTTTGCGCAATGGCATCGTGTGCATATAAAAGACTCTATAAACAAGTAAAAAAAAAAAAACACAAGCAAACATGTACATATATGAGTGGCATATGTGGAAGTATGACGCATATTGTTGCAATGTGACATGAACAATGAAATTAGCAAAAAATCACCTGTAAATGCGGTTCTTGCAACAAATGAAAGGCCTCTTTGCACTCCTCGCTCAAATGGCAACGCTGTGAGAGCTGCTCCAGCACTTCATATAATACCTACAGCGAAAACGGCAACAATGTGGAAATTTAAATGAATGCCAATACATAACCACAAATAAACAATAATCTGCATATACTTTACATACATATACTTGTGTATATATATATGTACGTATATATATGCTTTTAAGTCTACCTTCTTACCTGACCGGATGTGGATAGCACCGGCGCCAGTCGATCGTCTCGACCTACTTTGGCAACTTTTGTGTGCACATTGACGAGCGCATTCAGCTCCTTCGATTCGAGTAAGGCTTTAAGGAAATCGATTTCCTGGTCATTGGAAAGGTTTTCCGCCTCCTTCAATGATGTTATGAGTTTCGAAAGTGCTGCATTGAATACAAGATAAACATGTAATGTGAATAATGAAGTTAATATTATTGGCAGCATTTATGTCACGACGGTGAGGAAGAGAGAAAGAAAGGATAAAAAGAGATTCATGCAATGAAGTGCTAATATATCTATGCATGTGAAGGTCTGTGCTGTGAAAATCAAGCCTAGTCAAAAGTACTACATACATTCGAACAGATCTGACTTTAGTACGATACTACAATGATCATTAGGAAGCATATAACTACAAAAGGTTAATATGCGTTGAATAGAAAAATAATTATATAGAGAGCAGTAGGAACTTGAATAATCATACAAATATTAATATTTAGGCAGCCTTTAGGTTTATTATGTTTCTTACCGGGATCCCAGTTTGTATCTGTAGCCATAACTTCAGCTGTCATCCTCTTATTTCAGCAAAGAATTCTTCCTGACATGCGCTGCAAAAAAAGAATTAAAACTTTAACTATTCTATTTCAATGATGTAGTATTAACAAAAAAAAATCAATTATATTTCTCATATCGATTCGATAGAATCAAAGACATCAACTCTTACACAAATAACACAAATTTGAATCGAATTGGCATCAGTATCTAACTATCATAGTAAAGAAAATCTTAAATTGAGCAAATGAATGGTTCGCCTGTAAAAGCGAGTCAGATTTCAATCCATTTTGGTTAAATAAGGTAATAGATTTGAAATTTTATACTTATAAATAATACAATAAAACATTTTCGGCAGAAAATACTAAATGTTTAACTGAAAATTTGTATGTCGTGAAGAGACCCTATTTAAGTTATGATTTAAGAAACAAACAAAAATTAACATTCCTAATTTTCTAGAGAGGAGGATGGGCCCATGTGTAGAAGTTCAAGCAAGTGAGGAAAGTTTTTGGACTGCCATTCACCTGGGAGTGGCAATTAACTATTCTTTTACATATGGTTCCAGCAGCTCATAACTTCCGGTCTAAGACCAAGTATCCTCTGGGTAGCCAACAAACATTCGTTTGGAGACAAGCTAAAAAAAATCAACAAATACAAACGTTTAAACTATCACGATTTTAAAGGTCAATTGGGAAGGTGCCATTGTCCAGCTGGTTGATGTTCTCGCTGTACTAAAGGCTGACATCAAAGCCGTCCAAGAAGTGCGATGGACGGGTCAAGGACGGAAGAAGGTGACTCAAATCTATTATAGCGGCCACATAAAAGAGCTAACAATTTGTGTCGATTTTGTGGTGGCGAGAGACTCCGTAGCCTCTGTGCAGCAAAGAACGGCGGTCAACAAACACAAGGAAAGTTCAACGTCGACAGCAGATAGCCAACGGGTTTTCTACTCGACTTGCACACCTGCTCTCGGAGAGAACACATCATCAGCTCAACATAAGGGAGCTGTAGAATGGAATATTAAATGAGATGGAACGATGAGAAATGTTAAACTACAGTTGAGAGAAAATGGATGCCTACCACGCAAAGTCGCGGTCGATCACAACACATTCAAGATGCGAAGAATAGATACCGAGAGCTGAAAAAAGGCGTATTGCGCGAGTATGAATAACTTGAAAAATTGTTAAAAGTTGAAGAGAGACTTATATAAGTTTTCTGCAACGGATGATGTAGGGATCAAGAAAGTAATCTGGTGACAGATGTCCACAGAATACGTAAGGCATGAAGGGAACACTGATTCAGCCTGTTTAAAGAAGAGTGAAGAAGAAATAACCGGAGATGGCTGGCCTGAAACCTGACTAGAGCCGACAGCTTACTTGCAGAGCTATTGAAATACTGCGACTGATTATCGTGGAATGAGCCTCCTCAATATAGTATACAAGGTCCTATCCTAGCGTACTGTAGTAGAGTAACAGCAATTCCAAAAAAAGCATATTTCTACCTGCTCTGATTAATTTATCTTAGCAACTATCCAACTTGCACGAAAACTATTGAAAAGATTTATTTAGGGCAAGGTATATGAAAAAGAAAATATTTTGTAAGGAAAAAAATTAAGCCATTCGCTGAAATACGAAATACAAACTCAACTCCGACCTGGCTTTGCCAAAAAGCTTTTATTAAAAACAAATTTGATTACGACTTTATGACGCGCCAAATCTAAATCGATTACGGCCAAAAAGCGAGCGCATAATTCATATGTACATATGTATAAAAGTATGTATATTTGTATACTCTTACATACATAAGTACATGCATATGTACATTTATTTATGTTCTGCGACGTTCTGGCGCCTAAAATCGCAGCATGGAAAGTCAAATGTTTTGCTAGAATTTGGTAGATAACATTTGAGCATGCTTTTCATGCAAACATATTTATCTGAATATGAGTATTTACCAAAACTTTCATATATGTATGTATGTTTCTACAACAACATATATTTGTTTAGTTATTTACGTCAAAAAGTGGCATTCAACGAATGAAATGAAATGTAAATTATCCTTTACCTGTGCTAAGCGCAGCATTTAAGGTTAGTTATGGGTAAAAATCAAAAGTGCAAAAATCAATGATAGGTGACAAGCACGTGTTCGCCATGTTTGAGGATGATATGGTGGGGGATCATCTTTAATATTGGCGGAAGTTCTTTCTCAAAGCGGATATTTTACGAGTATTAAGCAGTTAGTGGTAGTGGTCCCAGGGAATGCCAACTTCTTCGAGTTTATTTCTGATATGAAGGAAAAAGGACCTCATCAAAAGCCATCAGCCGTTCGGAGGTGGCGTTAGGAGATGCACACCATAAATCCGAAAATCGCTTGAGCGTCAATTATATGTAGGAGTATATATGATAAGAAAATGATTTGCGTGGATTGTACCGCATAAGTGGAATAATTTGTCTCCGATTCGATGGGTTACTTTGATAGACTGATCACATCAACTGCTAAGAACTTTAAGATGATATACTATGTACAAGATTTTACAGGCGAAAAGAGAATTGCCCACTCTTATAACGAAAAGTCTGAGACCTGCCCCTCTGCGAGAAAGACAAAAATACATAAGCTTAACTCGCGTTCCTGTGTAGGGGTTAGCCGACCTCTTTCAAGTCGGTCAAGTATCTTGGTGTAATTGTTGATAAAATAAACTTTTTGAACGCAGATCCAGTAAAGAATCTAAACATGGAATGTCTGCAGAATGATTGTTGCGTCAAAATAGAACGTATGAGCAAAAGGGTGTTTTTAGTTTCATATAAGACCCATAGTAACATATGGATCTGATATAATGTGCGATCCTAAGGAAAACGAACCGCATGGAACTTCGGGACAGCATACATTTTCACCATATTAGTATAAGATTTGGATGTTATTATTCTCATTAAGTCAATCAATACATATCTAATGTAAAATGTAGCTAAAAGCTTTAGACAGGTTCAGCTCGCTTAATATGGAGAACATGATTGTATAAAAAAAATGTATAGAAACAGCTTGAACTAAACGTGGTGTAATCAGATTAAGCATTTACTAACTTCACTTATTACCTAAAATGGGTAAGATCACATGCAAGCATAACTAAGGTCTGAAGACTACAACAGACTCAACCCCTACTTATTCAGACTCGACCGGATATACTCAATATATGACCATGAATCTACGCATGGGCCTAACGACCTGTCTAAATGTCAACAAAAACTCACTCATTTAAAACCCTTCCATCTCTGGTCAGAACTAGTCGAAATAGCTTTTTCTTGGGATTCCATGTTAGATGTCCTTGATGACAATGACTAGCCTTGTCTGCTTCTAAACAGGGTCACATAGCCTAAGCCCTCCGCTCCCATTCATTTTCTTTCTTACGTGCAGGGGTGAAGCGCTCAATCCAAATATGTGGGAAAATGCATGATGTCATAGACGTGTTTCGAAACACCACTATCGAATTTTTTTTAACATTTCTCTCGGTCAATCTACACGAGTCTTCTTTGAGCAATTAACAAATTGCGTGGGATCCAATGTGAACAAGTTTTTTATACAATAATATTCTTGCAGATCCCACTAATGCCGATAGTGTTCCCAATCTCACATTACGATCTTGCAATATCAGTTTGCGCACGTCAATAGTTTCTGGAATAACTACTATTTTTGGACGACCTTCGCGAAATTCGTATTGTAGTGATCTACCACTCCTATTGAATTCACCATACCATCGAAAAAAACACTGATCCTTGATGGTGCTTTATGGCCTTGAATTAAGCTCATCGATGAACTTTTGCTGAGTTAATCCACGTCGAAAGTTGTAAAAAATAATCGCGTGAAGATGTTGTGATTTAATTCCGATTCGATGTACTTGTATATACTTGGGGTCGGAGAGACGTAGGTGCTGGAGTAAGAGTTTTTAAATGGTCACTTACAACCACCAAACATTCTCTTCCTTTTTATATTTTTTGTTGAATTTTGGAAAAAAAATTGAAACTATATCTTCAATAGAAGTCCATTCAAGCCGGTCCACTGTGCATATGTGTGCTAGGGTTGAGACCAAATACTATGCATATTTTTTACAGATTAGAAATATCATTAATAAATATATATAAATGCATGAGGAGCTCAACTTCCTTTAGCTTAGATAAATTACTATGCAAGAAAATGTCATAAACAATTTTTCATTTAGGAATATTTTCCAACTTCCTCTTTGCCTTTCAACCCATTTTTTATGTAAATGTTTTTAGAACCAGTCAGGACGTGGTACATAAAGTTTACATTCGCTGACATAATTTCCAGGAAACAGACATTCAATATAACAAATATGTAGATTCTAGCCTACGGCTTCAGTAGCATGAAACAGCAAAAAATTATGCCAAATGCAAAATATTTTTATAACTAAAAACGGCTGAGTGAGTTTTTGGAGTGCATCCAAACAATAGTTGCTAAAGTAAAAGCACATGAGCTCATAATTCAAAATACACACATACCACCACAGTATTCATATACTTGAATATTTATTTCACTTATCTATATACATACATATGTACCCAGCAAAAAATCTTTTTTAATAATTCTGGTTACAAAGTAATGTTTTAAAGATAAAATCATACTAATACTTTACTTTTTGGCAAATTAAGGAGATTAAGGACTCTATTTCGATTTCCTATATTTATTAGACAGGTCTATATTTTAACAGTATTCGGTATATAAGACAAGAGAGTTTGAATGGATGAGTTTCAATTTCTGATGCCGACTGGTTAGAAACTTATCTCACAGATCAATTGAAAAGTCCCAGGCCTACCATAGTAAAACACAATTTTTTTGGCAAAATTCATTTATTTATTCAACTTAGTTCCTTTCAAGTGTGATACACTGACTATAGCGACCCCCCAACTTTTCGATATTAGTTTTGTAGTATGATTTGTCCGTTGCTTCAAAATAGGCCTCAGTTGCGGCGATCACCTCTTCATTCGACGAGAACTTTTTTCAAGCGATCATTCTTTTGAGATTTGAGAACAGAAAATAGTCACGGGGGCCAGATCAGGAGAATACGGTGGGTGTGGAAGCAATTTGAAGCTAAAATTATGGATTTTTGCCATCGATTTCACTGACTTACGATACGGTGCATTGGCCTGGTGAAACGGAACTTTCTTTGCCTTCGGCGATTTCATCCTCCAACGGTCCAATAATGTTATTTAATAGTCGTTGTTGATGGTCCTTCCTTTTTCAAGGTAGTCGAAATGAAAATTATTCCATCTGCATCCAAAAATACAGATGCCATAACCTTGCCAGCCGACTCTTGCGTTTTTCTACGCTTTGGAGCGGGTTCATCGTGTGCACTCAACTCGGATGACTGTCGATTGGACTTAGGAGTAAAATGATGGAGACATGTTTCATCCATTGTCTCACGTCGATGCAAAAATTCGGATTTAATACGTTTGAAGATCTCCAAACACTGCTACGAATCATCAACTCGTCGTTGTTTTTGGTCAAAAGTGTGCTCTCGCGCGGCACCCACTTTGCACAGAGCTTTCTCATACCCAAATATTCGTGAATGATATGATGTACACGTTCAGTTGATATCTTTGGAGTGTCTGCTATTTCACTCAATATCAATTTTGGGTCATTCAACATCATTTTGTGGATTATTTTGATGTTTTCCTCTGTAACAACCTCTTTTGGGCATCCACTGCGTTCGCTGTTTTCGGTGCTCATTTCACCACGTCTAAACTTATCATACCAATACTTGATGGTTGATTTTCATAGGGCAGTGTCCGGAAACTCGTCATCAAGCCAAGTTTTTGCTTCAACTGTATTTTTTCACTTTGAAAAGGCATTATTTTATAATACGCGAAGTTCCTTTTTATTCATTTTTTTCTTAATAACAAAAGTTAAATAAAACTACCAATCGCTAACATGGCAAAATTATCGAAGTTGAATTAGTAGCTGTAAAAATGCAAACTAGTTGCACTCCAGTTCATAATTAGTATTTTTTCACTGCAGGGTATATGCCCATGCAACAGTGAGTAAAGCTATACAAAGAGCAATGGGCATATTCATAGCGCGGCATAACGGATATGTACGTATGTACTCATAGAAGAAGTAGTGCAATATAATTCAACATTATGTTTTTGTAAAACTCAGCTCAGCGAGCAGCTAACGCTGGAAAGGTACGATCAGACAATAGTAAAACGTGCCGAAAGTATACACGAGTAGCGTCAAACAAAAGCTCGAGAACGAGGCAGCATTGCAGTGACCGTTATTGTTTTGTTTTCTGTTTTAAAGTAAGGAGAGGTGGTTTATTCTTACTTTTGTTATTCTTTTTGGCCTTCCTGCAGTTGCTTCTACTCGTCTATTTTTTTTTTTTTTTTACAAAACGACAAGTGCAAGGATGCCCCAGCAACGAGTACAACAGCCATTATGAGTTATTCAAAGTGATTCCCTACAAATACAACCATTCGCTCTATACATAATAGGCTTTGCACCGCTACAAAAGCTGGATTCCACTAAGAGTACATGGTATGGATGGTGTAAGTGGATTTTAGTTGTACGTAGGTGTGACGGTGAAATTGTATTTTATGTACTTATGCTATGTAATTTGAAAGGAAAACACAAAAGTGTTGCCCATTGTGGGAGGTTATGGCATGAGAGTAGTGCTCAGGTGTGTGAGGGAGGGTGTAGAGCGCTGATTTTTTTTTTTTTTTTTTTTTAGAGGTAAAACAAGTCTTCAACAGCAAAGTGCTTTTTGGGTCAATTTTAAAAATTAAAATGCCGTTAAAAGTTGCCACTTTTAGTTAACTGAAATTATTGCAGAGGCAGGCTGATTTTGAAATAAAATCAATTTCATAGAGGTGGTGGTTTGAATAACAATAATAAAAATTGTGTAATTCGAAAGAAATCTGGAGAAAAAATTTGTGCATAATTCAATAGTGCGGTCAAAATGAAGTAATAATATTTATAATTTTCAATTGTGTTGACTTACTTTTAATTATTTTATAATAAAACTCAACTTTGAGATTTCACTTTTGAAACCTACATATATTGAAATAAAATTCAATATTATTTAAGACATTCTAATCATGTTGGCATAGACCTTAAAGAGTGTATGGCCTTCTGGTTCTTACATACGTCGAACCTTTTCGTGTTCATGAAAAGGAATTGTCTTTAAGACGGACTTAGTCTACAAAGTATATAGATTTTCAAATGTAAAAAGCTATCTAACGGAAGTTTGGCCATAAGGAAAATGAAAACAGTTTTAGAAAGAAGATAAATTACTGATAGATATTTCCAACAGTTTAAGGTATGGGGAAAAAAGTACAGCTAAAGTGTGAGTATAACGGCACAAACACCACACTAAGCCAAGGTGTTGAGATACCCCTGCTGATGGCAGGGTAAGTAGTAGTTGAACGACCATTCCAATTCCCGGGCCATAAAGAGCATACTACTCAAGTACCCAACTTCAAAATATTGAAGCAGCCTCCTCCACACCTGACAAAAATACCAACCGAAGCACTATGACAGCTGAGATCTCACTCAATCAGCGAAAAAGAGGAAAGATCTTTTTGACCAAGTGAGGAAATTCAGTAGCAGAGGGCAGTCTTCCAAAGATCAGGCTGTTTATGGAGTTAGGATGTTTAAACCAAGATATCTTTAATTAATGCTTCAATAGTTGCTTTTAGGTGGGGTACCTTAATGGAGGTATAAGATGAGGTATAATAGAGGAGGAAGATACCATCTCAATCTATATCGACAGATTCAAAACGGAATGCACCGTGGTGGCTGTAGTGTACTCCAAGGATCTCAACATTCCTATTTTTTTAGGTCCACAAAACGCAGCAAATATTTTTCAAGCGGAAGTACTAGGCAAAGAAAAGGCCTTTAGAGCTCTAAGGAATTATTTCGGTAGCATATAGAAATCAACAATACACTCGGACAGTTAAGAATCATTGCTGGTACTAGACTCACCAATGGTAAACTCCAGCGTCGTAGACTATTGAATCAAGTATTAAGCACGCTGGTTAGTCAACTCGATATTTCTTTAATCAGGATTCCTGGCTATAGCAAATCTTCGGTAATGAAAAGGCCGACGAGTTGGTCAAATTTTACCATGACGAATCCGATGTTAATACGATGTCCCGAACGATGAAGACCAAGCTCAGAAAAGATGGAAAAACTTCCGTAAAATTAAGATGCAGATTTGCAAGAAGGAATTTCCATTTATGCGCGTCCAGCTCTTTCACATATCAATAAATGGCAATCAAACTTAAGTAGTTTAATTGAGAACACAAAGTGATTCAGGAGAACGTTTAAAAATACCGTCTAGCTTCATTTTTCGATATGCCTGACAAAAGCAAATCTTTTTCCGATATAGTGCGGTTCTAATTTAAATTTTAAAAGCTTATGATATACGAATATTAAAACAACGGCTAAAGTTTGCTATTCTGTTGAAATTGAAATTACATGACTCCAAAGAAAAATTTGTCCTATAGTTTATTTATGATTTTCCGGTCACTTAATCACAAAAACGAAAAGAAAACACATTTTTTAACACGCTTCTTTTAGCACGGGCAGATTCAAGTAAAATTTTGTACACATATCAGGAAACCGTGACAGTACAATAATTTGATAAATTTATATCTGAATAACCCAATGAGGATCACTAGGAATGAATAATTACTTAAATTCTATATAAGAGCAAGTCAAAGAACCGTGCAGGCGCACATGCGTACCGTTTAACTACTACTTACTAGCTATCGGGTTACTAGTATTATATATACAATCATAAACAGCGTTAACTCCTGGATTCCCCAGCCATGTTCTAATTCCGTTCATGGCTGGAGAAAATGTTTTTTCGACGGATTTTAGGATTGGTGCCTGTAATTCGTCTGAGACTTCGCCAATACTTCTATTCATGATGCTATACCTATCGATAATGGTAAAATAATTTAATTCACCGTTGCAACCATGGTTGGGAAAGGAATTTCCATCCAAGAGTTGATAAGCGAGGGTAAAGATGTAACATGTCATGTTGAAAATTATTTATTATTACTATTATTAGTTTCATTATGATTAAAGCACAACTTGATACAAATGTGACTAAGATAGTTGAAAAAACAAACTTCAGTTATATTGTAGCAAGAGATAAAATTATAAGATCACAGAAATATTTTAAAGAGAGGTGAAAAATATGAAACTTTGTAATGTCTTATATTTTCTTCCATCTAATAACGCCATAAATCATTGAAATTTAATGATTCTTGGGAAAAATGAATATTTCCAGAAAAGCAGAATATTAATTTTTTTTTCAAATATCTCAAGGTAAATTAAAAGATTCCAATGAAAGAATGTTTTACTAAAAAAATTACACATATCAGACGTAAATTATTCTTCACTTATCAAACAAAAGTATATTACTTTCAAAATTAGGCATAACTAACTTTTCGGACAAAACATATGAATTTTTATGAAATTTAATGCCAGAGCAGAATAGACGAACACTTTAGCGTTTAAATACCACTTCAACTAATCATGGAAGAAAATTATAACTTATATAATACATAAGAACTTTACACTTTCAATGTACGTATGTAAACAGAATGTCAAAAGAGTGTGAGAGAACGAACGTGACTGTAGAAATGTCTAAATGCATACATATATGGCAGTAAAGCTTCCACAAATAAATAAATAAATGGCTCGAAAGAAATATATGTATGTATAAACACATGTGGGCACTTGTGGATGAATTGGAAGGCCACATTTTTACTCCACTTGTGCCTTTTCTCGTCCGTCTTTAATGTCACACAAAGTCGGTGTACTCATATTTCATCAGTCAACTCATAACCGAAGTGTCGTCGCAACCCCCGGAACGCCAGTTGTGGTGTCGCGCACTCGAACTTATTATTGTACCATCATACAAAGTTGCAATTTTGCCACCAGAAAGGCCTACAGCTTGACAGTCATGGGTGTACGAGTAGATAACAACCGTATCTATATGTAAATGTAAATATGTATGTACATATGTATGTCTATTGCTGTGGCTGTTTGTAGCAAATTACGCGATTCCAGCGAATTTGGCCAATGTAGTATGAAAGGAAATATTTTGTTTGTAAGCAAAAGCAAAAAAAAGAAAAGTATTATATTTCCGAGCTGTGATTAAAAGCCTTACGGCTACTGTAAATAACATCAAAAACAACAATAATTTAAATGGAATGCATTCAAACCGTGAAATAGCTATGAATATATGTATGCATGTAGTTTTTGAAAAGACCACTTAGTGGAAGAACGGTTTGCTCGGATATTAGATGTATTGTTCCGAGACACAAAATTTTGAAATTTTTTATAACTTTTATGAACATATCAAATTTATTGTATGGAATTTTAGAATTAAATATTAATTTTCTTAACTGAAAATCTGTAGGGGGGCAATATGATACTGTCTGCCGATTTCGATGTTTTGTCGTAATAAAATTTATTTGAAGTTGCGTATGTAGAACACCGAATTTCACACTTTTTCGAAAGAGTTTTGATTAAAACCTCATGTCTGAACAAAGAGGTGTATGATTTCAGTACCAATGTGCTATTCGTCATACGAGTATATGTGTAGAATACAAAATTTTACGCTTTTAGATGGTGCTTTAACCGATTTATGACCTAAAATTCGTAGATATGTATGTTTCATTGATCCGATCTAGTCGGATGCATAGACGTTCTAAGTTCGGTTTAAATATATATAAAATTGAAGGATTAGTTTGTGTTCAAACAGACGGACATGGCTAAATCAACTTAGATCGTCCGTTCTAATACAATAGGTAATCGGAACTTCCATGCTATGGTTAATAGACTACTTCATGTACATGAAAGGTATAAATTGCTATGCTATCAACTGCAGCGGATGCCTCATGATGATATCATCTTCCCAGCGCAGCATCGTGGCAATTGTGAGGCTAAAAAACATTACGGGTATACCCTGTTTTACGCAGTTAGGAGCACTTGTCATTTAAATGCTAAATTGTATGTAAATGACAAGTTTGTTGGGATCATATACTCAGAGGTGAACTGTATTTTGATTAAATTCAGAGTTACAAAATACAGAATTTAGATATTCTTTGAGCATGGGTTTCAAAACTAACTCGTCATGGGTCTCTCAATACATTTTTATATGTTGTGAGCTGGTATACAACGTATGAAATCAAACTCATGCCACCAGCCTGGAATTGTATTGACTGGAGAACTTAACCTGGTACCAGACGAAAGTTGAGCTCCGGAGCTTATTTTGGCCTGTTTTGGCCATATAGGGAGAGTGGTGTTGCTTGTGGACTTAAATCAAATGAGTTGAATTTTTGTCGGTTCAATGTGAAGTTGCTTTGCATTCGTATGTCGGACTTAGAGTATATCAGAGGCTTAAATAGGCCTCTTACTTTAACAATCTAATTGGTGAATGTATATAAAAGGGTACTATCTCTCATTCTATACGTCACTTTTATCAAATGCATTTCATCATATTTGATTGGTACATAGCGAAGAGTAATTTTTAAATATTCCATATTACGTGAAATAACAGTGACATCTGGTGGTCCTCGAGGCAGATACCTCGGTCCCTTACTCTTTCTTTTATTCATCATCATGACCATCCAAATGTCCTTCATTCTGAAACACTCATGTATACCGATGATGGCAAGCTCTTTAAATCAATTCGTCCTATTGATGATTCCAATCTCTTGCCTATATGATACATAGTTACTAAGTTCTACAAGTTACTGACATCATTGACAGAACTTATTTTTTGTTTCCATGTAATTTATACCAGCTGATGAGCAAGTAGCAGTGTAGCTGTGCTGTGTAAGAGGCAAGTGCAAAGCGACCCCCGCGATCGGGTTCAGGATAGTCCTGACTGTCGCTGATTTTCGGCTACCGGTTTGTTGGATTTTTATTATTTTTTAACCTTCGGGCGTGCCTTCGGTTGGTTATGCGGTAGGTAGGTAACACTGGGGTCATCGCTAAAAAAAAAGGTTTGCCCTGAATAGCTTACCTTTTCAATGAAATCGGTTTTTTGACCTCTTTGTGGTCGGAAAATATCCTCTCTTTACATTTATTTCTCAAATTATAGTCGTGCGGTAGCGAAATAATGAACCACGTTTTCTCTAAATATTTCCTAGATGGCGTCCTTAATTTTTTCTAATATAGCTGACGATACTATCGATTAATATTAAGTTTCCTTAAATTTTTTTTTTTTTTTTGTTTACTCATTCTTTTCTTCAGATGGCCACTATTATTACAAGTGTTCTCTCTTTTTTTATTCTTGCGTGAAATCCGATAGGTATGTCTCCACGCAGTCACGCAATGGAGTTGAATTCAACTAATGTGACATTAAGGCATGGTCTTCTACTATCACTTCATATCCTCTCTTCCATGCGCTATTGAATCTCTTCTCGTATTTGGTGTCACCAATAGCTCAGCATGCTATTTGCATATGAATGTCGCCAGTCATACTTCATAACAGTTTTTCTAAATCGTTAACTCATCGTTTGCGTGCAGAAACGCGCAGTTATTTCTTGTGCATTCTCAAAACTCCCCCTAATGCATGTGAATATGTGGGCGGTACATATAAATTGCCTTTCATTGCTTGATATTGTTTTTTTTTTGTTGCGATATTTAGCTCAGATGCTATGGATGATGATAATTGACATTGAACTCAATCAACTGTATGTATATACACATGCATATATATACATACATATTTAGGAATATATGCACGTAAATTTGAAAAAGCAAAGAGAGGAAAAAGATGAAAACAGAATATAAAGAATGCCCATTGCCGGAATAACAGTTGAAAAGGACGTCTCAAGACCTTGAACCAGTTAATTTAATGTTACTAACGGAATGACGCCACACACTGCTGCATATATATATATACATATATATATATATATACATATATATATATATATATATATATATATATATATATATGCACATTGCAATTTGTATAGCCGTATGAGTGAATACGGATTTGTACGCACATATGTACATATGTATGTATATGTGTATATATTTTGAGCGGTTGCGCCAAGTTGCTTGCACATCAATTTACTGACGATGACAGACACTGAACTGCTTGCTGAAGCATTTAACACTAATACTATTTGATAAACGCACTCACATGCGCTTCTATCTACATATATCTATGTATATACATATATATATATTGCTGGATGTGCATTAGAGTAGCTCGATTTCATATGGAAGAAAGAACTGATTAACTAGTAATGGAAGCTTTTTTCAGTATAACTTCGTTCTCTATTCAGATCTACCATTGAAGATCTGAGAGCGCTCAGCACGCGACTACGAAGTAAGCTCTTTTACCACTTAGATGTGGTAGAATAATCCGAGAATAGGAAATCGTCGATATCCTCTTGCTGAGCCTACTTCGTTAACATGGAAAAGTGTCACGAACACTAATGCTATAGCCGTTTTCCTGCGAAAGACAGTACTTTCTTGGTATACTCGTGTAATAATTTTGGATATTCATATCTTATATGAGGTAAAAACTCTCTAAACTGTAAAGTTGGGAAGTTTAAGAGGGAGGCTGAGGAAGTGTCAATACGGATGAATCCCGACCAGAACATCATCCAAAAATATAGAAAACAATTTATATTTGCGGTCGTTTCTCGTTATGGGTATAAAATAAAAAGCTCTTCATAAGAATTCATCAGGCGTTCGGAAGCGGCGTCTATTCTCAAGGGCCCTCAATAACTGAAGCCGATCTAGAAAAGATCCGACGTTTTCCAGCCAAATTTCGTTCAGCGATGAGGCCCATTTCTGGCTCAATGAGTGTGTAAACAATGGTTTGATGTGGTTTGTGGGCCGGTGGAATCATTGGTCTATATTTATTCAAAAATGATACCGGTGAGAACGTAGCCGTCAATGGCGACCGTTATGTCGCCTTGATAACCGACTATTTGATGGCTGAAATCGAAGCTCGTGATATCCACGACATTTGGTTTCAACAAGACTGCGCCAGTTTCCACATATCGCATCAATAAATGGATCTATTGAGAGAACACTTCGGTGAGTAGATAATTTCACGTTTTGGGCCGATCGATTGAACACCAAGATCGTGTGATATCACCCCGTTAGCCTTTTTCACTTCGAGTCAGGCCTTGGAGCAAAACATAACTCGTGTCATTTGCCAGTTACCAGTCGAAATGCTAGAACGAGTCATCAAAAATTGGACTCAACAGATGTACCATCTGGGGTGTAGCCACATTTGAAAGAGATAATCTTCAAGAAATAAATGCCATTAAATTTGCATTTTCTGTGTTTTCCTTTAAAAAAGTAGGGAACCCCGAAATGGACTTTATAATCTAAGGAAGACATATCACAACCTATTAACAAGGTAAAGAATACGAGAGATTAATGACTCTGAAGAATCTTTAGCTCTCAGCAGCACATACCTCAACAGATATTTCTTCAAGGAGCGGAATTTTGGATGGGTAGAAGCTTAAACGAAAAATTTATAGTGAAATCTGTCGTCAGTAGCTACCTTATACACCAGATGAAATGAGCATTTCATAAAGCCGATATTCAAGGTTAGGTCGTCGGGTTGTGAAGCTTATAAATGCTATGATGTAACCGAGTGTGTGGTAGTAATAATGCTATGAGTCAGAGGGACATGGGTTCAAGCCCTTGACATTTCAATATCTATTCAGTGCTTTTCTTTAAGACAATGACAAAGATTAAACCTTCCAGCCAAATAAAAGGCTTTTCGTAAAAATTCAGTAGGTAGCAGGAGGAGGCTAAAACCTGTATATCGCTACATTTCAAAGATTGCCAATATTGTATAGTTACAGTTCTACAAACCTTGTTCGAATAAATAACTCTGTTTTCTACAAAATTATCATATAAACTTACTCCGGTATGAGTAGAGCTTCCAATATCAAGTTTAGCCGCGAGTATCGCGATTAAACATTGACTGATCAGAATTCCTACAGTGAGACTCGAAGAAGAGATTGAGTCACCTACCAATTTTTTTTTTTTAAATAGTCCTCGTTTATGAGAATTATGGAAATATTTTTTCTGCCACTCTAATGCGCGTAAGTGTTGTAATAAATATTTGAATGTACGAGTATATGTAAGTGGCCACAATACCAACTGAATGCCATTAATCTAACAGACACCTCAGGAATTAAGCTTGCGTAAACAGCGAATTGCAAGAGTTCGCAGATACAAATATATAAATAACTATGTATTCAAGAGTTATGATGGTTTGCATCACTGCCAAGCACCGGAGCTTCAAACAAGCTTCAGTGATTCCATTTCCACTTTGAATATTTTTATGTGATAAATACATGCATGAGTGAGTATGAAGTAAATCTACTACGAGTGGATAGATTACAAGTTCGTGGCAATTAATTCTAAGCAAACTTTTTTCATTCCTTCCAGGGGTTCACAAGTACTCAAATACACTTCAGTATGTATATTTCGAATTTTGACTTATTAACAAATTTTACATCTTTTTTCTATGCTTATTTATTGATTGCTACTACAAAACAAAAGGAGAATAAGTGCACTTGCACTCACTCGCTTCCTTCCGTCGGTGGATGATGCCACACAATTCAATTTGAGATTTTATGCGTCAGCGTAGGAATTTCAAGGAAGGAAAGGAGGGAAGGAAAGCGCACTGATTTTAAGGATATGAACATGTCACGTTGAGTTTTATCAATTTTATTTAGTTTAGTAGAGAAATCCACGTTCAACATATATAGAAATAAATGCATTTGTAGTGAAATAATTTATTTATTCGCTTTTATGTGTGAATAATAGAATTTTGTATTTTACGATGGCTATAAATGCTTGAAAGCTAAAAACCAAATAAATTCTTTTCCATTAGGAAAATATTCGTACTCGCATAAAATGAATGTGACATCAGAAACAAAGCGGAGGATTACTTATGTCACTAGGTGACACGTATTTTCAAATAAATGCGTTTGCATTAGTTTGGAAGTGGTGAATTCAATTTCGTTTGCCTTACTGAATTCCTTTGTGATTTAAATGAAGTGTTAATTAAATATTTTTTTATATATATTATTATTACTATTTATTTTAGGTGGTAAGTATATTCTGTTTCAAGACGTTTTTCAAAAATATGAAATTGGGCACATATTTGGCATAAATTATCCCGTTTGTAGCACCTGTTAGTAAGAGTGATTTTAAGGGGATTTCGAAACTGAACTTTTTTCTGATGTTGATTATGGTTCCTAGATAGACAAATTTATATACGGTTTTAACATTATAACTTGGACATTTCGTCTTCTTTCCGCTCACTACCAGACCCATGCGCTTCTCTTCGTCATCTAGAGTAGCGAAATCATAATTAATAGCCCAACCAGCCATACCATTCGACTGAAAGAAGGATCGACGTTGGTTTCGACTGCGAAATTTTTAATTTTCGTCAACAAATTTCAGAAAAAATTCAGATATACATGATCTGTATGGTAATAACTAATTAATTGCGATTTCAGTTTTCATTTGTTTTGAAAGAAAAAACGTGCATTGTTAATTTATTTAAAATGTATTTATAAAAGTCAATACTGCCATCATTGTATAACAGCGAGCAATCAGCTACGTAATTTTTGAGAAAAAAATTAAATCGCCTCGTCAGTAATGGCAGTATCAAGCCTTAATAACTCATAAGATAGGTTATATCAGCTGAATCGCTATGTTCTTGGCTAGTTCAACTATAAGGGTGCGGATATTGAAATCGGCGGTTCTATCATATGCGCGAAATTAAAAACATTTTTTGCACGATAATCGGCAAAAATTTTGGGGTGCCTTTTTTATGTAAAGATAAGAGCACAATTCGGTTCCAATTGTTTCCAATTTTCTACGAAGCTGGTGTACGCACTTTTTCAGTGGTTCAAAAATAGAAGAGACTGTTTAAGTTTCACACTCACAAGCGTTAAGAAGATGAGATAATTCAACTCTGAATATATTGGCATAAAGTGGCCAAGCAGATTAGACGTCAAAATGATCCGACTTCTGCTTCTTTCAGAGAGAGAATTGGTCGTTGTAAAAATTGGTAAATTAACAGGAAGTAATGTGAATTTACCAATCTAGTATGACAGTACAGTACAGTAATTTCACAAGAAGGGTTTGGACGATGGTTTGGCAATGCAAGTTTTTGAGCAAAAGGCTTTGAGAACGAGAAGAGGTATAGTAGAGAAGAAAGATAGCACTTCAATCTACATCGACGGGTCAAAAAATGGACTGCTACTGGGGCACTTGAATCTCCCAAGCAAAGGACTAGGTGTATAAAGGACCTAAGGTGCTAGAAGGATTAACTACGGGAGAATATAGACCATATACTCGAACAATTAGGCGATATTGCTGAAATTCCGGCTATAATAATATTTTTGGTAACGACGATACCAACGAGTTGGCCCAGTTATGAGCATCACTTATCGAATCTGAAGTGGAATTAACAGAAAAAGCTTTAATTACAATTTGAGCAAAGTAGCTCATAACATATGAAAATCCACTACAAAATGAAAAAAACAACCCAAATTTGATCCGAATATGTCAGATAAAGTACTATGGCCTAAATAAATAGGTCTAGGAAGAGTATATATAGACTTACAACTGCAATAAAGGGGTATTCGTCTTTTGGGAAGAAAATGGTTGCCCCTTTTCCTTATGAATATCCAGACCTCTCACATATTTGCCACAGAACACTTGGAGCCCTTACCATGAATGGCTGTACAAAAAGACTATATCGGATATTAGTAGATTATTTGGGAACGCACAGCAAAATTAAGATGTTATATTACCCAGTGTACGTGAGCAGTAAAAATAAGATCTCTAAGCATATTATTCTTGAATTTGTAATAGAAGCTCTTCAAAAATGGGCCTCAAACAAGACATATTTAAGCTTGTGGCATACATACACACAAAAGAGGCATTCCTCAGCCCTTGAAACTACGGGAACACACTATACATCCTTACTAAAAGGCATCGAGATGACCCGCTACCGAAATCAAATATCTCAGACTAGTCTTAGAAAGTAAACTCAACTGGTGTCAGAAACTTGCAGAAAGATAAAGGAGATATATGACTATACCCTACGTTTGGCAAAGCGAACCGAACCCTACCATCGTCGTTCTCAAAAGTCCTTGAAATTCTACTAAATTTCAACACAGACTGAAGAAATAACAGCAAATATTATCTTACGCACAGAAACGCATAGGAAGACCTGGTCTATACACCTCAACTTTCTGTTTTGAGAATTTTTCCCACCAGAATACCAGACAGAAATGAACGCGAAAACACAAATGCCCTGGATCAGACAGCATCTTAGCAGACTGTTTAAAATCTGAACTCTATCTAAGGCAAAAACGTGCGACGAGTGGAATGACAGGGTACTGTTTAACGAGGTTTCATGAAAGGAATGGGTTATTACTCTAATGATTTTGTCGCAGCTGTAGGGAAGGAAAAAAGAAGAATCTGTTGAACACCTCTCCTGTAATTGTCCAGCTTTTCGACTGTCTTGCTGAGCTAGGTTTAGCTAATATCAGTAATCTCGTAGCTTTTATAGAACAAACTAAATGGTTGAAAATTTAAAAAAATTGTAGGAACCTCACAGAGGTATCATATTAGGCCGATACGCGTAGTCTCTGACGAGCAGCCGCAGTAACTCAACTCAACTCCAGATCTCCAATGAAATTCTTTCAGAACATAATGTGGTTTTTATGAAGCGAAGTAGACAAAATATCCCACCGGTAAACCTCATTCCATAAATTACTACGGAACAGAGTTCGTTTTGCCAAATAGGTAGACATTTTATATCAAGGTAATAACGATAATTGTGCCAAAGGAAAGTTTATTCTTAAATCTTATTAAATATTCCAGCTATAATAAGTAAATATATCAGCAAGCCCTGTGAACGTGATTACTGCTTACCTCAGCAGGAGAATTGTGATAGAATTTTCCTTATTTGGCCACCTTGTTCGTTTTCGCTTTTGTCCACGCGTGTTCTTGCTGTTCAGTTTTCTTCAATACAGCAAATCTCATACACAAATCATTACACACTAAATTAAAATTTCATGAAACACACACGGTCCACTGAGATTTATTAACAAATATGCGTTTGCGTATGTATGTATGTATGTAACATACATATGTTTGTGCACCCTTCGATGTGCTGCGATCTAGGTATGTATGTATGTTATTTAGTTCGCTTGTGCGATATAATTCTGAAATTACAAGGCTTCCGTGTGTACACAGACCAGAAATTTTATTTAGTTTTGACGATTTTATTTCACTAAATATTCTTTAAATACAATATTTTTGTGATTTCTTTTTCTTTGCTATTTTCTTTTTGATTTTTCTTT
Organism: Neoceratitis asiatica; assembly: GCA_030068015.2. Taxonomy (NCBI): domain Eukaryota; kingdom Metazoa; phylum Arthropoda; class Insecta; order Diptera; family Tephritidae; genus Neoceratitis; species Neoceratitis asiatica. The sequence goes on from CM061527.1 coordinate 18,023,072, forward strand.
TTTCATATGTATTTATGTGCCTTCGTGCTCACCTCTTTTTTCTTAATTGCACAACTGTCAGTTGGTTTCGGAGCCTTGCAAGCAAAGAGCTTCCTAGTGCCGCCTCAACCAACGAATAGGCGACGGGAGGGAAGAAGTGAAATTATGAAATCTCTTCTGTTTTATTTTCACTACAGTAGCGCCTCCACACGCACATACTACATACATATACTAAATTTATTTGGTAATATTATTTGCACAATTTCAACTCGGAAAATGCGTACGAGATCTCAATTCATATCATCATTTCACTTGCGTCGTCTCGACGTCGAGCAAAATATTTTTAACAACAGAAATTTTTTGGCCTGCTATTTTTAGCTGTAGACGTGTGTTTTCTGTGCTCGCTCAACTAATCCGCAACGGGCGGGGGGTGGTCTGCGTACAATTCGAAGGCAGTATCAACGACCTCAGAACTCAGAATACTATATGCGCTACAAACATCACCACTTTCACCAGCACGATTATGCTTTCAATACGATTCCATACTCTTTTCGTAGGCTGTTTTGTAAATCAGGACAATTTTTCAATTTTTTTATGGCACAAGCTTCATTCTACATGCCTCGTTGGCAGACTCCCTGCGTGTGCAGAATGCAGGAAAATAATTTTAATATTTATTTTTGCTTTTGTTTAACGTTCAACACTTTAGCCAACACAACCGTGCCACTATAACCCGTCCGTCTCAAACGCGAATCATTTCTGAATTGTGTTCTTCAAGTTCTGTGCATCGCGCTATGGTGCACTCACTGACATTGTGTGGTTGCGCTCTTCCGCTCTCACTAGTGAGATATTCTGTGTGCTCTGTTTCTGATTATAAATGTCAAAAGTTGACATTTACTGCAATTGACAATGTCAGAACATTTTGTTTGGGGTTGTATTGCGCATGGCTTGGTGAGCAACTCTGTTGAAGCGGTAGTTTGGTGGAAGAGGGATGCTTAGCTGTAACAAAACACAGGGTGGTTTTTCTTTTTCACCATTTCGTTTATGGTATAAATGTCAATTTGATTAAATGGCTTGTAATGGAAAAGGTGTTTGACCCTAATGTTGTATTGTTTCCTGTCGAATGAATTTGAAGGTTTTCCATTTTTGATTTTATTTGGAAGTAATTCAAATGTATCTTACTCTCAAAAATTTAAATTACAGATGATAATAATGATGAGAACTCAATTAAAATGGGTAATTTAAAAAGTTTTCGTAGTTTTTGTCACTAGATGATATTGATACTTTTATTTCGTTCATTAGTAATCCGTTAGTGTCCAACTAACTTTGAAAGCTGATATTTCTTTAATATCTTTCAGAAAGACAGTTCTGTAAATCGTTATTCGAGTGAAAAGTTTTGAGTGATTTGAAAATGAGTGAAGGTTCCGAAATAGGTTATGTGATGCATTTTTTACTATAAAAATTGACGGAGCTTGTTTGGAAAGTTTCGATGTACACACCGTAACGCCAACACTTGCACCATTCGGTTACCATTTGTTTCGGTTGTAATGCTTTAAAAGGTAATAGATTTATCCCGCCATTTGAGTAAGAATCTACAAGCGATTTAAAGGATGCTCTCTAAGTTTTTAGTGCCATGCCTCCACCAATATATTTGCTTGCCTCCGACTTGACGAAAAGTATATACTCATACTAGTTGAAGAGCGCAAGAGATTTAATTGTCGTCAAAAAGGAAATCAAAGCTTCAGTAGATCAAATGATGTAAAAGAAGGTCTAGAAGAACAAGGTTTCGATGTTATGGCGGTAGTAAATATAATTAAAGAAACAAAGTATCGCAAACTATATTTAAAGTTTTCCTATCCCCAAGCTCATTTCAGCTTAAGAAGAATATAACTTACCCAATATACATCTGAAATTATCTTTTACGTAGAAGAATTATGGTAGAAGGACCACCAAATACCAAAATGAGTGAGCTTGCCCCATCTAGTAAATGATCTTTAAATAAAACCAATGCAACATAAAAAGTTGAGTAATTGATGCGGCAATCACATGGCCAATTACTTGCAGGTTGTCAGATGTATAAAGATTTAATAGCAAAACTGAGTCAGAGAATTCAATCAAAACGAAACCAACTTCCATAAATTTTCCCTGTAACTACGGCCCCTTCTAAATTACCCTGCTCAAACAGTAGTCAAATGACCTATACTAGCGTTTGAAAAACAAGTAGGTAGGCTCCATCCGTCATTCCCCCAGTACTGGAGTAAAGGTCATGATTCTCAATCTGACCCAGTGCATGACACCATTTATGTTAACCTTGCAAAGTAAGGTTCAAGGCCTAAAAAAGACGCAAAACCAAATGATTCAAACCCTAATGATCAAAATATTAGTGAACTTATAATATGCATATAAAATGCTAATGGTATGTCAGCACAAATTAGAGCTCAAATTATTTTTACAGAGTTATGAAATCGATGTTCAGCTCTTATCGGAATGATGAATAAAAAAATTTGTCTGCCAACATTTCCACGGTGCTAAAAGATCTGCCAAACATTGCTTTCGCTTGCAAAAGCAAAGCTTTTCAGTGATATACTAAAGCTGAGATAATATCCACAAACATGGGAAAAGTCGGAGATAATTACTATAGCTAAACAAGGTAAAGACGCAACTATCATATATACCAGTTAGCTTGTTGCTTAGCCTTTCCAAACTTTTCGAAAAAGAGCTGCTTTCAAAAATTTCTAATTTTCTTCATGAAAGTTACATAATTCCTACACAATAATTTGGTTTTCGGGAAAATACATGAACAAGTAAATGTTGCTATAAAAGTTTTAGAACAAGATCAATAAATCGACAGGTATGACACATTACTGCCATTTAAGCACGGCTAATTTAATGGCGCATAAAAGTTAATGGAAATAATTGCAAACACATCACTTATACATTAAAGCCTTAACTACGATCCTATATAATCCGAACCCTATGGCTAACACCGTGGCCTCCGCAACAAGTCAAACCTACCTGAAGTGAAGAGACAAACCATTCTTTTAAAGATTATCGTTGAGCTAATGGGCTTCAAGTTTTAGTTTAGTAATAAGATTTTATTACTTATTGTGCTTCCCATGTAGAAACAGATATAGTAATTGAAGGCAATGGTTAATAACAAAAAAAAAAAAATTTGCTTCGGTTTTTACAAAGTTCGCTTGATAGTGAAAAAAATGTTCGAAAAATGACGAGCCATTGGCCAAGTTTTTCGCCGATAGACTACAGAAGCTCTACACTAATGGACTTATGAAGGTACCAGAAAAATAGCAAAAGGCCATAGATAATAAAGATCAACATGTACGAGGAGATCACTAAATAACAATTCCCCGTGACCTGCTCTAATATTTCTATAAAGACAATAAAGAACCCAAAAAAAATTATACCTTCAGGAAGTTTTGTAAAATAATAGTAGAGGCTTCAAAGTAAGAAAATGCGAAAAGGAGATTCCATGGAGATTGATCGTCTGATCGAAATCGCGCTGGGTGTGATATTTTTATACACTGTCGAAGATATTATTTCCTTCTGGTTAGCAGCTCAGGCAACGGCTATTAAGGCCAAATCTTTGCTATTTTACAGTTGGATATATATTACCATCTGTCCTGAACTATTTGTTCAAATCGTGATTGAAGCTTTCTCCGTTGACGGCATTGTCGCCTCAACTTTATCAAAGGATGCTCCCGACATGGGCAACTCGTCAGCTATTTCGTTACCAGAAAAATGCCCTATTACGAAGTTGTAATTTATCATTGGCGACGCTAAGGCCAGCAATGCCACTTGACTGCCTCCAACAAGCTTCTAAGTCTATTGCTTGTACTTTGAAGATGCTAGATAAGATATTTAGACATAAAAACGGGAAGATCTTTGGTGTATACCCTCATCTTCGACCTGCAGTCAATTCTGTAATAGTCTATGTTAATTGAGATGGTATCTTTCTCCCCTACTATACCTCTTTTCCATACACACCTAGAAGCCACACTTTCACGGTAGCAACTATTAAAATATATTCTTTGGTGGGCATAGTTTGATTTGCTTGCAGGTGTTGTGAGCTGGTTCAATATATTGGTGTGTTTATGGAATCTTAGTTTCAAGTCCACGCGCCTCAGAGCGGAAGATGCTATTACTTTGCAAATGATGATGCCTAGAAGCAATTAAAACACTACTTATTAACCGAACCTGTCGGACCTGACTCCTGTAACGGTTTAGCGAGCTAACCTAACATATTCATTGCCTACGAAGATATTATAAAGAACGTTCTGCATCATTTATTTGTATCGCTCATAAGCTCTTATCGAGCATATCGCCAACGATAATATTACTGTAGCACAACATAATGCTTAGGGATCCCGTAATATTTTTTCAATATGCATTCAGCAGTACGCTTCTTAGCGTGAGTGACCTTCTCGGAGTCATTTTACGCAAAGCGGTTGCCAGTAATCAATCTTCCAATTTCACGAGAGTCGGTTTGCACATTTTTGGTTGCGTTGGTCAGCGACGTACTCAGAAAAGAAACAAGTTCGTTAAGAATTTTGTTGCTTGAATCCAGTAGTTCAGTTTCTTATTGAGATTAAAATTTCCTCCACATGCAGAACTTAATTTTGTTATTTTACATCTTTATTTATTTACAATTATCTATTCCATGAGATGCTTCTTAACTTAGCCTAAGAAACCACCGCCAGCGCCACCTATCAGTCCAGCGCCAGCTCCGGCGAAGCCACCGCCACCACTCTCTGTATAGCGTGCCTTATATCGTCCACCACCAAAACCACCACCAATGCCTTTGAAGCCACCTAAAGCGCCACCAAGGCCTCCAGCACCCAAACCACCGCCGATACCACCAAAACCACCTAAGCCACCACCAAATCCACGTGAACGAATATGTACGCTTGTGCGATAACGCTTGAAACCACCACCAAAACCACCGCCGATGCCACCAGCACCAGCCAAGCCGCCGCCCAGTAAACCCAGACCAGCGCCTCCCAAACTACGGCCTTCAACACCGAGCGCAGGTTGTTGTACTATCAACGGCTGCTGTGCAGCACTTAGAACAGGCACTTGTTGGACAATTGGCACTTGTTGGACTTGCTGCAGTGTAGAATATACTGGTATTTGTGCTGATTGTAAAGCACTGAAATTATCACCGAAATTGTTGAAGTCACCAAGTGTGGTCGAGAACGCATTCGCGGTACTGGAAACGCCACCAAAGTCGTCAGCTACACCACTTGCAACTGGACCATAGCTAGTTGTGAAGCCGCTTAAATCACTTGCGCTATTGCCACTCAGGTCCGTCGAGAGACCAACGAGATCACTGCTATAGTCGCCATTACCTACCAGCGAGCGGGTCTGTCTGTAGTCGGGTACACCATAGCTCGTGGCTGGTGGTAGTAGCAGTTCCTCCTTAGCACTTGTGTTTGCTGTGAGCGCCAGCAGTGTGACTATAAATATATTTAATCCGACCCACATGTTTTTGTGATTTGAAGAAACTAAAATTGTATTGTTTATTGCACGCTAACTTGTTATAATCTAAGCTTTTTTCATACAGCACAAAGCTTAAATAGCTTCACACTTTTCAACACGAAAACAAACAAACTAAAATTCAAAATTTTATTAAGCATTTGTCGGCGTAGCAAAATGCCATCATTACACATCTCTAATGTTCAAGTTCAAGTTGGGATAATGTATACTTAATTCGTTGCTTACCTCTGTAGTTTCCAAAAGTTTTATTTATTCTTTTTAATGCCTTGTTTGAACAACATTATTGACCATTTCAATTAGGCAGCCACGAAGAAGCTGAGTAACTGAGTTGAGTTATTACACAATTTCCATTGGAATACCTTCAATTTCAATGATTTATCAGCAATAAGCATGAGCATAAACATCGCTCTGCCGCTGATTACTTGGTGTATACTGAAAGCTTACGAGCAGCAGTTGTCAAAGGGAATTATTTGTACATCAAATTCTCGTTATTTATTTATCACTCAACGCATGTGAATGACCTTACATCTGTTATTTATATGAATATACATATGGAGGCATCTGATAAAGGTGCTAAACATTGTAATTGCCCTTTATTAACCTAGAAGCTAGTTGAGAGTAAGAAGCAAAAGTTAGGTTGTAGTCAATGGTATATATGTTAACGTATTTTTCACAACCCTTGCTGCTTTCTTTTCTTCCAGCGGAGTGAAGGTATTCCTCATCCTTTACTTCCAACAGCGGGCACTGAATTGAATACTTTCAAATATATTTTCTTTATTCGTCGAGAGAGGATTTTACCTCTCAATTACCTACTCAGTCCAAAGCTGTAACAGTTGGCAAAAGTGATTATGTTTTTGATTTCAATACTGAAATTGTTGTTTGTACTGATGCCGGTTTCTAGATAGATGAGATTATTAGGACTTCAAAATTGTGACTGTCAACGCTGACGTGCGAGGTGGACGCTGACCGTATGATTTCCTTATGTATTAGGCAGAGCTCGTTTAGGTTCCAATAGTCAGGCATGCTTTTATCCGACCGTATTCTGCAAAGAATACACCTTGCCATATTTGGTTAACTCATTCGGTAGGTCATCAGATCCCGCTCCTTTGTTATTCTTCATTACCTAGCTTTAACCGAGCCATCATTATGCAAACTTCGCCATAGTCGGGTAACGGAAAGTTTAATCCAACAGCATCGATTGGGAATTCGGGTTCACCTACCTTACAACAAAGATGGAGTTTTACTATACTTAAGATCAACACGAAAATAGGGAATAATTAATTTCAATAGCGAAAACAGTTCTTTGCTGAGGCAGACAGAATATTCCATTTCGTTGACACAGAGACGATGGACCAATCAATACTGTACAACAAAACTCCTGTGAGGAATTAGGAATATTTTGGACCATTTCTTCTATTCAGAATTGAGTATAGATGGATTGATCTCATCCGAAAACACCGTTTTCATGAACTACGTTTAACGTAATTCGTCGTAAAATCAACTCAATGAGTGCTGCAAGCCGAGGTACGTGCCGAAATAATGTTTTTTGCCCCTAGATTTTTCAGGGAGTGTTCAAATAATATCAGTGATGAATCTGGCGATACTGAGGTCGAAGATGAAACTTCGTCGCGGAAAGAAGCGAAAAATGCTGCGGTGAAACCTTATTTTTTCACATAACCTGAACAGTATTATTCCAAAATTCGTAAAAATGCGATCAATGGAAATTGCTTGTTGTACAATATGGATGGATTCAAAATGTTTTAATTTCCTCTCAGTCATTTTAACATTTCAATATCAATTTCTCTCCTTATCGATAGAACTTTTACGACTCCGACTGATTTGAGGTATACAATTATTAGGAAAAAAAACGGGAAGAGTATAGCAATGACTTACGTTAAGAATTCCCTGCAATTAGTGAAACGGCCGCAAATGATATACCACCAGAAGCCGCATTCGAAGCTGATGAATTGGACGTTTTATTATAAATAGTAGATGAGTTCAGTATTACTGAAAAAAATTAAATTTCATCCAAAGCATATTAATGCCAAATATTTGGATTCACAGAGTTATATTATCTGTTAATATCTGTTGTGCACCTTGACTTTAATTATATTCATAAGGGCTTTAGATTTCTTGCACTGTAATTTCATTAAGCCTTCATATACTTATCTATACTAGTAAGGTGGACAGAGTTATCGCTAGTAAAAAATTTTTAAAGGCCCATTCCTGCTGAGTCTGTGAGTGTGAGTCTTTAGTATTACAATAAAACTAAAGGAAGAAATTTCTTTCAGTTAGTTCCGTCTAAATCATAGCGGAAACTTAAATACTCACCATTGATGCTCAGAATCTATAAAGAACTGCTAATTTTGGTAGAACGAAATATTATATACTCCACTTTTCGGCTTTTTGATTGATTTGAAAATCATTGACTCCAAAACCCTTAGTGTAAATTATTTGTTGCTTTCCTTTATTTTATATCCTTTAGAAGCTATGTATTTATTAAGCATATAATCTTTGGTCTCCTTTCTGTAGTCTGAATCACACCTTTAAATTAACTATTTACATAGATATTAGCTGAAATGGTGCTGAAGCACATAAACCAAGTTTATATATTTACAAAAATTTATTTAGTTTAGTGAATATTAGTTGTCATGCTTCTCCATTTGGGTAAATCACCAATTTATTTAGTACCTATAATCCACAGTAGAGCAAACATAATTTATTTCTTACTGTTTGGGATGTATGTAAACAAAGTTATTGCGTCGGAAACATATATCATAAATATTTTAGAAGTAAGTGGAGAAAGATCATTTATATAGTATATGCGATGTTAAAAAAATGTGGGGAAGTTCATTTAGGGAAAATTTTGTTTACTTTCTTAGTTCAAATCTGATAAATGTCCCTTTTCTTCTGATTACTAAATTAAATTGTGCTTAATTATAGTGATGAAGAAAATACAGGAGATAACGACTTGGAACTCTCAATCGATGCCGATAGTACGACTACAACTCGAAAAATAAAAAAATTGCTGAAACCGATATATTATCGGCTGTGCTATTCAAATATGGCAGCGAAGAACTGACAAAGTGCATACATCAGGCTCTTTGCAGAAAAAAGGTCGAACAACAAAAGTCTTGACAATTGGAACGATAACGTGCAATCCGTAAGAAGAAGGGCAGTACAGCCTGCGACAGTGAAAGCGGAATCAGAATTTTCAATATCGTACTTAAGGTTCCATATAGTGTATGGGGTGAAAGACAAAAGCCAACTGTCAAGGAACTGATCGGAGTTTACAGTTTAGGCTTAGACCTGGTCAATCAATCATACATCAGATATTAACCTTGAAAAGATCTAAGAAAATACACACTCGGCTTTATAAGCACAAGCTGAGCAGCACTAAAAGCTGTGTTAAGATCCTTCGAGTAATTCGATTCTAAACGACATCTCAGGCTGGGTGACTGTTTGTCGTGTGACTCCTTTCACTTAATGCTGCAGAAAATAAAATGAGCTGCAGATTTACAAAAACCGAAAGGTGCCATCTTCTATACGAACGTAGAATTGCTAATCGGCCTCACGAAAAGTGGTCATATCTCGTTGTTGACAGTCATAACTTTAAAGTCGAAAATTATTTTGTTTATAAATGAACCAGCATCAACACCACCAATAATTCAGCCTTGAGATCCAACTCCGAATCACTCTTGCCAACAGATGCTACTTTGGACTTAGTAGGCAATTGGAAAGTAAAGTCCTCTCTCGACGAACCAAAACCAAACTCTACAAATCCCTCATCATTTCTGCCCTACTTTATGGTTCGGAGGCATGGACGTTGACAACATCCGATAAATCGGCATTAGGAGTTTACGAGAGAAAAATTTTGTAATAGTTTTTTGGTGCTCTCCGTGTGAACGGTGGCGAATACATAAAGCAGATTATGAAACTGTGAGCGGTCTGGGACATTTTCAAGTAAATAGCTTATTTTTTAAGCCACAAGGGGCGCAAAAATCATAATGAACTGGATCGGCTGATATTAAAAGTTGTCTAATAAATATATGTAAAATAATTATGTGAGATAAATAAATTATTACAGTTTTATTCCACTGTATATTGAAAACCATATTTAACGAAATTGCCAAAAATAATGTGGAAGTTTTGCGTTCACCTTTGTTCGAATTCCCCATATTTGTTTGCTAACAGGGTGCAAATTGATTTTGTAAATTGTTCGCTTAAATTGTGATGATGTTTAACACAAATACAACTCGACAATTGATTTTATTTTTTCAATCATTTACATAAGTTGAATATAAACGAGCAAATTATTGCAACATCCAGAGACGAGAAGACAGTTCGCACCCAAAAGTGAGCAGCAACGCACATTACCGATAGTGAAGAAATAACCGACATTTTATTACTTGAAGTGTTTATGTGAATTTTACAATACACAAACGCCGGGAAGGGAAGAAAAAAGAGAATGATGAGAAAAGTAAATGGAATTGCGGTCATCTTGGCATTGTTTGCGCTTTACGTTGGACAAACATGCGCCCAACCCATACAAAACGAGCCAGCTGAGTTTGCGACGGAGTCGAGTGCGTCTGTGAATGAGGAAAGTATAACGACGGCAGCTACAACCTCAGCACCAGTTGAAGAACCACAAGCTGTGGAATATTTGGAAGTGAGCCCTCAATTAATCTATGATGATGTATTGGTAGCGGTACCAGAACAAGAGGAGCACCACGAGCGAGAACATGTACGACCACTTCGCCATATTGGCTTTGGTGGAATTGGTGGCGGTTTTGTAGGTGGTTTCGCTGGTGGTGCAGTGGCCTCACCTATTTACTCAGTACCATTGGTGCAAACAGTGCCCGTGGTCACTACTGTGCCTGTGATTTCTACCATCACTACTTACCCCTCCTACCCAACGGGTTATGGATATGGTTATGGTGGATATTCGCCAATTGGCTTTGGTGGCGTGGGTTTTGGTAAGATCCATTCAAGTTACACGGTCAAAGGTTTCGGTGTAGGCGGTGGTTTTATTGGTTAACGAAGCAAGTTTTTCGATAAAATTAAACAGTTTGGTTTTTGTTTCTTTTGACCTTTTATTATTAGTGTTTTGTAAAATAAAAATATGTTTTGTACATACAAAAATTTTATAGAGTATGGCTTTCTTTAAAATATTACAGAAAAAGAAATCTCAACCTTCTCACTAATCACATTCAGATTTTATTATTGGAATTTAATGTTTGAAATGAGTTCAAGGATGATGTATCATCTTAACGTGACTTAGTGTGAAGACCAAGTAGTCTAAAGCTAGGAGTTGATCAAAAAAGTCTTTGCCCTTTTTTCGCCCGGTAGTATTGAAACAAATTTTAAAATACTGTCAACCTCACCTTTTAACCGAATTCGACTCCTAAACCAATACAATAGATACTTTTTTTATTGACAGCATTTGCAGCGTCTGAGTTATTACCAGAGAGAGAGAGAGTCAGAGATAAGTCGCCACCCAAATTTTTCCACGAAGCTGTAAATATGATTGCCTCAAAGTAAGCCAGACGGCTACGCTTGTGTACAATAAGATAATTCGCAACCGTATGGATCTAGTTGAATCGTAAGGCTCAAAACATACTTTCTACTAACACGATGCAGTGATCCACGAAGGATCTATATTTTTATCCGAATGAAGCCCAGTATATCGGTAGAGATTAAAATATTATCTTTAGGATCTTCCAAACCTGTATTTATATGTATTGTTAAAAACACCATAAAGCTAGCTTGGCACACCATGCTTCGTGATATAACAGATCATAAAAACCATTAATATCGATTTCAGACCAATGCTATCTACGTGGATCACATAAATTCTTTGATAATAATCATAGAACAATCAATTGAGTGGAAGTCACATCTGTTGCTACTAAAGGGTGATTCAAGTAGAGGTACTTTTTTCAATAGCCTTTTTTTGACAGATCTCGTGTGAGTCGTGTTAAGTTGTCATGCTATTTTTGTTCAGTATGGTTTGGCATTTCATCATGGAAAAACTTACGCCTGAACATCGTTTACAAATCATTCAACTTTATTACGAAAATTCACGTCCATCATCACCCATCTTGAGACCCAGCAATTATTATTGGATAATATTCGACCAAATAGACCACGTCCAGCACGCACTGAAGAAAATATAGTAGCCGTAGTTCAGAGTGTCCACGAAGACCGTGGAGAGTCGATTCGGCGCCGTTCGCAGCAACTCGGACTGACGTATTGAACGACTTGGCACATTTTAGTTCGAGATCTTAAATTGGGAGCGTAAAAAATACAACTTATGCAAGAACTGAAGCCACTCGACCTTCCCAATCGGCATCGCTTCGCTCTATGGGCTCTTGAAAAGTTCAAAGAAGACCCGACGTTTGCGAATAAAATTTTGTTCAGCGACGAGGCCAATTTCTGGTTCAACGGGAATGCAAGCAAGCAAAATTGCCGCATTTGGAATGAAGAGCAACCCAAAGAGATTCAAGAGCTGTAATTTCATTCAGAAAAAAACAACGGTTTGGTGTGGTTTGTGGACCTATGGAATCATCGGTTCATATTTTTTCAAAAATTATGCCGGTGAGAATGTAAACGTCATTGGCGACCGTTATCACGCCATGATAACCGATTATTTGATGCCTGATATTGAAGCTCGTGATCTCCGCGACATTTTGTTTCAACAGAACAATGGATTTATTGAGAGAATACTTCGGCGAGCAGATAATTTCACGTTTTGGGCCGGTCGATTGGCCATCTGAGACGTAGCCTCGGTCAACATTTGAAAGAGATAATCTTCAAAAAATAAATGCCAAAGAATGTTTTTTCGAATGATAATAAACATTCCCCATTAAATTTGAATTTTCTGTTTTTTTTTTTCTTTAAAAAAATAGGGAACCACAAAATGGATCACCCTTTATTTCTGGACATCTAGCGTGCATTCGAAAAATTATAAAGAGTGAAACATGGGATGTTCTTTGCGACTCTGCAATACCAGAGAAGGTATTCATTCATTTTCTATACTGACACCGATTGCAGCGTGTGTTTCAAGGTTAAACACATGTCGTAAAGATAGATGTCGAATAATTCTTATATCCAGGCGTAAACGATCAGGATTTTCTGAATTTGCATGGATTAGGAGCGGCAAATGAAATCAGCAGACCAAAATCTGGTCTTTTTTAATAATACTGCAGGACTTTCATACTAACCTGATTTTCCCGAAAAGTGAGGTTATCGAATCAAACTGCGAAGCGTTTATTCCGCAAGTGTGTTTTAAAGTGGATAAGTCTTTGCTGTTTTTTATCAGGGTTGCTGGCTTGACTAACCCCTCCTATTGGGCGACGTATACATCACGTTTGTGAGAATCAAATTCTGAGGGAACGTGAAGAAGAAAATGCCGCAATTATTACCCCGAATTTGTCAAAACTATTACCAGAGGTGATGGCAATTCATAAATCTTTAAAGCTCAAATTTCACTGGGTCCTCTACAATGGGCGGACATTTGCAACAAATGATTGATTTTTATGAGTCAGAAATAATTTTTTATACCTTCTGATGTTGGTTTGGTGAGGGCTCAAGCCCCTCCACATAATATTATACACTGCGAACCACTCTTAGACGAAACGGCTAATACCAACATGAACATCATTCGGATGTCAAAAACTCATAAGCTTAAAATTATTACTTCACCATATCCTCTTTTTGTGCTTAAGCTTATGTTAAACTGTGACCATTGACACCGAATAGACACTTTTTTGTTCCTTATTTTTTATTATGTATTTAATTGCGCAAATAACTCACTTCAATAATTACTGAGTTAAAAAGTTTATATAACCTTAATATCCAGCAAACACTACAAAGGATTTATTTCGTTACAAAAAATTTCAACTTTATTTATAACACATTTAAATACCACAATAATTTAAATTTCGACACAAAACTTTTCAACCAAAGTATCCACCACTATAGAATCCGCCACCACGAACTCGATTCACTACACGGGTGCGAGTTACGACGCGTGTGCGCTGAAAACCGCCTCCATACCCACCTCCAAATCCACCACCGAAACCACCTCCAAATCCGCCACCAAAATATGGCGGTGGTGGTGGATAGCCAAATCCTGGAAAGCCGAATTGACGTGCTTTACGTTCACCAGCATTTTCATGGCCTTGCGACTCAACGGTCAACTCCTCCAGAAGCTCCCCTGCAGGTCGCTGTGTCTTATCAGGCTGTGCTAGTTTCTCAACAGTTGAAGTGGAAACATTCAATTGCGGTTGCTCAGTGGGAGAGAATATCTCTAGTGGCTTCTCGGTAAAAGCACTAATCGCCGGTATGATTTGTATTCCGATTACAACTAGAAAACAAAAATTGATTGACCACATTTTCGGTGTTTTATACTCGTACTGAAGCTGACGCATTTTACGTAATTCAATTTATATAAATTATTGCGCAAAATATTTATAAATCTAAAAATATAATTATAAATTCATAAGCCGTATTCAAGATCAAACATTTGTATGTTTTCCTAGAGTTCAATTACACTCATTTCAACATTGAATAACGACCACTTCTGCTGTGTCGTTGTAGAATTTTTGGCACTCGTTTTGCCCATTGATGTATTGTACTCAATCAACACTATTAAATGAGATTTGTTTAAGAAAAGTAAACACTTTCGGAAATTACCTGCAATTAATATAGAGCACAGTGGGGCGAAATTCCATAAAAGTATAGTTAGTTAGTTTATTGAGTGACTGTAAAGATTCAAAATATCAAAGCACAAAAAAATCATGGTAAAATATTCCTCTTTTTGGATCTTTAAACTTATCGTAGAAGAAATTAAGAAGAGCAAGATGTAAAATAAAAGAATGAGATGAACAATGTGTAATGGGTTTTGGCAGTTACCCAATAAAAGAAATGCCATGCAAAAGGGTTATATAAAACAATGTAATTATCCATTTTTAATGTTTAAATTAGCGCGAGCCTCAAGAATCATCGAATAGTTAAGAACCGATTAAGTCTGTAAAAAAAGGAAACTATTTAAAAATAAACCTAATTTTAATTGTATACACCAGGTCAATTGAAAAGTCCCCTGGCTATAGCAAAGCGCATTCTTTTTTGCAAAATTAATTTTTTTATTAAATATAGTTCCTTTCAATGGCTTCCCAGCTAAGTTCCTAGCGAGTATTCTTTTAAGATCTGAGAACAGGAAGTAGTCGCTGTGAGCCAGATCTGGAGAATACGATGGATGCGGAAACAATTCGAATGGATTTTTCAATCGATTTCACTGATTTGTGACACAATGCGTTGGCTTGGTGAAACAGCACTTTCTTTTTCTTCAAAGGCGGTCGTCCTTCAAAAGTTCCCATAACGCTATGTGATAGTCGCTGTTGATGGTCCTTCCTTTTTCAACTTAGTCAATGAAAATTATTCCATGCGCATTCCAAAATACAGACATCATAACCTTGCCAACTGACTGTTGCGAGTGCAGTCCACTTGGATGACTGTCGATTGGACTTCGAAGTGAAATGATGGAGTCATGTTTCATACGCTTGAATATTTCCAAACACTGCTCCGAATCATCAACTCGTCATTGGTTTTGGTCAAAAGTGCACAGAGCTTTCTCATACTCAAATATTCGGGAATGATATGATGTACACGTTCAATTGATATCTTTGGAGTGCCTGCTATACCATTCACGGTCATTCATTTACGGTCATTCAAAATCATTTAGTATTGTTTTTTTTTGATGTTTTCATCGGTAACAACCTCGTTTGGGCGTCAACATTTTTATCAAAAATAAAATAATAGAATCACTGCACACTGCATTATCATGAAAGTGAAACAGATGTGCTGAAAATATATAATTATTTAAATAATGTAGTGTAATACTCACGATTTTTATTTGTTACCAAATATGACATTTTTACTTCACTATGCATTTAAAAAGAATTTATTGTTTGG
Source organism: Neoceratitis asiatica (assembly GCA_030068015.2). Lineage (NCBI taxonomy): Eukaryota > Metazoa > Arthropoda > Insecta > Diptera > Tephritidae > Neoceratitis > Neoceratitis asiatica. Next base: position 18,038,534 of record CM061527.1, read on the forward strand.
CTTTCTATTAACTAAACAATTAAAGTTTGTATTCATTTAATTTAATTGAATTTAATTCTATTTCGCTTTTTTGTTTATTTTCAAGTCTTTTTTATTTATTTTTTAAATACGCCGTCACTGATTAGTTATGTGAAGGACCCGTACGACCTTAATATTCGTTATATACAAGAAAACGGAGAATAAATGTAGAAAGATAAAGATAAAGTAATTAGAAATGATATGTTGACAATTTTGAATCAAGTGTACCAACAGTAGTTAAATACATTTCTTGAAATTGTTCACCTTTTGTAAATAGCAGTTATCGGTAGCTTTTTTGCAAAACCACTTTATGCCGCTAGCTTACCTTATTTACACGAAACAAAAGAAGTCTGATGAGAAGATGTGGTGATCTCCGAAACAACTGTCAATTCTACCATTTTTCTTTGTTGTAATAACAAATATTCCATTCATACCAAAATAAATAGGCCTTTCGCTCAATGACTTGTAGCGAAACAATTTATTTTTATTTTATCAAAGATGACTGAACTAGCTTATTCATTCGTTTTTGAAGAATAATACATTTAAGAAATATTTCAAAGCGCTGAATTGCTTCAAAATATATGCCTTACAACTTGGCCTTCCCTGACATTTCGACCCTTTCGGTCGATTCGCTGCCTTCATCTTTACTGGCATCCAGTTCTAGGCTAAATGTCCACCAAAATCTGATACTATCAACGCTTACAATGTTACTGTATCGTCGCTGGGTATTGACGTATCCGGCAAATCTTCCATAAGATATCTTCATGTTTGAGAACTTTTGTCACAACATAAGGACCTTTGTATGCTGGATCCAGTGTTTGATATTCGCTTGTGGCTGATGGTGAATAATCCACAAATACCAAATCGCCGTTTTCGTATGGACGAGGTCGTCGATGCTTCTTGCCGTATTCCTTCTTACAGTTTTGTTCCTTTGTCGTTATATTAGCAGCTGCTACTTCGTGTTTGCTATTTAGTCGAATTGATCATGGACTGCCTGAATAACCCCGTTAGTTAATAAATCTCTGGGATTTAAATGAAATACCAATTCATTCGGTGTGAACTTAGTAATACTGTTGCGCTGTTGACAAGGATGGGTCCCAATCACCTGATGTGTTGTTGACCCGCTTGGCCTGACCATTTGCCCGAGGAGTTCAGACAGCTGTCTTGATTTGATGTATGCCATACTTATGGATGAAATTTTTGAACGCTTTAATGTGAAAGCTGTTTCACTATCAGATTTAATGCGAACTGGCTAGCCAAATAACGACATCATTTCGTGAATTGTCCTGTTCACAGATTCTGCCTTCGTATTCCGCAGTGCCTTGAGTAATACGTATTTGCTGAAACCGCAGACAATAACCAAGCCGTAAAAATTACATTTTTTGCTTTTCGGAATCGGACTCAAGTGAGCAATGCTGATGGTTTGGAATGTTATCGGCAGAACTCCGATAACATGAAGCTGACTTTCAGACTTCCCACCTTTAACCTTAAATGGACAACACTCGACATGCTTTAGTTCTGAACGGCGTAGATCCAATCATCACTGGTGGTTACCGGCACACTTATTTTCATCACATTTCCTGCTGCTGTTGTAGTTGTTCCTGGTGGTTGTACCGGGGCTCTACTAAGGCCATTCTATTGTCTGATCGCTGAATACATTCAAATTCGAATTCTTGTAACTTTGGAGTACCCAACAAATATACACAGAACCTCTTCATCGTCTCCACTACTAGCAATTTACGGTTTTGGGAAAACTAAATGTGAGAAATGAATCCCTTGTGCCTGGAGATCACGTAATACTGCCAACAACACATATTAAACTAAGGATTGTTAAACAATTTGTCAAACCTCTGAACAATGATGGTGATTGTTTTAAGTATATCTCTAAAAGGCTTTTTTATTTCAGCACAGAAAAACTTATGGAAGGAATTTATGAAGTTCCACAAATAAAATGATTGACAGGGGATCTTAACTGTAACAGTTACGTGACTAATATTGAAAAAAAAAAGAATGAAAGCTATGTGGAGCATATTGAATTGACGTTGCCACACTTCCTGCAACTTGGTTGTAATATTTAGCATCAAGGTACACTTCATCCGCAACCATTTGGACAGTTTCCCTCAAAATATTGGTAATCTGAGTGAAGGGCAAGGGAACGGAACGGTTCCATCAAGGTATTCGATCTATGGAGGAACGTTGCCAGAAGCCGTGATCCAAGTCAAGCAAGAAAATCTTACAAAAGAAATTTTTTTTGGTTTTCTTAATAAACCAAAAGCTGAAATAAACAATCTGACTTCAGATCTAAAAACAGCAACCCGAAAAAGTATAATCATAATATTTCTTGCAACAAAAGTTCTTTGTAATCGATGTACCCTAACAATACAATTTGCTCTCTTAATAAAGATTTATATATTAGTTGCAATAAATCTTAGAACGCCAATTATTTTAACCTAAGCCTGGAACAAAAGAAAAATTCTAGGAGATTTCGTACTGAATATCTGATATAAGACCGGCGCTGATCAGCATAATTAGTACTCTCAACACCTTACTACTAAACTCAATGGATTTTAGTGGATTAGCAGCACTAGCTATTTTTCTCCAAAGGGACTTAAACCGGTGGAGAAATTAATGATTTGAACACTAGATAATCCTCGAAAATTACACTTTCCTACACGAAGCACAGACTGCCACTCCTCAATACTGGTTACCAGTAACAATTATATGACGCAATTATCGAACAGAAGAAAGGAATACAACGATAATTTCGACACTCCCTCCATCGAGTGCTGGTTGGGATGTATCAAACTCAGACTTTGAGTACTCTTTCTTTCTCCTTTCAGACCAAAATTTTAGAATTTTAGATAAACCAGGCCGAAATGGGTTACGAGGAAGTCACGTGAAATGCACTTTATTAAAAGAAAGGATAATGACATGATAGTACAACATTCTGCAAGTCTGAGAGGAAGTAACGATCTCCTTACCTTTATGAGACTGCACTGCATTAAGCAGAGAGTATTTGGATTTGGTAGCTATCTTTCTTGATAATTTGTCTTGGACAACAGCTAACATCAGGGTTAATAATCTAAAACAATTTATAAAGGAATCGATGCGCCTGGAGTGAAGTGAAATGATTGTGTCAACACCGTGGTATCACATTAGTTCGACTCTGGCTTAAGTGTATTGATGCTTTCAGAGAAAGCCATAGTATTTACACATTTCGAACTTCCGTATGTTTTATATATGCTTGACAGATACTTTCATCTTTCGTAAAACGGAAATAGTTTCATATTCGGTTTGACGATAGTAAATTATTTCAAATTGATTAGTATTGCAATTACCAAAGAAATTCTTACACTTCGTCGCATTTTAGATGGAAAATTAATTAAACTAAATATTTTCAACACTTTATTAACTTAATGATACTTCATTTATATACATACAAAAAACTTATAACCAATTTTATTTAATATATAATTTGGTATGCTTTGGGACACTAAATTATGAATTTGCACTTTAAAGGACTACAAAAGTCTTTAGAACAACACAACCGTCGTCTTTTTTCATTGCATTACCATATTTTGCCGAAGAATGGTTTAAAACCACCACCAAAACCGCCGCCAAAACCTTTCAAACCACCAATTCCACCAAGACCACCGAAACCGCCTAGGCCGCCAAGGCCGCCAAATCCCTTCAGGCCACCGAGACCACCGAGACCACCCAAGCCACCACCGAAACCGTGACCACCAAGCAGCAAACCTAAACCACGTGCTGAGCGGGCACCGTCACCATTTACTGCATTATCAACCACTGACTGATCGGAATTTTCAATATCCAAAAGACTAATAGGCGCTTCTTCTGCTTCAGCGAAAACTTCGATAACAGGCACCTCTATCACCGTCACTGGCACAGCGAAGCTCTGCTGAGTAAAGCAGGCAAATAGAACGGCAAGAAGTGCACAAATTGTGAATGATTTCATTTTGAAGTATTTTTTGTGATTTTTTTGTTAAATAATATTTAAATTTTCTTATCGATATATTAATATTCAGCTGTCCAGTTCGCGCCGATTCATTTGTGGTCTTCAATCTCAGGTGTCGTGTGTACTTTTGTTGCTCTGAAACTGCGTGACGGCTTTTATATGGCGCTTCTTCTGCTGCTTCAACTTCTGACTATTATTACTTTCTTAGATCATTCTCCCGTATCACTGTTGCCGGCAAAACTATTGTAAACTAATACATAATGTGTCTGCATAAGTAGCTATGTACATAGTTGTACACAACCCTATTTGCTTAGCAGTCAAGCGCTGCCAACATTCTTGTATTTACCCATAAAACTGCTGTTGCCGATACGGTTTGGGCACACCACGTGCGCGGCCACGAAGCGCAAGCGATAATCACAAAATTAAATATTTGAGGACTCGCTGGTAGAAAAAATGGTCGAACTTTGAGAGCAGCACATTTACTTTCATTCATTAACGAGGCAAATAAAACCCAACTCGATATTCACTTACGCATTTCCACTTTGCAGTTCATTGATTAGATCCATGAACCGTTTTCGGTGTGTTGGCAACAAACTACAATTTGCTCAGAGCTCATCATTTCTGCTTTGATAGAATTTGAGTGAAAAATATGCGTTATTTGAGTATGTCTCACATTCACTATTTGCATACATACTATTTATTACAAATGTACATACATGCTGGGTGATTATCGGAGCGATTGAGTACATACTCATTGATTATTAAAGTCAAAATTTTCATTGTTGATTTTTAGGTGAAGTTCATATTATTTAGTATTAATTTGCTTACTTTGCCAGCCACGCATTATAAAAAAAAATAATAATGATAATAATATTTAGTTCTTCTTCGTATTGCGCCTTGAGATGGTTCATGTATGCACATATGTTGAGCTTATGCGTATATAATTATAAGTTTCTCATAATTGGTAATAAATACTGATGAAGTGCATTCGATCTTGACAAGTTTACATAGATATCAACGCAGTTGGTACCTCTTTCCATACGATGAAAATATATATGAGAAAAAAGTCAAGGTGTTTGTCAAAATACTCGAAATGCTTGGCTTGAAATTTTTTCGAGTAACGAGCAATGAGCAGTTGTGCCAGTGTTCGTTGCTCGCACTGCTCGAAAACATTTGAGCAAAATCTAGAGCTCTATTTTCTTTCTACCTGTACTTTTCTCTTCTTCTAGTTCCAACAGGTACTGTATCGAATACTTTCAAAGCTGGAGAGCTTTACTCTTTTCAATTACCTGTTCAGTAAAAGTATAAGGAGTATTTCTGCGATTTATTTCCAGATTGATATTTTTTTTATTGGTATTGGTGTTCAGCGCAGAAAAATTTTGCACAGCCATATCAGTTGTGAGAGGGTATCAAATTTAAAGAAAGCGGCATAGAAACAGCTATTTTTCGTGTTTTGGAAAACAGCTTTAGAAACGAAGAAGAGATGGTAGGTGCCGAAACTTTTCTCACAGATATTTTTCAAGATTTGATGCAATTGTAAATATCTAGTCAATGGTAGATTTGCTAGAATTAAGCTCAAACTGATAATGCCAGATCAATTCGTCGACGCTATGTGTTAGTCTTTCACATATATCGTCAGATTGGATCTTATTTGTGATATTAAGAAATCTTATAAAACCATAGTTGGCACAGACTTAGGGGAGCAGGCTCACATCTTTGGACTTGTTTTTTCAATTGACAAGTTTGGAAACAAGAAATAGTCGCAGGTGCTAAATTTGGGGAATTTGCTGGATGCAGTTCGTAGCCTAATTTATGAATTTATGCCATCGTGACTACACATGTGTGTAGCCGTGCATAAAAGAACGGCTTGAAAAGAGAAAGAAAGAGTACTAATACTTCCGTTGAGCTGCAATATATTCGATACGGTCGGATGGAGTGTCGAAGTTGTAGCTCTATTCCTTTCCTTTCTTCCGGATATGTGGGTCATATAATTGCTACTGCTAACCAGTAGTGAGGAGTGGGAGTCTGTTATACGTGTAGGAAAGTGTATTTTGCTAGGATTATCTAGTGTTCAAATCGTTGATTACTCCACTGTTTTAAGTCCCCTCGGCGAAAAATAGCGAGTGCTGCTCTTTTAAAATGCCCTGAGCTTAGTAGCAGCACTTTTTTCGCCAAATGTGTTCCTTTCTGCTTCAAATCAATATCGAATCTGTCTAAAGGCTATGATATTAATCATAGCCGGAGATTTTTTTACCTTTCTCAATGTAATCGATATGAATTACACATCGTGCATTGCAGAAAACTGTGGCCCATGACCTTGTTGGCCGACAAACCCACCTTGGCCTTCCTTCAAGCACGTTCACCCGGAGAAACTCATTGTGTTGATTTCTGGTGTAGTATGTTGGATCCATGTTTCATCTGCGGTAATGAAACGGCGCAGAAATTTCGATTGAATTGCGGTTGAACATCGCCATACACTCTTTTGAAGTAGCTACATGATTTCGCTTATGATCGTGTGTTTACAATCGCGACACCTATCACGCGGATAGCTTTTTCATATCAAAATATTCATGTAAAATGTGATGCATCCACTCAGTTGAGATGCCTAGAACCTCAGCTACCTCACGCACTTTTATACTCCGATCGTACAGTACATAGCATAGAATTTATCGACGATTTCTGTCGTGACGATCTCTTTTGGGCGATTTGAGCGTTCAGCGTCACTTGTACTAGTATGACCACAACGGAAATCAGTAAACCACTTTACACTTTACATTTTCGTTAAAATTCACGAGGTCCTGCTTGCTCAGAATTTTACAGTAATCTATTAATCGATAACAGTCGACGGGATCACTGTTGTATTTACAGTTACTTGCGTGACAAGTCCAAAAAGTCACTGACTTATTAAACAGCCCTCGTATTTACTTTTGAGCTTAAAATCATGAAAATTCTTTCTTATGAAAATGATATAAGTATACCACATAGAAAAATGACGATCGAACATGCATTATTTGGACACAGCTAACGAGAAAAATTGTAATTATGTTCTGTTTGAGGAAATTATACTTTTTATTATATTATTTGGCTTAAATTAATGTATTACTAAATATATTATACTCTATACACATTAATTAATTAAATTAGTCAAAAAATTACATTAATATTATTTTAACGAAAAATATGAATAATATGCTTCATTTCATTATTTTTATTAATTAAAATATATAATAATATAAGATTTCTATAACAATCGGAATTAATTTTTTAATTTTAGTAATATTCTATATTTTTATTAAATGTTATTATATTTGATTTTACATTCCACAGACTGTCCAAAAATAGTACTTTTATTTCAAATCTGCTTATTAATTTTAATTTAATTTTTTTATCTCTTAAAAATATTATTCACCAGCACTCTTTACTAACATATTGAGCTAATATATTTCTCTTAAATACATAACTCAGAAAACCAGTACAAAAATGTGATCTTCCGCCCAGCATATAAAGTTATCTTATCTTAATTACATTTTTCAATATTTTAGTGCTTAACGTATGTTATTACGTTTCCTTCTTGTTTGCGTTTTCGAACGATTTAAACTGGATTTACGATTGTTCCGTGATCTATGCTCAGTGCGGTCAAATGAGCCATCCCAATTGTTTCGCTCTCGCTCGCCAGCTGATCGCCTATGGTTGAAAACATTATCCGCTCGATGCGTTTCATCACGAAGTATACCACTTGCAGCACGATTTGAATCGATGAAACGCTGTTGAAATTCATAAAAACGATTATTCAATTGAATATCATTATTTTCACCAGTCGAAGGTGGGAAAGCAGGAAATTGTCTTGTTCTGCGTATATTATCTTTGACAAAGGCACGCGACCATATCACCGGATCTAAATTGGCATCGTAGCCCTCATGATCAGCATGCCATGGATATGCCACAGCTGAGATGATGTAATTTAAAGAAAAGGCGTATAGAAATATTAGCACAAATGTTGACTTTTCGAATTCATATGACATTGCTAATTAATACGAAAACGATTGACGGCAAATGATTGTTAAAAGAATTCTTTGGTAAAGAAGACACGAACACCGCTAATTATTTATTAATTTATTTTTTTATTCTTTTTCGATTTTTGTTTTATTGTTTTTGCTTTTATTTTAAGTTCACTCTTTTTAAAGTCACTCATTAAAGAACTCGTCCGTTTGCGTGCGGTTATTATAAGAAACTGTTACATTTCCAACTGTCGGCAAGCACTCTTATACAACAGGAGGGCTATCGATATACATACGTATGTATATATGTCCGTATATATATATTTTCAAATGTATCTATGCTTGTACATATATGACAAAGGAGTTAATGAAAATTCCGGTCTGACCGGCAACAAATGTATTGAAGATATTTTCCAGATGTATGTATACATATGTGTATCAAATGTTTACAAATATCTTAGGAACTCTGTCGCTCTATTTATTTTACAACTATATTTGCTTTCTTCATGTTCCAAACTACCTGCGCGTGCGCGTACTTTTCTTCTGCTTTTATTGCACCTTAATGTATGTATGAATGTATGTGTGTATGTATGTATGTAGATAAATGCGTCGTTGCATTACTCAAAAATGTAGTCATAATAAACGATCGCGCTACTGCTGTTTGAGTCACTGAGTCAATAAAGATTTACGACCTTTTTCACGTGCGGATTTTGTTATTTGAGTAGTTCGGCAATCTTACTTATCCTTCTCCTGTTGCAGACAGACGTTTATAATGCACTGCAGTAATGTAGTATTTATGATGCAGCTTATGTACATACGCACTGATCCTTTCTAAATAATACGCCTTGATTATATAATCTTTCTACTTCTCCATTATCGTAACGCTCTTGTGCATTTTTCCATTTCATTAGGATAATCTTAGATACTCTGCTTGAAATAACTTTGCTCACCTACTGTTTTCTTGACCATAGACGATGGTTAACAGCAACAGCGTCAGTCAGCGGTAGTGGTATTAATTTAAGTGACTTCAGTTGGCTCAATTAGTAGCGAGACAAAACATTGTCACCCGCCGTCCCACTCACGAGCGTTAGTTGGCAGACAAGTTCGATCGAAATATGATAACTTTAATGGATTATTGTTTGACGTTATATTGCAGTGTTAATTCCGTTGTGTCTAATATATACACTGAAGAAAATCGCTGCATTAAACAATTTGTCATTAAAATTTTTTTTTTTTTTTTGAAAAATGTACAACCAAATTGTGTTTGAACAAAATTCTGTACTTTCCAGTTTTAAAATTTTTGCTTTCGCCGTGCAAATCCTCTTTTAGCGGCAAAAAAAACTTGACAATATTTATTGTTCTTGCGGCGCCGGACATTTCAAAATTTTAAGGTTTAAGCGGATGCTGATCCGTAAAGACCATCTAAAGCAATAAATTCAGAAAATCATCTCCAGAAAAATAAATAAGACAAAAAATGTTTCACAAAAATCAATTCTGTGGTGCTTTGTAACCGCTGAAGTGATTATGGGCCGAGCTCCTTCCCTAATTTGTGGCTTTGCGTCTTGATGTTTAACCACCAAAACCGCCTCCGAACGGCGGATGGTTTTTATGAGGAGCTTTTATTTCACGCCAGAAATACACTCGGAGGGCTTGACATTCCCTGCCGAGGGACGACCGCAATTAGAAAAATTAATTTTTCCAAGTTTTTGTTACCGAAAATAAATACTCAATTCGTGATTACTACCTATGCTGTTGACGTGTCAATTCAAACTCTTTTTTTTATAAAAGGATGTAAAAGTAAACTGTTTTTGTTGAAAATAACTTCCTTCTTTTAAAGAAGTGTCCTTAAAGCAAGTGGTCATGTTATATTCCTTCTGGGACCTCGCCCCTGTTGTCATGAGCCTAACAATATGTCCGGACATGGTATTTTGGTCATAAATACCTCACTGAAGCATATAAAACATGAAATTTGGTATTCTACAAATATAAGAAGTTCAATTTTGGTACTGAAAATCTTTGAAATTGGTCGATTGCAACATATAACTCCCATACAGGATTGCTCTTCATCTAATCACTCTAACAGGGTGGATGTTTTCCTCTTATTCTGCTTCCATCAGTTAATACTCCATCGAATACTTTCAAAGTTGGAGTGATTTTATCTAATTTGGCGACAAGACCTAGCTAGCGTAGTCGCTCATCGTTCCATCGTCTGTGATATCACCTTCGCCAACGAGCAAAGTGCCATAAATCTTCCACAAAACTTTTTTTTTTACAAAACTCATAAAGCCCACTCACCGTATGTCGACATCGTCCTAGCTTCTGCACCATATATCAGGAAGGGAATGATGAGTGACTTGCAGAGTTTGGTTATGGTTCGCCGAGAGAGGACCTTACTTTTCAATTGCTTAATCAGTCCAAAGCAGCACCTGTTGGCAAGAGTGATTCTGAGTAGGATTCATGGTTGATATTTTTGGTGTTTTTGAAGCTAGATCCAAGATAGACGAAATTATCTACGACTTCAAAGTTAAGACTCTTAACAGTGTCTATTCGCGAATGGGATATTTGTTTATTTGATGACAAGAGATATTTCGTCTTGCCCTCGTTCATTACCATAGCCAAGATCCAATACTATTTCCAGTAGTTTAATTGAAATAACTAACCTCCACTCCGCGAAGGCTTCCCAAGCGACATCGCTTCGCTCTATGGGCTTTTGAAAAGTTTCAAGAAAATCCTACGTTTTTGAGCCAAATTTTGTTTAGCGATGAGACCCATTTTTGCCTCAATGGGTATATAAAGAAGCAAATTTTCCGCATTTGGGACGAAGAGTAACCTGAAGAGATTCAAGAGCTGTCATTTTATCCAGAAAAAACAGCGGGTTGGTGTGGTTTGCGGGCTGACGGAATCATCTGTCCATATTTCTTCAAAAATGATGCCGGTGAGAAGGTAACCGTCAATGGCGACCGTTATCGCCCCATGATAACCAACTATTTGATGCCGGAAATTGAAGCTCGGGATCTCTGCGACATTTGGTTTCAACAAGACGGCGCCACTTCCCTCACATCGCATCAATGAATGAATTTATTGAGAGAACACTTCGGTGAGCAGATAATTTCACGTTTTGGGCCGGTCGATTGCCAACCAAGATCATGTGATATCACACCGTTAGACTTTTTCCTGTGAGGATGTGTAAAATCTAAGGTTTATGCGGACAATCCCACTTCGATTCAGACCTTGGAGCAAAATATCACGCGTGTCATTCGCCAGTTACCAGTCGAAATGCTCGAACGGATGGACCATTTGAGACGTAGCCGCGACCAGCATTTAAAAAAGATAATATTCAAAAAATAAATGCCAAAGAATGTTTTTTCGAATGATAACAAACGTATCCCATTAAATTTGAACTTTCTGTGTTCAAATTGGAAGGAGAATTATGTATAAATGATTCGGCGGCTTTAAAAAGTATTACTTATTCAATTAGGTACAGAATATAATAATAATTTTTAATATTTGACTTTTATCAACGCTCATTGCATAGTTAAAGAGCGTCTTGATATCTAGCTTTGAGAGTCATATTAGAGTTCCGAGCTACGAAAAGGTCGGACAGAGAAAGAGTGACTATTCTAACATCTCACTCATGTCCGTCTCCTTACATTTCCTGCATGACCCATAGACAACAGAGGGGTATCCTGACATCAGGCCTGTCAAGGTCAGTGGTAAGTTCAACAACTTAAAATTTACTTAAGCAATTCTAGGCACCTACCGTTTTAGCTGTCTTCGGATGGCTAATAGATTATTTATGCCTGCGATCCCCTCAATAATCTTGGCATTCATATAGAAAAAATGTTTATTGAAATTTGTTAATTTGGCCTTATGGCTAGAGAAAGAAGAACGCACTCTGTTTATTTATATGCAAAATATGGAATATACCCTGTGTTCTCATTCTATACGGGTATAGGAACAAGTTTCTTGAAGTTGTCATGAGAATATTTTAACTCATGGGCGGAGAATTTGTTAAATAACAGTGAAATTTCGAACAGGTTGGCAAAGCAAATTATGTCAAAAGTATTTGTAACAAATTTTTTTAGATATGTAAAAGCAGGCATCGCAACATGAACTGCAACACATATTCAAACACAACATTATGTGGCACCAACGTCCAAGCCAGCACTATCAGAATTACTAGTCGCTACCACTGCCACTGACATTGCGACAATGATGATAATCACCTTCTGTTATGCAATATTCTGGACAATTTGTCAAAAACTAGAAAAACAGCAAATATGAAATAGCCACAGGCGAATATTACATACGCGACATGCAACAAGTTGTTAGTTTACTATGAAATATCGGTCAACGGTGTGCGCCACAAGCACCAAGTGGTCCATCCTGTTAAAGTTTAATAATTTTTCCATTACATACAACATAAATGAGGAGGAGAATTCGCCTGAGTATAAAAGCAGATGCCACATGCAACATAGGCAACAGTACGTGCTGCGAACACCAAAGGATTACGTGCAACAATTACCGCTGCTGCCGCCAATTTTGTAAGAATAAAATGAGGTTTATTTATCTACTATTGCTGCTTCTTCCTCTATTGGAGGCACCTTTGGGTATCGCCCATCGTCGTTTCGTGCGTCAAGCTGGACGTTACGCTACACCCGGTGCTTATCGCCCGAATCCATCATACGCCAGTGGCAATGTGGTAGGAGTAGGCCCAGTAAGCGGTAAAGGCGGTGGAAATGTGAACAGTGTTAATAGTTATGGAAGCAGTAATGGCAGTGGCGGTGGAAATGTTCGTCTCGCTTATGTGCCCGGAAGCGCTGCAATCGCTGGACGCCCTTACAGCGGCGTAGGTGGCTTCAAGTATGGTGGACGCCCATCATCCGGTAGTGATTTCGTTGTGAATGGGGCAGGAGGTGCAGCGGCTGGTGGCGGTGGTGGACCTTCGGGTGCTTTCTCAGCTAATCATCCACTGGCAGTATATAAGAATGTCGGCAGCGGCGGAGGTGGTGGTAGCAGTTTCGGGCGACCACAAGCGGGCAGTGTTTATCGCGTGGGACCCGGCGGTGCGTTGGTTGGTAGCGGCGGTAGACCACTGAGCGGTGGAAGTCATGTCTACCAAAGTGGTTAAGTGTTAAAAAGTTGAAGAGAAAATATTTTTATTATAAAAAGAAAATATGTAGCAAAATTTTTATTTATTGTGCGTATAAAAAAATAAATTGTAATAAATAAATAAATATAATTTTGAGTTTCTATTTTTAATTTTCTGCCTCTCTTTTGTCTGCTTTCAAGCAAACTCGCCTTCTCTCAGCCTCAGCTTGTCCTAGAACAACTGAGAGCTCTGAAAGCCAGGTGCATAACCGCCAACAGGACTGAAGATACCCGACGGAAGAGGATACATACCACCGAACTGCGGCTGTGCAGCTCCTCCTTGCAACTGTGCGCCTACAAATGGTACTTGGCTGCCGCTGCCGCTAACGCCTGGCAAATTGGCCATATTCACAAGATTTTCTAAGTTATTTGCGCCGGCAATAGTTGGTCCGAAATTGTTCTGCATTTGCGGCAAACCGCCGAACATGTAGTTGGCGAACATATCCGCACCGTTAAGCGGGTAAGGTGGCATATTGTTACCGACATAGTTTGCTGTGGCTGGATAACCTAAGTTAGCAAGATTACCAAACTGGAGTGTGTTAACGCCGCCAGGCGCTATGCCATTGACAGCACCAGCGGGAACACCGAGGCCAGATCCACTACCACCCAACGGGTAGGCACCAACTAAACCAATACCAGGTGTGCTTGCAAAACCGCTGCCGCCATAAGCGGCTCCACCATAGCGTGCAATGGGTAGATAACCAAAACCAGCTAATTGACCGGGTAGCGCTTGTGGTTGGTTCAGAAGTTGTCCGAACTTGCCTGCCAAGAGCTGTTCACCTAAACTCTTTACTTCCGCTTGCGTCGCGCTGACATTGCTGGATCCTTTCGCTTGTCGCGTTTCACGTTCTTGCGCTGGTTTGGCATCACATTGCTGCTGTAACGTCAGCACAGCGATGCAAATGAATATGGCGAAAAATGTGTGTTTGGTCTGCATGTTGCTTTCTCCAAGGCTGTTTCTCGTTTACTGTTGTCTGCCGCTGTGGCGCTGTAGCTATTTATGGTGTAACGCAATTTCTAAAAACTAAATTAGTTTACTTCAAAATTTCCCTCTGTTCGAACTTTCTTTGGTCAACTCTTCACATCCGTTGGCATTAATGTCAATTTTATGAAGTGAAATTTAGGTTTTCGACAAGAAAACGTAATAAAATTGTATTTTGTTTACTCTGCTATTTTGTGTATTTATTATGTACTTCTCTTCTTCACGCGTACCCAAAATAGTTAAGTGTTTAGTCTGTTACCAGAATTTTGCAATAGTTTTATTAACAATTCACACCTCACGTCTAATGGTCGCCGCAACGAGGTGTCAATTGATTTGGCCCTCATTTCGGCGTGTTTCTCTTTTTTAAAAAACGAAATTTATTTCCTCTTTTGCTCAATTTCAGTGCTCATAAAGTGGTAATAAATAAATTTTTATGTTTTCAAAAATTAGTTTTTATTGCAGGTATGAATTTTTCATATGGTTTAAAGCAGAATCTTTTTTATTGCCAGCTTTACAGAATGTTCAATTTTATCTTTGAATGAGACCTTACTTATTATACTGTTATTTTAATATTGCGAATATAACATTTACTCGGCTTAACCTACTTTTCTGTTAATATATATTTTTAAATCTAATATTTATATGTTAAGAAAGTTCTGAGGAGCATCTCCATTTCAATCCAATAATATATATGTGCATATACAAATAAGCTACTAGAATTAAATCCGCATGATTTTTAGAAGGCTTCGAGTCCAGGTTCGAGCAACATCTCAAAATATAAATAACTCAACACAAAAAATTCAAATTTAATGGTGAATGCTTATTATCATTCGAAAGACCATTCTTTGGCATTTATTTTTTATTATTTATGTTGACTTCGGCTACGTCTCAGATGGTTCTTCCGTTGGGTCCAATTTTCGATTACTCGTTCGAGCATGGTAACCGGCGAATGACACCAGTGATGTTTTACTCCGAGGACTGACTTTAGATAGACCTAAGACTTTACATATCCCCACAGGAAAAAGTCTAACGGTGTGACATCACACGATCTTGTTGACCAAAGGACCGGCCCAAGACGTGAAATTTTTTGCTCAGAGAAGTGTTCTCTCAATAAATCCATTGATTGATGCGACATGTGGGAAGAGGCCCCATCTTGTTAAAACCAAATATCACGGAGATCACGAGATTCAATTTCCGGCATCAAGTAATCGGTTATGATAGCGCAATAACGGTCGCCATTGACGGTTACGTTCTCACCGGCATCATTTTTGAATAAATATTGACCGATGATTACACCGGCCCACAAACCACACCAACCGTTGTTTTATTGGGATGAAATGGCAGCTCTTGAATTTCTTCAGGTTGCTCTTCGTTCTAAATTCGGCAATTTTGCTTGTTTACATACCCATTGAGCCTCATCGCTGAACAAAATTTCGTTCGAAAACATAGGGTCTTCTTAGAACTTTTCAAAAGCCCATAGAGCGAAGCCATGTCGCTTGGGAAGGTCGAGCGGCTTCAGTTCTTGCACAAGCTGTATTTTGTACGCTTTCAATTTAAGATCTCGAAGTAAAATGCGCCAAGTCGTTCAATACGTCAGTCCGAGTTGCTGCGAACGGCGCCGAATCGACACTCCACGGCCTTCGTGTACACTCTCAGCTACGGCTGCTATATTTTCTTCACTGCGTACTCGACGTGGTCTATTTGGTTGAATATTAACCATATAATAATAAATGCTGGTTCTCAAGACGGGTGATGGTGTTGCGAATAGTGCGCTCAGTGGGCCAATTATGGTGATCATAATTTGAGCGAGGCGCGCGAAACACATTCTTTACAGAACGTGAATTTTCGTAATAAAGTTCTGTGATTTGTAAACGTTGTTCAGGCGTAAGTATTTCCATGATGAATTACCAAACAATACCGAACAGCTTGACAGGACTCACGCGTGATCTGCCAAAAAAGCTATTGAAAAAGTAGCCATACAGTTTTTCCTAAGCCGCCTCCGAACGGCCGATGGATTTTATTTTATGTCTGAAATATAATCGGAGGTAGGGACATTCCCTAACAAAAGGTGACCACAATTAGTAAGTTCCGAATGCGGTTCTACATTCTAAAACACTCATGTGTGCAGATAAGGTCAAGCTTTTTCTATTGAAGATAGAGAACTTTTGTAGCATGACCTAAATAATTTAGTAACGTGGTGGGTTGCCAACTGTATGTCCCTAAATTTAAATAAGTGTAAATATATGTGCTTTTCTAGGAAGTCTTTCTAATATTTTGCCTATATGATAATCAAAATGTTGAACAAGTTACTGACTTCATTGACATAGGTGTCACAATGGACCCTAATAATTTTCTGATAATACAAAAGGATGTTTAAGCTTTCATCAAACGATGGGCTAAGGATTTCAACGACATAAATATATTACCAAGTTACTCTTTACTTCACCCATTTAGGACAATTTTGAAATATGGCTCTGTTGTAGGGAAACTACACTATTGTTTGTACATTGACAAATGGGAATCTGCACAAAAGAAATACCTATTATTCGCATTAAGGAATTTATACTGGGATGCGAAAAGAAATTTTCCTCCTTAGAAAAGTCGTTTATGACTCATTAAGCTGCTTACACTCCATAGTCGTAGAGAGAAATTTGGAGTTTTACTAATAATTAAATAATAATAAGTGATATCAATAGCCCATTCCACCTTAAGGAACTTAACTCCCCTTGCCCTCCATTCTTACCTTGAAGATTACATAGATATTTTAGACACTATTGCAAATGCTACCGCGATCTGTCTCGAGCCATTGGTTTTCGGTTACCGATGTATTGGATATTTTTTTTTAACTTTTAAGGGCTGTTGGGCGGGTTCGCTTTACAAAAATTGATAGTTTGAGAATCTTGTATATAAAATTTTTGTTTGTAATTAAGTTTTAATACGCAATATATTGAAATTGAAGATTATTTAAATCACGCAAAAGTTGAAAAAGGTAAATTCCTATGGGGTGCTTTTCGGAGCAGCTCACTCTTTCATTTTAAACGAATTCTCTTTTTCTGTTTCTTTTCTTAATTTATTTTTATTAGCATAAATATTAAGATCGTGGATATATTTTAAAATATGTTATTTATGTGCGCATATGAGGGAAGTTATGTATGCATTTAATAACAACAGTTTAATGCGCTCCTAAACCGTTTGTAAGCGCTGCGAGTAACAGTTCATTTGTACTAAAATTAAGCCTAAAATTATGCTATGAATTCGGATTAAATCATTTTAAATACATGCTTCATATCTGTTTCAGAGCATGCGAAGATTCAAACTTAACTGCTGAGCTATTGGTTAAATTCCGCTTTTTAATAACAAATGGTTAACACCTATAGCTATGAAAGAATAAATTTATTTAGTTCAAATTCATACCTATTGATATTTGTCGCGATTTCCTTTTTATTAATATTTTTATTAATATGCAAATATATGCGTATATATACTTACATATGTCTACGGTGGTTGCTGATTAAAAGCATACCAACAACTGCACTACCCACTGACTAAACAAATAACCGCACAAAGTGAAAAGCGACAAAAACTAGCAAGAGCGACTGGCCAGCTTAGAGTAGATGGTGTGGGTCACCAGCTGAGCACAAGAACAAAAATTAAAGGTAAATGCAAACAAGATCAACTAAAACTTACCGACTGTGATTTACATAGAAGAAAATTGAAACCAAACTAGTTACAAACCCACTCGGGTAACTTTAATCGCCTCTATGACTGCGTCTGCAAAAAAAATAGAAAACGTACACAAACAACAACTAAAAAAAAGATACTTAGCGTTGCTCGGTCGGTCGGTACTCCTCCGGATGGTGACGCTAAAGTCCGGTTGCACAACTGGAAGCAATCATAGATATAGGCAGATATCCCTTTTCGTGGGTCTCGAGTGCCCTGTCTTTCTACACTTACCCTCAACTAGCCTTATATTAATTATTTGCCTCGACTGGCAGCAATATAAACGCACCTAAGCTAAATATTTTTCCCTTTCCGTTTCGAGCAAGACAGCAAGCTACGAACCGGCCTGCAGAGAATTCTCTTGCGAGTGTGTGTTGGTGCATAATCATTTACCAAAAGGGATAGGGTTGCATAGCACACGCCACCATGGCACACCAAGCACACTGGGTTAATTTTCCCCTCACCACGACACCCCCTTCCGTCTCAGAAAACCGCTCAGAGGGGTTGACATTCTTTACCGAGGGGCGTACGTCATTAGAAAAACTAATTTTTTTTGGAATCAATTTTCTATAATTTTGAATGGTAGTCGATTCGAGCCCATGAGGAGTTAATGTCAACTTGAGTACACTCATGGTTTGCAAAAATAATTTTTTTAGAAAATTATAAAACAAATTGCAAGAGAGAGCCTTCAAAGCTGAATAAATCTATTTTTGTAGTGACTCTCTTATCGCAAACCTACAACTAAAAGAATTTGTGAAAACAACAGGAACAAATCGTGTTGAACTGAAAATTATTAAGTTTCAAATTTCATAGACAATTTAATACACAATATTATTTAGAATTCGAAAAATTATTAATTTTTATTTCATAGAAAATTACAAAGATTTATATAAATATGTTCACATTGTTCTTATCAGAATATTTCGATAGCACAAATCATTAGAAGTCCTCGCAGCCCTTTAGTCATAATAGCCACCACGGTAACCACCTCTATTTCCACCTCTATTTCCACCACGGTAACCACCACGATAGCCACCACCGGAACCTCCACTATAACCACCACCGGAACCTCCACTATAACCACCATAGCGGTCGTAACCATATTGACGCGCCAAACGTACGGCTTCATTTTCATGTCCTTGCGGTTCGACATCGTACAGAGATAAAGGTTGCTCAACAGCATCTAAGGACATAGCGACATTTTCAGCTTCAACAGGATTTCCATATACACCAGCCGTAATAGCAATAAATAGCAGCAGCGCTAAGCCAAATGTGAGTAAACGCATTTTGTGTTTATTTATTTTTTATCCTTATTTCTGAAAGGAACAAATTTTAGTGATTTTCAAATATTCTCTACCGTAAGGTTTCGAAAACTGTGTGATTCCACTACGGATAGCACGTTGCTTTTATACTCTGATATTATTTGTAATTTTTTTATACGCATTCAGCGTTACATTGAAGTAATTTTACACGCATATGTATGTATGTACATATGTAATATGTACACAAGCCTTTGAAAATGATATTACTAAAATAATTCTTGCGGATTAAAAAAAAAAAACAGCAAAATATCGTACATTGCTCAGAATGAAATGTTAATCGAGATGTTTTTAATAATAAAAAAATAAAATTACAGAAAGCAATCAGATGCGCCTGCCAATACACAGACCGCCGAGTCATGCGATAGAAAGAAAAAAAACTGTCCACCACACTGTGTCGCGGGCGGTAAGTATAGGCTTTTTTTTACCGCCAAATCGCGCCAAAAGCTTTGATGATTGTCTGCCACTATTCCGTTGTCGACTCCACCTCCGACTTCACCCTCATTTGAAATGTATCCGACGTACTCTCTATGCATGATGCATCATTGTACTATCTATCACCTTTCCAGGTCAACAACACTATTATTCTCATTAGTTTTCACGCTTAAATTCAATTGATCAGTATTAGTGAATGAAACCGCATAAAAGCTTTGAGAGATTAAACAAACCTTTAATGTCAGTAAGTGCGACGTCCTATATCATTACATATGTATATAATTTACATTTATTTGAAATTTTCTGAGAATTGGTCAATGTGAACACGTCAGTTGCATTGTGGGTTACACTACGCTTGGCTCAGGGTGGTGTAGTGTAATTAACTTTAATATAGTATATGTAAATGTTGTTGCACTATAACTATTAACTTAAATATTATACGTCTGTCAGTAATCACTAAACAATTGTAAAAAGTGTTAAAGTGATTAAATGAAAAATAATTTGTTATTCAACCTAATTTGAGTGCTTTAAAATGCCTACTTCATTTTTAAATCAATCAGTGAATCAGTGCATCATAAACAAGCTAGAACCGACTCTAAATAAGTCAGAGTTGGCTTTAAATGAAATTTAGTTTATCTTAATGATAGTCGAGTCGCTTACTCTGGAAACATGAACAGCCCTTATGCAAGATGCGGTTACCAATTCGTGTGAAGACTTGGATCACGGCCATCAGAATGGAAGCTTCAGTGGAACCAGTCCGACAGATTGAAGGAACAACCAGTTGAATATCAGTATATTTTTCGCCTTATGACATCCGGAACTAACCGGCTGAAATATAAAAAATACATAAGTACTCACTCACACAAAGACGTAGCCCGAAATAGAGGGTAAGACTAAAATTGATAACGACGTACTTGTATTCAACAGTTTGCTAGCGACAGCAGCATCTTTTGCAACACCAGAACAGAGAACGCAGCTAAATGCTGGAACTTACAACTATTAGCGTAATCGAATTGCTTTTTAGAAATAAACTTTCAAATACAAAAAAAAAAAAAATCATGAATAGCAAACGCGTCGATCGCCCAATGTAAAAGCCCAACTTAAGACAGCAGAGCAAAATTTAAGAATGGTATTAAGACAGGACGAGGGAAAAACTATGAAAGATCTCCTATCGTCTTTGTTTCCAAACGTTTCCACTAAAAAATCGATTTAGAAAGCTAGTAAAAGCTTAAATACTGAAGTGTCGTTGAGACTATGTAATGGTTCCTGGGCAGAACTGAAAAAGAAAAGGCAATTTCCTTTGCAGAACATCCCAGTAAAGTAGTTCAACCAAATACTGCTTCAGATAATGCACCTCTGCCCCTTAATCATAGTGTTCCAAGACACAATACTTCTTGCGAAAAATCTGCTTCAGAGCTAAAAAAGATTATTGCCGTCCTAGATCCAAACAAGTCTCCTGCACGCGATAATATCACACTAAAGATGTTAAAAGAATTGCCGAGCATTGTTCACGTTTTTCTCGCAAAGCTTTTCATAGTCTCTCTTTTTCAAATGTTGCCCGCGGCTACGTCTCAGATAAAAAAAAGTCTAACGGTGTGATATCACACGATTTGGATGGCCAGTCGACGGGCTCAAACCGAGAAATTATCGGTCACCGAAGTGTTCTCTCAATAAATCCATTGATTAATTCGATGTGTGGGAAGTGGCGCCGTCTTGTTGAAAAAAAATGTTACAGAGATCACTAGCTTCACTTTCAGACATCAAATCGTCGGTTATCATGGCGTGATAAAGGTCGCTATTGACGGGTACGTTCTCACCGGCATCACTTTTGAGGAAATATGGCCCGACGATTCCACCGGCCCACAAATCACACCAAACTGTTGTTTTTTCTGGATGAAATCGCAGCTCTTAAATCTCTTCAGTTTGCTTTTCGTCCGAAATGCGGCAATTTTGGGCCTCATCGCTGAACAGAGGTTGGCTTGAAAACGTCGGATCTTCTCGGAAGTTTTCAAGGGCCTATAGAGCGAAGCGATGTCGCTTGGGAAGGTCGAGCGGCTTCAGTTCTTGCACAAGCTATATTTTGTACGCTTTTAATTTAAGATCTCGACGTAAAATGCGCCAAGTAGGCCATACGTCAGTCCGAGTTGCTGCGAACAGAGCCGAATCGACTCTCCACGGTTTTCGTCCGCCGCTATATTTTCTTCACTGCATGATGGACGTGGTCTATTCGGTCCAATAATTAATGCTGGGTCTCAAGATGGGTGATGGTGTTGGGAATAGTTACAGAACGTGAATTTTTATAACAAAGTTGAATGATTTTTAAACGTTGTTCAGGCGTAAGTCTTTCCATGATGAATTACCAAACAATACAGAACAGCTTGACATGGCTCACGCGTGATCTGTCAAAAAAAGGCAATTGAAAAATGTACCTCTACTTGGATCATCCTTTATAAGGAGAGGCAGATTTGTCAGCTTAATTTGTTAATCGAAATTGAAAAAAGCAGTAAAAGTCGGTTGCGAAGTATTAACTGAGCAGAGTAGCCAGATCGAAAAGTATCGCAATGATGAAGAACTCAAATGGAGTACAGCATGTGCGATGAACGAGAACGAAATTAGTTGCCGAGGTAGAGGAATAGACGATTGCAGTACCACTACCACTAACGAAAGGTGTTAAATTGTTCGGATGGAAAAAGTCTACTTTGACAATCTTTCGTACGTTAATTAACCTGGCGTCTCAATTCTTCAAACTAACTCAATCAACAGACGTCATCCCTACATAAACCTTGGATTCGAAATTGTTAGATTAATGCATTTATTAATGCATTTGAGGTTTTTGACTTCTCTAATTTTTTTATATTTTTTTTATATAGAATTAGAATTTATAAGCCAGACAATAATTAATAATTCCATTAATGTCTTAAAAGTTGAATGAAACCGAATGTACTCGTATAATATTAATCAGTATTATAGCAGCAACAAAAATCAACAAGAGCTGTTCCATCTCAACTTCAAGTAAATTATTATTTGCCGATATTCAGTCGAGTGTTTAGAAATTTTGTTTGTATTTTATAGCGCTCACCAGTTATATACACATGAAATATATTCACTTATTCATTAATAAAAAATAAAATCAAAACTTTTATAAATCAAAATTTTATTTTCATGAACAAAAGACTTAAGGCCGAAACTTCCAAAATTTTCCCATTAAATATAGCATAATCCAAAAAAAAAAAAAAAAACAAGAAGAAAAGAAGAATTATATATGTAGTAAAGTTTCAAATTTTTCCTTTAATAAATTCTAGCTTAGAGAAATAAACAAGGTCCAACTTTCTCGTATTCATTTTGTATATTGAAATATAAATTATTATACACATATATACACTGCAAGTATTTATTATCACTATTTTTCCATAGAAATCTCTTAACCCAAGAAGCCTCCACCACCATACGAATTCGAGCCGGCCGATGCATAAGCATTGCTGGAAGATCCGCCATAACCACCACCACCAATAGGGATGCCGCCATAGCCACCATGACCGAGGCCACCACCGTAACCAGGATAACCACCATAACCACCACCACCGTAGCCAGGGAAACCACCGTAACCACCGTAAGCGCGCGGCACACGTCTCAATTCTTGTAGTTGCTCATTCGGAATTACAGCCACAGGCTCTTCAATACTCAGGAGCGTCTCGCGCTCCACGGGCAGACCGTGACAGGCAACGGCGAAAAGGCAAAACGCCAAACAGAACGCGGTAGCGAATTTCATTTTTGGTCACTTTTCAAAAACACTTTTACAAATAATATAATATTAATAATTGCAATTCGTTGTTGTTATTTGCTGAACCGATGTTCGAATACTATTTATATATTGCTGTTAACCGATTATTTTATAAAACAGATTTCAGCGGTTGTGTAAAAAAAAAATTACAATCTTTTTCTCCCGAATTTCATATTATTATATTTATTTTAATTTCATATTAATATATATATATACATATATTTTTAAATTCATATTAAAATTTGCAAATGGAAAGTACTGGAGGCGCAATTATTCCTGTTTGAAGAGGGCAATTCATGTTATATAAAGTGGTTTAATAAATAAACAACTTTCGTTTCGGGATTACGCTTTGCTTGGAAATGAATTGTTTATTTTTCAATATTTTTTTTTATATATTTACATATATTGTTACATAGACATGCGTACACTTTATGTACATATATTTGGTTGCATTTATATTAATTTATATTTTCTTTAGTCTATTGACACCGTCATATTAGACGTAAAAATTAGCAAGGTTATATTTTTAATAAATTATTTAATTAAAGGGCGGATCACACTGAACATTGGAAACACAATCACCTGCAATATATATTGTACTAGATTATAAAATTCCGGGAACACACTGCAAGTATTTTAAATAATTAATTCTGACGCCTATGACTGTGAGATAATATATATAAGTATAAGCATAAGTAAGAAAATTTCTATGTGAAATACAAATTCTATTTTTTATTTTGATCAATTGCATTGTGCGCCGAAAGTCAAAAAAAATTATAAAAATGCACTGATGAAAAATAATAATAAATAAACAAATCCTTTTCGCTAAGAATTTAAAAGACCAGAACTGCCCTTTTCTTATGTCCTAAAGATTTTTTCTACTCATATTATTTAAATACTCAGCATTATCTCGAATTATAAAAATAAATTCTTTCAAAAAAATTATTTATTTTGGTAAATTAAGGTAAATATATCCTGCTACATACAGACGATCCATGTTTATAACCAAATTACACCAATTTTCTCCGATTTGTGCCTGATTCACCTTTTTTTATTTTAAAGATTTTATTTTTATCTTAAATAAAAAAAAAAAAAAATACAAGAAACAAGCGCTCAATAGTCCAAACATGCCAGTTAAGGTAGTGAAAGAGAATTGATCTGCTGGCCTCAAGTATATACGAGTAACATTAGGAAATAAAATTCTTGGCTGGAATACTACTATTAAACTTCGGAGTATTAATTTACCAAATAAGGCATTATGGTGAAATACGAGCGTGGTGTGATAAGTTAATGACTTTGTGAATAAAATTTTTTTTTTCAGCAAATAAGCTTTTATTCCTCTCAACATAGCATCCATTTAGCTCTATACATGTAGGAATTAATAGGAATACACATAGTGAACAGACCCGCCCACTAAAGGGTGATTATTTTCGAGGTTCCCTACTTTTTTAAAGAAAAACACACAGAAAATTCAAATTCAATGGGTATATTTATTAGAACATAATTTGGCATTTATTTTATTAAGATTATCTCTCTCAAATATTGGTCGCGGATACGTTTCAGATGGTCCATCCGCAGGATTCCAATTTTTAATGACTCGTTCGAGCATTTCGACTAAAAACTGGCGAACGACACGCGTGATGTTTTGCACCAAGGCCTGAATCGAAGTGGGATCGTCCGCATAGACTTTAGACTTTACATATCCCCACAGGAAATAGTCTAACGGTATGATATCACACGATCTTGGTAGCCAATCGACCGGCCCAGCACATCGAAGTGTTCTCTCAATAAATCCATTGACTGATGCTATGAGTGGGAAGTGGCGCCGTCTTGTTGAAACCAAATATCACGTAGATCACGAGCTTCAATTTCAGGCATCAAATAGTCGATTATGATGGCGCGATAATGGTCGCCGTTGACGGTTACGTTCTCACCGGCGTCATTTTTGAAGAAATATGGACCGATGATTCCACCGACTAGGGTGAAATGGTAGCCCTTGAATTTCAGGTTGCTCTTCGTCCTAAATGCGGAAATTTTACTTTTTACATACCCATGGAGCCAGTAATGGGCTTCATCGCTGAACGAAATTTGGTTCGGAAACGTCGGATCTTTTTGGTACTTTTCAAGATCCCATAAATCGAAGCGATGTCGTTTGGAAAGGTCGAGCGGCTTCATTCTTGCATGCTTTCAATTTACACGGTCTTCGTGTATACTCTCAGCTAGGGCCGCTATATTTTCTTCACTGCGTGCTGGACGTGGTCTATTCGGTCGAATATTATCCAATAATGAATGCTGGATCTCAAGATGGGTGATGGTGTTGCGAATAGTACGCTCAGTAGGCCGATTATGTTGACCATAAATTGGGCGAAGCGCGTGAAATACAGTTTTTACAAAGCGTGAATTTTCGTAATAAAGTTGAATGATTTATAAACGTTGTTCAGGCGTAAGTCTTTCCAGCTTGAAACGACTAACGCGTGATCTGTCAAAAAAGGCTACTGAAAAAAGTATCTCTACTTGGATCACCATTTAGTAACGTACACATACTCACTAAAGAAGTACAACACTGATCTACGACAACACACAGCACTAACAATGGAATAAAGGTTAAGACAAATTTGCGAAGGAGGTCAATAGGTCAGTCATGAAACTAGAGCGAGAGCTAACACGCAAATAATATACCAATCGGACGGCTGAAAAAAATTAAAGAAAAGCGCTCAAAATCCTGAAATTGAGAAAGACTAACACTTTGAGAATGAAAACGACCCCAAGCATGCAGCAAAAACTGTTCAATTGTGGGTATTATAGAACACTCCTCACATACCGAAAACTCCACATAACTCCCCACATCTCAACCACACCATATTATGTACATAAGAAATAGACTAAAACAAATTTTTCTGGAAGAATGGGTGAACATAATTTCTGGTGTTACGAAAAATTAATTCATTCAATGCAGAAACGTTTACAAGATGTAATTAAAATATAATGGTAAGCATACAGCTATGATTCGCCATAGAAATTAAATTTTATATGATGTGACGATGACTTTTGTCCACAAGAAGTACGTATTGAAATAAGTAAAAAAAATTTTTTGCTTGTAAAGTGAGTAAAAAAATTGACTTTTTATACATAAGTAAACGTCTGAAATTAACTGCAGATAAGAAAAAGAATTTTTTTGTTTTTAATATTTTATGGGCGTGGTCGCTTTTAATACATTGATACATACGAAATGACGGTGACTTTTGCCCAGCAGTATACGTATTTGTATGTAACGAGACCATCAAGTTAGCGTAGCAGCACAACAAGGTGACCAGTATAAAAAACATCGAAGCAGCATAAGGCAGCGAAAGCAGTCGCAGAGAAAGCAGGCGCAGACAACAGGCGGCTTTCGTAGCGGTATCGAAACAGAAGGGATTGGCGAGTGGCTGTTTTACAAAAATTTCGCTTGTACGGCATTTATTTAGTATATTCGTTATGAATAAATTTTAATTTGAATACAGTAGCGGTAACGAAAAAGAGGACAACTGTAAAAATTTTAGCAAGTACAGTAGAAGCGTAGAAAGCAAGTCCGCATAATTTTAAATACAATATTTTGATCAATATTTCATATGATAAATTTCAAATTCAATGGAAGCGTAACAGTTTATGTCACTGTATTTATTTGAAAGTATTTCCGAAATTTTTTCTGAATTTTGTATACAACTATACGTACATATATAAATTTGAGACTTTTTTAACTTTTTATTGAAAATTTGGGAAGAATGGGACGATTGTTAGTAGACGGAAAGTCTTGCGCAAGCACAAATTGCTGCAAGACTTCAGCCTGAATATCAGTGATGATATGTTTAGTAGTAGACGTAGAGCGAATACTCAAATTGTGGCGCAATCGATGTTCACCATTCGTGATGTGTAGCTAAAGAAAATTATTTAAGATATTATGCAATGTTAAAGAAAAACATTATGAAAGAAATGAACTTAATTGGTTCTGAGGAAGAGAAGAAATTTTGCAAGAAAGAGTCGAAGGAAGAAACCCAAATACAGTAGGTAATCGGCAAAAATTCAATTTCTATCTGATGCGTGCGAAGAAGAATTGAGTGTCATAGGGGTTGAGAAACTGAGTGGACACAGTGGAGTGTCGAATGATATTCTAAAGGAATACGTGATGGATGCTAGAGGGTACGATATAGCAAAAAAATGTGGAGCTGATGAGAACGCGCACATATCAGTCAACGAACTGCTTAGATACAAAGAAGTGTCGAAGGGTGTTTTGAAGAAACACGTGATTAGTGAGAGTAGAGAGTATAGCGTACGCGATTGCATAGTCAATGATAATTAAGCAACTCCAGAGGGTGGCTAGCATGAAGCATGGCGAGACATTAGCATCGGCGTACGCGGATTGGCTATGGAATACAGTATTGAACGAGGTGAGGACCTCATAGCTGAATTGATTTGAATTTGGAGATATTTATTCGACTACGAAAACGAGCAACGCATTACATATTGGTCTGCATCAACTCAGTAATAGGCAAGTTTTGAAATAGATAATAAAATAACAGAGTACCAATCAGCGAACAATCAGCAAAGAATGTGGAGTCACCTGTGGAGATGAAAATTGCAGTGGAAGACGAAGATCCTGTGTATGAGAGGCCAAAGCGATTACCTTTTGAAGATACATGGTGGTTCAGCGATGAACAAGTTAAGCGATGGATGAAAGAAGAGGTCATTGAGCCCAGCACATTGGTCTAATCGTTGCCAATTTTTGTCGTACCTTAAAAGAATGAAGAAAATAAGCAGAGAGAAAAGCTAAAGAGAGAATTGATTGCCTGAGAGTTTTGCGAAAGAATTAGAAAAAAATTAACATAAGAATCCTTATATAAAATTATTTTGTATTACACAAAGATCCCAATCAGAAGTTAATTGCAGCAACCTCATTTGCGGAAGAGGAAAATGTAAGAGTGGCGCTTCACAAGCAAGAAAATACAAGACGTTGTAGGGAAAAGCCACCTACAAGCAGAAAAAAAATTATCTGTTTACTAAATGCGGTAGTTTTTGTATAAAATTAATATCGAATCTGTTCAAAATATCTGAATAATATCTGCCAACGATTGTTCTTTGGTCTCTCGTGTAAAATTCATGTAAAATATGATACACCCGCTTAGGAGAGATGCTCACAGTCTTGTCCGGTAACTATCCATGGATTTTACCGATGATTTCTGACGTGACGACCTATTTTTGGCTACCTGAATGTTAGGCGCCACTTGTACTGGCAACAACAGAATTCGGTAAACCACTTCTTAACGATTGAAATTTATGGTGAAGAGTCCCCATAGTAATTATCAAGCTTAATCAGCAAACGAAATTCACGCTTCAGACTAAATGGTGCAGCCGTCGTTTATTTATAAATTTTGAAGGAATATAAGGACTTCCTTACCGTAAAACCCTGTCAAAAATTAATATGGATCTATCATGAGATTAGATTGGTTTATGAATATATGGTTATTCTATTCATAAAGCCATCTAGAAAAGCATTACTAACTTCTGTGGCTTAATGGCATGGTTTTTCTCAAATTCCCTCGATCGACATCAAAGGCCCATTAGCATACATTAGCACATTTTGTGAGCCCGTAAATTAGACAGCTCTGCCCTATGACTTCTCCAGTCTCAGTAGTCAGTAACATTAATTTTCATTTTACCTATATATGTTTCCGGGGTGTCGTGTTGTTGAGGCGACTACCGTGATAATAAAAATGCGAGCATTTTTCACAATCGAGTTAGCTGAGACGATTATCGAATTAATTTTCGGCTGTGCTGCAGTTACTTCACATTTTAAAACCATGTTTGTTGAAAATATTAATCTTTTTTGCTTAACTGTCGCACCAGGTCAAACGGTCAATGAGGAGTGCTGCCTACATTTCAACGTTGAGACTTTTTCTTTATTTATTTTTAAAGGCTAGCATAAAGATCGAGTTTGCCTGGTTTCAGTGATCTGAAGAAGCGCTGGGACAATTGCATAATCTCTAATGGGGATTATTT
Organism: Neoceratitis asiatica; assembly: GCA_030068015.2. Taxonomy (NCBI): domain Eukaryota; kingdom Metazoa; phylum Arthropoda; class Insecta; order Diptera; family Tephritidae; genus Neoceratitis; species Neoceratitis asiatica. Next base: position 18,067,947 of record CM061527.1, read on the forward strand.
TTAAGGCGACAACAACAATGCAGAGGAATAAATGAATAATTTTCTCAAAAAAAATTATGAATTATCGTTATTTTTGAACACACCTCGTTTATGTTGGCATGTTGAGGTATAAATATACTGAAATTACATTACATATCGAACAAAAAGTATTTGCGTTTTTAACTTGATCTAGTTAGATTGACCAGTTCATTGTTATTAACTCACATAATTAATGATTGGTGGCATCAGTAGGTATGTGGTTAACACTGTGTGTACTATGTCAAGGGTCATGTGTTCGGATTTCGTTTAGACCAACATCAAAAATTGTGGCATATAATTTTTTAGGTGCAGTTGCTGCTCAGAGGGTATATTTTTGATTTAGATACATAAATAGACCTACCTCCCATCTAAGAGGCTTTCTACTTTTAACCGATCTATGGACTATATTAAGTCCACATATCTACATCAATCGAATATCTAATGCTCGGTTGCACTTGAACTTACTTGTTCTACATAAAAAATGTCTGTTTAAATTCCAAGAATAAAATTCCAAAATTTTAAATTTTATCTCATGCTCTTAAATGGCATTTAACTTGAGTAAGAACTTTTTTTTATTTTTTAAACAATATATTCAAATTATAAATACTATAATTAATTCCACTCTCTCATCAACACTTGTGGATTTCTCAACCAAAATATCCACCATATGAGTTCGAATTGGCACTTGCAGTAGCACTGCTGGAAGAGCCACCATAGCCACCACCCGGATAACCACCATAACCGCCGTATCTTGGGCCACCACCAAAGCCACCAAAACCTGGGCCACCACCGTAACCACCACCGTAACCAGGGTAGCCACCGTAACCACCACCATAACCTGGGTAACCACCATAGCCACCGAAACCGCGTGCGACACGTCTCAATTCTTGTGGTTGCTCATCCAAGACTACAGCCACAGGCTGTTCAATACTCAGTAACGTCTCACGTTCGACAGGTACACCATGACAGGCGAGGGCGAAGAGGCAAAGCGCCAAACAGATCGCGGTAGCGAATTTCATTTTTGTAGTCTTTTCACTTCTACACAATATTACACTACCAATAATCCCAAAGTTTGTTTGTTGTTTGCAGCTTAGCAGTTTTTGGATTTCTGACTTTCTACTGCAGATGCCCGATTATTTTATAGTAACGAATTTCGACGTAAAAAGTGCCCCAGGTGATACGAAACAGTTATATTATTGTTATTAGTCGAAATTCGAATATATATATATATATGTAGGTGTGTGTTTTGTCTTATTTCTTCCAATGTCGTGAAATTTTATTTTAGGTGAAATTTGTGTTTTTTTACATTATTAGTTATTTGTGAACGATTTTTGACTAAAAAACATGCTCTTATGTCAGGCAGCCGCAGAAGAGCCATAGAAGAGCTATAGAAGAGCCGCGCTATAATAATTCATGTGTGAAGTGTTCAATATACAAGTGGATTAATGAAATAGCAGAATTATAAATTCAAAAAGAGGGAAGCCCCTCAGGCTGTTTTTGAGCTGCTACTTTATTATTTCATATGTATAACATGTGGTTGTGTTATAATAGTCTTAGGGACTTATAATATATTTTTTTGTGACAAATAACCTCTATTAGCATATTAATACATAAGGTTATGTTTTGAAGGAAAAAAAAAAACAAGAAAGCAAGTGTGTAACTTGGTTGCCGTCATCGACGAGTGGTTAGCAGTGCTTGGGGTTATGACTAACATTGAAAATTATAAAAATTTGGCTTAGAAAAACTGTCAACTCCTCCATTTAGTGAAAAAACATCAAAACGCTCACCACAAGTTGGAGGTGCAGTTATGCCGTAAAATCGCTTGAGCGTTTGTGTAGTGCCAATTCAATATTTCTTTTGCCTTACGAATTAGATTGGACCACATGACCAATCAATTCGATGTTTTAATTGTACAAAAAAGTTTTTTTTTTGGTGGTGAGCAGAGAGAATTTTCCATGTGTTGATTTTTATTTTTCACTTTACTATAGCATCATATAGATTTAACGGATCTATAATGGTGATATGGTGGTAACACTAAATTTCAATTACTGGTGGACTCCTTTTTAATAACTTTCCAACTTCATATTTTTTTAGCTTCGCGTCCATAACTCGTCCTCTATGCCTATTTAGGGGTGTGCTAATCTCTTATACCTCAAATTAATTATTCAAATCAGCTTATAACAACAAATTCTTCTGTAGCGATCGTACACAAATTTCGTTTATTAATTTTGCTGTATTCCCGCATTTAAACAGAGCCCCACGTTTTGTTTACTAGTAAGAGTACAAAAGGTATAATTTTCCCCATTTTTAAATCAATTTTAAGTCAGTTGATTTGACAGTGAATGCATATTTTATGTAAAGTCAAAAAATTTCAACGAATATAAAAAGTTCGCGTTTCATAACTTTCCTTTTTTTCTTTTCTTTTTGGTATTTGCGTTACATTTAATCGCTGATAAGCATTTACTTATATACTCGTAAATGTAAGATGATGTAAATAGCATTGTATAGCAGCTTTCACTAACTAACACTAAAACTGTTAAAAAAAAAACTACATGCGAACTTGAGTCCTACCGACTCACCTGATACGAGCGTTATGTAAATGAAAATTAACCACCCTTGATGCTAGTACTTCTTAGAACGTTTTAAATAAAGCACGGTCATAAAAAGTAAAAATTTATCTTCGGTTTTCAAATTTGGAACAATAATTTCTTTGATTTATTAATTTTAATTTTAATTTGTTGACAAGTACTCCCATCCCCCATATGAAGAGTGTTTCGCAAACAAATAAATTGCAAAATTTTAAAAAATTATAAACTTCGAATGTTCAAATTAGCTAATTGGCTTGAGTTTCTTTTCTGAGAAAAAATATTATCTGATCATATTTTGTAAGAGTTGTGGCAAGGCCGACCTTTATTCAGTACTCAGTATTACAAACAAATATGAGATAAACGCATTTCCTGCGCTTCTGGTGCTAATTCTATCGTGTTTTTATCTCGTTTAACCCTTAACCCATTCTAGATGTGGATCTCCTGTTAATAAGTCAAGATTTTTTTTTTTTTAAATATTAGACGCCTCCTGATTTTATTCGGACAATCTTTCGAACGGAACTTAAATTTTTTTTCAATTATTTGTCTGCCTTGTAACAAAACCTTAGCTGAATGAACACTTTAACAGCAGTTGCTTGGGTATAAGACTCAAACTTTGAGAGGATTATTTTTCCCACGCTACATAAAACTTGCAAAATGTTTTTAAATACTTTTATAAGATTCTCATTTTCTGCTTCAGACAAAAACCGTGTTGTCATCGTTTGTGGAAAATTCCTTTTATAATTTGTTTGTGGTGATTTTTAGGGTTAACCTATCAAATTTAAATTTATGTATTTAGAATAACATTAAAACAAATTAAGATTTCTCTAATACTGGTTATTGTGTTTGTTGGGATGCTATTTACTTCCCAGCAAACTCAAACAACAAAAATAAGTAAATACGAACAAACTTGTGTGCGTATTGTGAATATTTTAGTCATTCGAAAATATAAGCATTTTCCAAATCTGCTCGTCCAGTGTTTGGGCGTTCAGCTCAATCGGCAGACAGAAAAAGAATGGGCTACTGCCAGACGAGCAGCGGCGTTTATGTGAATGTTGTGTTCTTCCTACATTAAATGCAAAATCCTTGAAAATTATTTATCAGTCCATTTTTATACAATTCTATAATTCAAATTTTTGTGGCTTATACTTTATACAAGTTATTTCAAGGCAGTCCCAAAGGGAATTAGTTTTTTTTTTTGATCTCTTTGTTTAATATGACAATTTTTTGATCTTCTTGGATAGTTTTCCACTTTGGGACTGCCGCCGAATAAAACACTTTTTTGTTTTGACAATTGTAGGCACTTTTATTTATTTAAATCATTATTCACTAATTACACTGCTTACACTACTTACACTGCTTCGCTGACCTTAAAACTATGCGCGCTTAAGTACTTTTTTAGCGACGACCCTTTCGGGTACATCGAGCGCACGATTTTACTTCGGCTAACTCGAAGCGTCGGCGTGAAGAAAAAGTATTTAAGCGAAGTGTTGGATCATCACAGCAGCAGTTGATTGATTAGTGCAGGCGGTCAGCCACTGCCGCATGACAATAAAATGCAATGCCTGCTTACAACAACCACTGATGAATATTTATGTAAGTATGTCTGTTTGTTATTGGGATAACACACAGGCATACATACAATATTTACACTTAATGCTGGTATACTTCTACTGCTTTGTTAAACTTACATACGCCTGATCAATAATTTTATCCAAACTACACCAATTTTTTGTTTGATCTGTCGCTGATTCACTTCGCGGATCTGGGCAAAAATCTGCTTGCTTAGCAAATTTCAATTGAATGTCACACCGGTCCATCTGGTCCATTTGAAGGAAAGAAGAGTACTATATGTTTATCTAGACAAAAGTTCAAGCAATTGTATATGTAGAGTACCACACTTCACAATCGTATGCACTTTTTTCACGGATTTACGACCCACCATTTCACAAGTCTGTCCAATTCTTATTCTGATTGGTATTGTAAAGAATGATAAAAAGCTTTAATTAAGCATCATGTAGTACAAAATATTAATTTTTCTTCATCATATCATTGACCTAGCTACGAATTGGTATGTATGAATCGCTTTTTCGCTACTCAAAGATTTTCGCGTAAATATCAATATAAATACCGCTAGGTAAGCCAAACGCCTGATTCGAAACTATTCTTATTCCCAATAAAGTTTAACGAAAAATATCTTGTTATCCGCAGCAGCTGAATAATAACACTGTGACACAAAATGAGGGTACATCTCTCCGTAATTGATGAAACCAAATGGAGCTGAAACTTTGTCCCTCCCATATCATTATTTTTATTAGTTGGCAACCTGTGCATGAGAAAAGTTGATTAAAACTTGATCAAATGAAGCAATTTTAGATGGGCTTTTTTGTATATCGCTTTTTTTTTGGATCGAGGAACTCATTTTTGACATTAACTTTTACCTAAATCATAAGATAGGTGGCGCTGTCATACAATTTGTCTTATTTTTGATAGTTTTTCATGCAAAAATAGTATTAATATATGTGGTTTTTTTTTTACCAATCACAATTTCTGTGAGTTTCGTGTCAGCTCTCTTGCAATACCACAGCAAAATAAATTCTGAAGATTTTGGTAGCGTAAAGCGTCTTGTAAAATAAATTTAAAAAGGAATAAATGTTTCCAAAAGTTAGCGCTTTATTGCTATGTTTGCGGTAAATTCAGCATAGCAAACAATCTGATTGGTATAAGTGTTAGTGCGAAAGAGTGGTATGAACATTATTTTGGGATGCCGGTTGCTCAAGACGTAAATTGGGCTCCCAAAGATATATGTAGAACCTGCTAGGACGACTTACGTCTCTGGGTTAAAGGAATAAAAAAATCGCTGAAGTTTGGTGTTCCGATGATTTGGACTGATCCAGGTAAGTATATTTTATTTAATGTTATTACGTAGAATCTTGTTGCACAGTGTAAGATTACGCAGCGTGCACGATCTGGGCTACATCGAAATCATATTAATTTTTGTCAATCGGCCGCTAATCCATTTCCGGGAAACAAAAGTATTCTATTTAGGCATATCATCTAGAAATTCAAACAAATCGAACCGTAAGTATATATTTTTTTCATATAGATCGGTCCACTTCCTGGAAAAAGGTGGATGTAAAAGGTATAATAAATACTTTTTTTTCGAAAAATATCAATAGAAATCAGTTCTGCCGTTTCGGAGGGCTTTAAGTAACAAACAACAAAGTAACTATGTAATATCCTGACCGCAGCGCCACGTGACGATTACATTTTTAGTTATTGATATATACTTTAAAGGTACTGATATATATTACATATAGCAACAACAAATTGTTTTGGTTCTTAGATACTTGACTGATTTAAAGGGCATTATAATATTACCACTTCGGGAAGGCAGATTCTTCGAGAATGGATGATCTTGGGTTCTTCCGGAATCTCTTTTATCTCAGCCTAACTAGCTAAAACTTCAAATATATTCTTCCGAAGTAGTCATGAAGTGAAGATTGACGGGAACTGTCCCGCTAAATTGGACTCGATACGTTCGCTAGATATAGAAAATAATAAACAAGCCATCACATGCTAAAGAAAAGATACTTTTGATTATTTTCAATCCATTTATTATTCAATGTTTGTCTGAAAATTACACTTTGGAAATTTCATAACTTATCCATAGGTATGACTGTTTGCGCCTGCTGAGGCGACTGCGTTGGCGGAAGAACTACCACCTCCATAGCCACCATATCCACCTAGACCACCGTATCCACCTAGACCACCCGCACCACCATAGCCACCTAGCCCACCAGCACCACCATAACCACCTAACCCACCCACACCACCATAGCCACCGGGAGCACCATAGTAACCGGGAATTCCGCCACCACCACCACCATAAGAATTTGCATTTGCAGAAGCCGCAGCATTCGCAGAGCTTCTGCCACGGCCGAATGGTAGGCCACCGTACCCAACACCGCGTCCGTGACGTTTAAGTCGCAATAGCGGCAATGTATCCTCTGAAACCGCTTGCAAAGGGTTTACGGGAATCTCATCAATTTGTTGATTTGCTGAATGTGGATAGCAATGCGTTGAGCCTACATAGGCCAAAATAAAGGCGAATATCAGGATATTCATTGTGTTGTCGCTCTTGTTGTTGTTGTTACTTTCCTCGATATTTGACTCTGTTTATACAAAAGCAATTGAGATTTTAGATTTGAATTGGAGCACTTGTAATGATTGTCTACTGCTTTATAGGCGGCGACACCCAATTTTATACTTTACTTTTGCTAAAAAAAAGATGTACTTTCGAAAAAGTAATTGTTTAATTTATATGCCGTTAAAGGCTTATACGTTTAAATAATTTTTTAAAAACTGGAAAAATTTCGAGTTTGTCTAATTATTTTTAAATAATTTTTATGTGCCCTCTTGCGGTCAATATACTCGTACCTGTGCCTGTACCGGTTTTGGGCCATTGCTGTAGAAAAAATATGAATAAATTTTATTTAAAAATTGCTGATTTTGGTTACAGTTGAGGATAATAAAAAAGTAGGCACGACACGTGGTAAGAAATTTATAATTTCTAGTTCAATTTTTTTTTATATTTGTATGTGATATTTATTATATGTATCTATGCCACATTAGATATAGTAAAAATAATTTCATTAACCTCTCTTACGATACTGAATTTTAATGGCAAATTATCGGATTCAAATTTTCTTCTTCTTTACATAAATGCATACAGAACTTTCGTTAATTTAAGCAAATTAATCAGATAAATAATTATTTTCCAATCCAATAGTAATAGTAATAATAGTAATAATGAGTCAAAAAGATTTAAATAATTTTAAGTATTTTAGAAGGCACGTACTCCGTAAGTAAAGTGCCTTTAACCACATCCTACCAAGTGCAGTTATAGATGCAGTCAGTGGTGAGCTTAGGGAATATTGCCTTAGTGGATTTTATCAACCAATCGCTACTAAGCAGAATCATAGCAGCGAACCTGGCAGGGTATCAAGTATATCGCTACGTAACCCCAGGGCGGAGTTATCTCCCCGTTACTTCAGAACCTCACAGTAAACTCGCTATTAAGGCCGCTAGATATACGTATACCAATACCCCTTATTGGAGCGATTGTGTGGTGGCCAGCTATATGGTTTTCCGATAAGAGTGATATGATTTCTTTAAAAGAAAAAACACACTAATTGTTAAGGAAACTCCAATGTTTTTTATTTAATGTGAGCTACAATCGATACAATTAAGTTCTGAATATAACATCATTCAAATGGTCTCCTTCTTTTGCAGGAACGAATTCGATGAACCCAATTCTTTTTTAATAAAATCATTTGCTCCGATGAGGCTCACTCTCATCTGAGTGGTGCGGTACATGAACAAAACTGTCGATTCTGTTGCGAAGAAAATCCACAAATTATTCATGAACAACCATTACATTCACCTAAATTGACAGTTTGGTGTGGAATCATCGGTCCGTAATTCTTTCAAAATGAAGCTGGTAGCACCGTTACCGTCAATGGAGAGCGGTATAGATCGATGATAACCAACTTTTTATAGCTACAATTGGAAGAAGTTGACCTTAACAACATCTGGTTCCAAAAAGACGGGGCTATGTGTCAAACAGCACGTACAACAACATAATTATTGCGAGTAAGGTTTAGAGATTCGAAGAAGTTGTGATTTAACACCATTAGACCACTTCTTTTGGGGTTATTTGAAGTCATTGGTCATTAGCAATAAATCAGACTCTCTTCAAGCTTTAAAAGTCAATATTGAACGTGCTATTCATGAAATACGACTTGAGTGGAAAAAGTTCTCAAAAATTGGGTTCATCGAATTCGTTCCTGCAAAAGAAGTCGTGGAGGTCATTTGAATGATGTCATATTCAGAACTTAATTATATCGATTGTACTTAAAAAAGAAATCTTATCACTTTTATTGGAAAACCCTATATAAACAAAGATTCAAATGAAAATTTTTGAAGTAAAATTCAAAGATATGCATTAATTTATATCTAGCACTCAGCCATTAGGACGCTAGAAAACACAGACAGATACACTTTCATACCAAGCTACTCAGACCAATGCGGTTCAATTTCATTCACTGAAATTTACTTCAAAACACGAATCCCCAGAAAAAAAGAATGCACCGATATTTACCACACTCCAGCTGGCAGCCTGAAAATATTAACGGATGGATCAAAACTTTTGGGTAGTAGTGAAATACTTGAGACCCAAACTGCCTTATTTTTCGCTATGCTAGTAAGTAGAACATTTCGCATAGAAGATTTTTTATATAGAATTGATCATTTAATTTTAAAACACAAATTAATTTAATTGGACTTTATAACCTTTGCAGCGATTTTTTTTTTCGATTTAAAAAAAATTAAGTAAAAATAAATAAATTCAATTTTAAATTCACTCATGCACATCTTTTATTTTCCATTTAAGACATTTACACAGTAAGACAGTCATAATAAGCACTCATTTCGTATGGTAAATTTTACATTAAATCACAAGCTACAGCTCATAATCCTTTGTTTTTTTTTTTAACTTTAACTTAATTTAACTATATTAATTAGTGGTATAAGTACTTTCGGCCTGCAGTGAGGTCGATTAACCAAAGAAACCACCACCACCATATGAGCCTGCACTGGCACTAGCACTGCTGTATGAGCCGCCATAACCACCACCGAAACCTGGGTAGCCGCCATAGCCACCGAATCCGCCTGGATAACCGCCATAGCCACCTAAACCGCCACCATAAGGATAGCCGCCAAAACCACCACCATAGCCGGGATAGCCGCCGAAACCACCGAAGTGGCGTGCCACTCTTCTAAGTTCCTTGGGTTGAGATTCCACAGCAATAGCCGCTGGTTGAGCATCCTCAATGCTCAACAGTGTCTCACGTTCCACTGGTACAGCATGGCAGATCGCGGAGAAAAGGCAAAGCGCTAAGCAAATTTTGACTAAGAATTTCATTTTGAATTTATTTTATTAAAATTATATTAGAATGTTTCGTCGAACTGCAAGTTTATTCTTAACTAAAACAAAGTTACTTGATATCTGTTTATACTAAGCTGTTGGTCGTTTGGTTTTATAGTTGAGAAATCGTTCGAAAGTTCACAAGCGAAGTAATCACCGATGCGTGGTACACGTTTTTCTATGTGTGTGTGTATGTGTACATGCTACTCAACTGTTGTCCATCATATGCTTGGTTGAGATTTTCGACAATGCTGGGTGATTTTTTAAATTTTATTATCACATTCTTTTGGGTTTTTTTTTGTGTTCGCAAAATTTACTGGTTTTAATCGCAAACACTTTTCACAAATGGTGACAGCCGACGAGCAGCGCACAATTATTTGAGAATGATTCAAGCTATATATTTGATGAACAAATTGTGGTTTTTACCTGCTTAGTGACTTTTGAACTTATTCATTTCATATTTACTGTAAATAAATGCCTACATATTTACATGCATATTAATACAAACTTTATGTTGTTAGTTGCAAAAACATAAAGCGAAATTTTCTATCATCATCATTTGTTTTTGTTTCTAAAATTTTTTGCGTTTTTAGTCTAGTCAACATCACAGTTGCTTTAAGGTTCATAAACTTCTAGATTTTTAAACTATTTGAAGCCAATGATATTGTTGTCGCACTGAGGGCTTGGCAGGGTGGAGGGGATAATTTACCGACTCCTCCTTCAGCAGCTTTTACAGAAGTCATAAGAGAAGTGGTGCATCCACCTATTCTTGATTTTTGAAAGTTTTACATCCACCGCTTGCTTACTATGTAAACGGAACTTTGGAGTAGGTTGCTTAGAACTTGAGTGTTTTTTCCACATCTGTGAGAGCGATTTCGTCAGCGTATGCTAATGCAACACAGCTCGTGATTCTTACTTTGTGCAGCAAAATGTTAACTGCGCGACAACAAAGAAATCGAGAGAGAACTTCAGCCAGCCGGGTGTCTCTTTCGGCTTACCTGGTTATTTACTCTCAATATCGAGAGTTATGCCTAGTGTATGCTTTTTGAGGGCGACTGATTTTTCAGTCCGCGATCCAATATGTGAAGAGTGGGCTCGAGACATTTTCTCTGAGAGTAGGCGCGCCGATTACTCAGTAGACTGCTTGGACGCATCTTTTGACGTGTATATTAGAGGTTTGCAATTGGCCGATGGCATGCGTTCTTGTTGTTTAAGATCAAACAGTAAAATTTTTTTTCAAGGAAATTAAAATGTGAAATTAGAAAAGAAAAATTTAGAAGGTTAAAAAAAATATTTTGGAAACTCAGCAATTAAAACCTAATTGAATTGTGGATTAAGTCTGATCCTTAGTTGCATAGAGTACACAGAAGTAGCAAGATACTGGTGAGTGTGAAAGTCATAGATTATCGTATGTGTAACATTATGTGAGTATAAGATATCCATATGTCTGTCTGTGGTCATAGTGAATCGGCCCCAGAGAGGTGTTGGGCTCATTATTTTAGAAAATATTAGTTCCAATAAAATACTTCGATACTGCAAATTTAAGAATATTTGCTCAAATTGAGGAAACAGGATCTCAGAATCTTGTGAAGCGAGAAAAACTAATTTTTCCTTGATGTTGAGAACTTTTTAATTTTTCCAAACCGATAATAAATAAAGATGTTAAGCTTGCAGTATCGAAGTATCTTAATAATATCAATATTTCCTGAAATAATGAGCCCGATACCTTTTTGGGATCGATTCTACTAATCGTCCAATGGCCTTCAGATTTTTAACGAGTTCGCTAAACTCCATAAATAATACACATAATAGGAAAATGACGGAGATATGAATAGCAATTTTAGAGAATGCTCTTTACTCTACAAAATGTTTCCATCAAAAGTCAGTTGATAGAGTGAGATGTCCACAAACTACAATATTTGGTTTTCTAGACTTTTAAGATTAGATTCGACTCTGGCAACAAAAAAAAAAACAACATCAGTTCAAATTCTGTATCAGAAGAAAACTTGGATAAAGTAACACACTAGACCGACTGAAGATCGAAGCATCTTTTTATGGAAATGAGTGTTGAAATGGGGTTGATGATGAGAGGCTTGATCTGATGAGCACTCACTGAACTGATGAACCCAACTAACTTAAAGGCTCCAACTGTGCAAGAAAAATAAATCGACAAACAATTTTAATATTTGGAATGAATAATATTTGAGGAATGTAACCTGTAAATTTTTTTTGATTAAAAAAAATAAAAAATAGGTTAACTGCTTGCGAAAGAGTTGCTGCTGCAGAAAGGCCAGACAAAATCACATTAAGATTTTTTTTATATTTCACCGAATTATTTTTAAAACTTTCACATTGACTTTAGATCAAACACTGACAGCAATTTTCATTCAAATATTTTATTATTTAGATAATACTTCTTCGTGGCGATTGTTCTATGTACATTTTTACATTTTTTTATCTTCATTTCATCGTTTCTAGTTTTTTTTCAGGTTCACTTGTGTAGATGCGCAACATATTCAACGACCATATCCATATGAACTGGCTGAAGCTTGAGCCGAACTTTGGCTGAAACTGCCGCCACCACCGCCACCATAACCACCTGGGTAACCACCACCATAACCACCTGGATGACCGCCACCATAACCGCCTGGGTAACCACCGCCATAACCACCATGGCCGCCACCAAAACCACCACGGCCGAAACCACCACGTCCGCCGCCAAAACCGCCACGTCCGAAACCGCCACCACAACAACCACCGCCAAAACTGCGCGCTTCACGTCGATGATCACCGTCAACATCAACCACAAGCGGTGTGTTCACTGTATCCAAAGTTTCTTGCTGTTGTTTTTCTTCAGCGCCCGGACTGGGATAAGTGTAGGCCATGGCACATAAGGCCAAAAGAATTGTCACGAACAGTTTCATATTTCGAAAATTAAATAAATTTTGATTTTTGAAATTTTGGTTCTATTCTAAGTGAATTTCAAACGCTTATGATTCCTCTAAGCTGCGAACCATGGTATTTATACTCAACTCCTTCCAACTATTTGCGTAAAAGATCCCATAGGAAAGCAATTAATCATTCCTAAAAAAAAAAAAATAATAAATAAGAAAAAATTAGTTTCTTCATAAAAAGTGCAAGTTTTTTTCCAAGTGTTTACGTATTTACACATAATACAATGTGTATACAATATGTATGTAAATATGTATGTAAATATGTATGTGAAGAGCACAAAAAATTCTGGAAGAACCCTAGCTTTTTTTATTACACCTACGTCAAACTTAAAAGCCAGATAATTGGTGTACTGGCGAGGTTAAAAATACTCGATACTTTAGCAAACAATCTACATAAGAAAAATAACAATTAAATAAGAAAAAAAAATTTCCAAAAAATGTTTAATTAACTTTGTAACATATTGTGCACGATCATCAATGATTTAGCAAAAAGTACTTCAATACAAATGTGCTTGTGCTCGTCTTACATACATACATTATGTATTTTATACAGAAATGTGCAGAAATGTACAGAAAATTACAGAAATGTAGAACTAAAACAAAGATCGATAATAATACAAATTGGTATTTATCTTATAATATTTTAACGCTTTTGTAACATAAAAAAATTCATTTAAATACAACTAAGAATATTTTGGCTTAATATCATTGATTAGTAATATTATTGTTTACTAAAATATTGCCCACGTACATTCACCCAAACATTATGTATGTATATATGCGAGTAAGCATTTATTGTATTTTTCCAGATCAACCAGACAACGGCAAAAGAAATGATGTTTTCAAGAAATCCCCTTTGAGCTCAGCATCTGATGGTGATGATTCCATCGTTGAAAAAATATTTAAATGTTTATATTTTGTATGATAATTATTGAGCTGTCAAATATTTTTTAGATAATCTGTTTTTTTATTGATATGTTTGTATTTGTGTATTTACATTTATTTAGCTGCTCTTCAATATTGGGGAATCACTTTTAATAGAAATCAGTAAAATAACATAAATAAAGCAAAGATTTTTTCCAGTTTTTGTATTTATTCAACTAACACATATGCAGTATTAAATCTTCATAAGCCTGCGTTGATATATTAGGGTGTCTCGTGTAACTATATTTGAAAACTTTCATTTTATTTATTTTTTATTTCATTTTATCTTTTTTATTTATAAAAATAATAACACTTTATTTCATTTCATTTTGTTTTATTTTTTATATTTTTTCTTTAGTTCTTATTTTATTTTATCATGTACATAAAATGGTATATTAACTTTTGTTCGAAATATGTAAATACCAGAAGGAGAAGAGATGGTCCCTAAAAAATTTATACCGAACGTATCAGAACGACGAGCTGAGTGGATTTAGCCATGTCCGATGGTCCATCTCTCCGTCTGATCGTCTGCTTGAACGCGAACTAGTCCCTAGTTTCGATATATTACGAACAAATTCACTAGGCAGATGCACCACTGCATTTGTCGGAACTGACCAGATTGTTTCTCCGTTTTGTAATTTTGTGACATAAATTCGTCAAAAAAGATTTTAAGAACATGAAATAGTATATTAATTAACATTGGTCCGAAGCTAAGTATCAGAAGGAGAAGAGATAGACCCACTTAAATTTATACCGATGTATTATGAATTCCATATTGAAAAGGATCATAATCGGAATACTATATACTATATCATATATATCATATAGCCCAAAAATCCTCTAAAACAGCATGTAGAGGCGTAAAATTTGGTATTATACAATGCATATTTGTGGTGAAAATAATCGAAATCGGAATTCGATATCATATCAACAGATTTGTTAAGATATAATGTTTTGCGTTCTAAATCCGACCAAAAATATTATCAAGGGACGTGAAATTTGGTATTCTAAAGACGTGAATTCAAGTTCATATTGACACTGGGAATTAGCAAAATCGAATTTTGCAATTTGCAATAAATTTGATATGTTCATAAAAGGTAGGGGAACTTCAGCATGGCCGAAGACAGCCGTTCTTTTTTTCTTTTTATGCAATTTCATTTGTTATTATATAAGTACTCATATTATTTTTTTAATTTTAATTTTTATTTTTTAATTTAAATAATTTTATTTTACTTATTTTGTTTAATTTTTTGTTTTTTTATTTTAATTTACCATTATTTATTTCGTTTTATATTGCTAAATTTTTTTAAATTATAAATTTAACGGAATTTCACTTTTTATACTATTAAATTTATTTTATTCTGTTTTTATTATTAATTTTTTCATAATTTATTTCATTTCATTTCATTTGTTTTATGTTATTGTATATTATAAAAATTTTTATCTTATATTTTTACATATTATTTTGGTTTATTTTATTTTAATAAATTCTTCCTTTAAAGTTTATTTTATTAATTTTTTCTTATATTTTGCCTTGTTTAACTAAATTTATTTTTATTTTTTAATTTATTAATTTTTATATCACAATTCTTTTATGTTATTTTGTTTTATACTATCAATTTATTTTTAACTTTAATTAATTTTATTTTATTTTATATTATTATTTTTTAATTCATTCCTTTATTTTTATTATTATTTTTTTATATTACTTTATTTTAGATTATTCACTTGTATATTAATTAGTTTTTTTTATTTCATTTTAATTATTTAAATTTTATTGTATAGTATACTTTTTTATATTGTAATATTTTATTTTAATTTATTTCATTTAAATTTATTTTATTGTTTTTATTAGTTTTAATTTTTTTTATAATTCTTTTTTACAGTTTATGCTACTTTATTATTATAATTATTCTTTAAATTTATTTTATATGTTTTTATTTGTTTAATTACATTTCATATTTTTTCTCATATTTAAAAAAGAAATAAGAGCCTCCTTAATATGCATATGCAATTCATGCACATATTCGTATATATTGCACATACGTTTATATCCAATCGATATACCTTAACGGCTATTATATTAAAGTAATTGTACAATTATACATTTTTTCACCGGTAAAATTTGGAACTGGTTTTTTTTTATACCAAGCATATTCGTAAGCAAAATGAATGCTGAAACTAGAAATTATCATAAAAAGAAGTGAAGAAATAAATACTTGCATTATTCAGCTGATTTGAATTTTATTGTAAGCCGTGCAAAAGAATAAATCAAATGAAATTTTTTTCCTACAATCTTCAAGTCTTATTATACTTATAAAAATGGGACTGGATTTTTGTTGATATTTAAATAGCCGTGCTACGTGTTATCATTAATGATGACAACACGACTGCTTACTAATTCATTCTGGATGAAAGTCGGCATTCAGCCGTTCGAAATTTATTTTAGCTCATTATGATTATAAGTTTTTTATTTTATATTCATCAATTGACTTGATTCAGGCTTACCATATGTAGAGATTCACATGAGACACCATTAAATAGGTCAATCTAACTTATAATTAAACTAGGTTACGACTATGTCCAGCCAATAGGTGTTAAGCTTTAATATAAGTTTTATGTAAAATCATTACAACATATCTCCTACATAGTATATATCATTGATGTTATTTATTTGAAATAATTTCTAAGAGTTTTCTTTTCTATTTTCTATATCTCATATTCTGGAATTTAAATTATTAGCTTATTTATCTACTAAATACGCAATTAATTAAGCATGTACTTCATTGAACTTGAGAATCCAATACCGGTTCTGCTTGCGGTTTTTTGCTTAGTAAAACGCGCCTTTTGATTATGTTAATATGGGATACACAATTAACTTCTGTAATTTTTTAATTATTTAGCGTTTTTATATTTGCGTCATCGATTTTTTACAAATATTTTCTGAACTTTTAGAACTTCTATAATAAATATATATGTAAATATATAATTAGCGATTCATTAGCTCATCTTATTTGTAGAGTGCGATTTGGTTGTTAAAAAAATATACATATATATGCCTATCGCCTAGCCTTAAGAACATCATCACCGAAACAGAGGCATCAGATATTGTTTACATTTAACAAAAATTGTAATAGAAAAGGGAAAATATTTTCAGAATATTGGCAAATATTGATTAATCACATATTGTTACATCCATACAGCATAGCGAAAACATCCATAAAGTTAATGAAACGAGACAAGACATCGTGCGGCCAATATCTAAACTAATTTTACACTTCGCTCGTTAGGACCATTTTGGAATATGCTTCCGTTGTATAGAATCTACAATATCAATTGCATAGTGATAAATTGGAATATGTACAAAAACAATTCTTATTATTCGCGTTAAGGAATTTACATTGGGATGCGAATAAAAATTTCCCTCTTTATAAAAGCCGACTAAGGATTATTAATTTGCCTTCACTCCCGAGTCGATGAAAGATGCTTGGATTTTTATTTTTAACGAAGCTGATAAAAGGTATTACTCTTTAATACAATACTTTAGGCCCCTTTCCTTGTGTTTATCCAAAACAAATTTTGAAATGAATTTACTTTTCTGTATAAACAAATAAACTTATAAATAATCTCTTTATTCTCAGCATTTCTTAACCGCAAATTACTTTTGCAATTCTGTAGCTGATCAGTGTAAGAGCCAAGTGTGGCCGCGACCTTCCGCAATTAGTATCGGATTCAAGACAGTTCAGGCTGTAAAGTTAATGATATTGACATCACGGGCCTCAAAAATCGCGCCAAAAGTTCTAAATTCTCCATATCGGATAATTGATCTAGGAAGATAGATCTGGTAGTGTATGAGGCAATGCGAATTATCTCCTGTTGTCAAACAAAAAGTCAGTGCATTTGCGGCTTGACTCCCACAACACTGTTTTCAATCATAACTGAGGAGTTGTTGACGATTTTGTCTATGTAGGAACCAGCATATGCTCTAATAACAATTGAAAAGGAAAATCCCCTCTCGAAAAATAAAGACCAAGCTCAACATTCCCGTAGTACTTTATGGCAATGAAGCTTGGACGTTGATAACATCCACGGTCTAGGGAGCCTTCGAGATTAAGGTTTTGCGTTAGATTTATGATCTTATGCACATTGGTTATGGCGAATTCCAAAGACGATGGAGCGATGAGCTGTACGAGATATACGACGAAATTGACATAGTTCAGCGATGGCTAGGTAAAATTGTCGGGCTGAACGAAAAAACGGTGTCTACGCCAAAGATAAAGAAGAAGAAGAAGAAAAAGACTAGAAAAAATTCACTATATTTGCATCATTTAGCAAGCAAAACTTTAAAAGTCCAAAAAGCGATGATTTATTTAGTTGGATTCTCTAAATTTGGTTAATGCCATCCTGTTATGTATACTAATCCGTGCTTTTGAGACATTAAATGCATTAGTTCGAATCGGCATTAATTATTCAAGAGTCTTTAATATAAATTCCAGAACATTAGTGTACAATGCTTTTGCTACACATATCGGACACATACCTAACTCTTCGCCTTTTTTGTCGGGTAAATTTGTTTTCTCAACCGATGAAAAAGAAAAAGAAGTTGGTTCCAAAGAAAGCTGAAAAAAAATCTTAAACTTAGGAGAGATTCACTGATTTTAACGTAGGAACACGCATATCTCTTTACCACTCGTTTCGATTTTGATCATATGTTTCATATGGGATAAAGTATAATTTAATCTGTTTAACAAATAAAATAATTCTCCGACAGAACTAATCTAATATTTAGCAATAAGTTCTTAAACTAATGTAAGTGGACTTGAGAATTGCAAGGTAATTAATTACGGACGTATGGGCGTCATAACTCGGCTCTTTGCCCAGTGTTCACGAAGTTGATGTTCGTTTGATTTTAGTGATTTCTCAAAAGTTTTTCTAGGAAAAAAGCATTAATTTGCCCACAGCTATGGACGCTCAAGTAAATTTTCAAGAATTGAAAAATATGTAAATACTTACATTAATTCCAGAACTTAGTAATTAAGGTCTATTAAATTTTCTAATTAAGTTTTTCTTAAATGCATATACTGGAAATGAAATATAAATATAGTTTCAAAATACCCTGTATACACAGAATAGCCATTGAACTTCTCTTTGATTTTTGTAGTTGGTTTGCCTATCGTGTATTAGTTTGAATAATAGATTATTATTATTATGGAAACAAATTTATCACAAAATATTATTTTTTTATTCTTTATAAAAACAATAATCACAATAAGAAAATAAATCAGCATAATAACAGGTCAATTCGAAAGTCCCCAGCCTGACACATAGATGGCGCTACTAAAAATATTTAATTAATGGTTTTTAATTAGCCTTAGCCTTCAAAAGGTGCCAATATAAATTTGACGGCTGTCATTAGTTTGAGAATTATAATATTTTGAGTGAAGCAGCTTTTATTATTGTGAAAAAAAAATGAATAAAAAAAGAATTTCGCGTGTAGGTAAAATCTTGCTTTATGAAGGGGAGAAATACAATTGAAGCAAAAACTTGGCTTGATAACGAGTGTCCTGACTCTGCCCCAAGAAAATCAACCATCAAAGATTGGTATGTTTAGACGTGGTGAAATGGGCATCGAAGACTGTGAACGCACTGGAGGCCCAAAAGAGATTGTTACCGACGAAAACATAAAAAAGTCCACAAAATGTTTTTGAATGACCGTAAATTGAAGTTGAATAAAATAACAGGCACTCTAAAGATATCAACTGAACATGTCCATTATATCATTCACGAATATTTTGGTATGAGAAAGCTCTGTGCAAAGTGGGTGCCGCGCGAGCTTACTACTGACTAAAAACAACGACGAGTTGAAGAATCGGAGCAGTGTTTGGAAATGTTTAAGCATAATAAAGCCGAATTTTTGTGTCGGTATGTGAGAATGGATGCAACATGACTCCATAATTTCACTCCGAAGTCCCATCGACAGTCATGCGAGTGGACTGCACACGATGAACCCACTCTAAAGCGTGGAAAAATGCAATAGTCGGCTGGCAAGGTTATGGCGTCTGTATTTTGGGATGCACATGGCATAATTTTCCTAAACTACCTCGAAAAAGAAAGAACCATCAAAAGCGATTATGACATAGCGTTATTGAACCGTTTGAAGGACGAAAGCAGCGAAAAAGAAAGTGCTGTTTCATCAAGCCAACGCACCGAGCCACAAGTCAGTGAAATCGATGGTAAAAATCAGGCTTCGAATTGCTTCCGTATCCATCATATTCTATAGATCTGACCCCCAGTGACTATTTCCTGTTTTCGCATCTCATAAGAAAGCTCGGTGGGAAGAAATTGTCGTCGAATGAAAAGGTGATCGCCGAAACTGAGGCCTCTTTTGTGCAAATCGTACAAATGGTATCCAAAAGTTGGAGGGTCACTATAATCAGTGTATCACTTGAATTGACCTTGAAGGGAACTATGTTGAATAATGAATCAATTCTGCAAAAAGAATGTGTTTTACTATGGTGGGCCGGGGACTTTTCAATTAACCTGTTAAATTATTAAAAAACTAATACTACATATATACACATATAAAGTTATACTTTTGCGTGGCTTCGTTTCATTTTTATTAGTCTCATCATATTAGTCCTCCGTTAGCATTTTGGCGGTTTTTAAATCTTAGTTATTACGAAGATGATGATTAGCTATTTTACATTTCATTTGTTTTGTGACGCGTTTGTTTGTTGTGCCATCTTTCAATAGTGACCACATAATATAGTTTGGGGCTTTCCATTTGCGGTTAATTTTTATTTTATTTTTATTTACCACTTTTATATATTTTTCGCTTCCTCATAGCAAATCAGATAATAAGCTCTTTATTGTAATTTTCAAATATTATTATTTAAATGAAGAAGAGAAAAGTGTCTTCATTATTTTGAAATCTTTTATGAACTCGGACGAAGGGTGCGAAAATTGTTTTTAATTAATGGCCTCTACCAAAAAACAGAAAAAAAGAAGAAGTAAGCCTACCGTTTGCACTTCTTCGCCAAGAAATCACCTGAATAAGCAACATATGGATTAATAATACTCGTGTTGCCTTCAGACAATGGTCAATTGTGGACACAATAAAAGTGTAAATATTCAAAATAATTAAAACAAACATATTATTTTGTGCCGATGGTTTCTTGATCTCACTCATCTTGATTCGAACTCGATTTTTTGAAATGCCAGTATATTTTAATGATATCTTTTAATGATATGTAGAATATGTTGAGGTGCACAGTCACATGATTTGCCCGCTGAGAATTCCCAATCATCTTTATGCGAAGAAACATGTTTATATTTGCTTTCTTATGTGTGTGTGAAAAACCTGTGCAGCCGCTTCGCAACGTTTTCGAAAATAAAATTAAATACACCAACACATTTATCTAATGATATGAAATTAATCAAATCATATAACTTTAATATTGCTAATTAAAAATTGTTTGCAGCTCAAGCGCTCAAGCCGAAATTTAATAATTTTACTGACGAATTACTTGGGGTTAATAACCCTGTCAAGAGCAAACGTAAATTAAATAAAAATGATCAATTGGAGATCTACCACTAAATGGAAATTGACAACATAAACGTAAATACAAAAATAGCAGCATCTGAAAATTTATTAATTTTCTCAAAATAAAACATCAAATTTACGAAAATCTACGACCACGCAAATTTTGCAAATTTAGCAAACCACGGAAGTAAATAAAGAATTAAAAATCGCAGAAAAAACAAAAACGTTTAGCATTTGTTAACTCAAAACTATAGTAAACCGAAATGAAAAAAATTGCGAAACTTTTTTAGTCAACAATTAACTGTATACGCTGTTTTGCTGTATTGTATGGCAATGTCAATGTCAGCGGCAACAGCCTGGTCTGGGCTGTGTGATGATGGCTCGAACACGTTAGTGTGAGATGGAAAATAGTTTCATGTCATTTCTATGCTGTTGAGATAAATAATAGTAGCGCTGTGTTGCCTAATATAAGTAATTGTTTATGCTTTTTTTTAATAGTTTTTTCTGAAAACTTAATATTTTCTAAAAATAATATTAAGAATTTTCAGTCACATTAATATCTACTAAAATTTTTCGGAGCAGTTTTACTAATATAGGAAGCTCAGAGAGAGTATTGAAATCATACCAATATTTGGCGGCTTAAATGCCGGATCGAGGTTAATCATGGTGGGCAAACATGAAGCATGCTGTTGAGTACAAGTATGGTGAGTATATAAGAGCTTACGATGAAGAAAAAGAAGAAAAACAGGTACATATGCCATTAATTATTGGTGCAGAAGCCAACTCCCACCAAACATCCATGTGTGGCTCAGATTGCGATGATAGACTGGCTCTGTTTGATTAATTTAGCTTTAACAGCATTCGTATGTTAAATATAGGCAGTTTAAACTAGACAATAAAGAGAAGTATCAGATGTTTTTCTCTGAATGCAGTTATATCGACTTCAAAGTAATCGATAAAAACACTGAGTTACCAATGTATCGTTACAAAACCAGAACCTAAACTGGAATAAATATTTGCCTTAGAAGTTAAGCTTCATGCTGGAGATCGACAGAGGATTTGATTTTTTCGGCGGGGATCAAAACATTTCTATCGAAAGACTGTTTTCAAGCCGCACTTATGATTGATAATTTAGAAGACTCAATACAAATGTTATTGAATAAACACTTTCTGCATCTTAACAAAATGTGCTTAAAAAGTACAAAGCTGCTGGTAGGATAGAATGAGACGCAAACAAAAGGGGGTTCGAACCCCCTTCCCCCAAAAAAAACCCTCCCCCTTCCTTGAATTTGGTTGAACTCATAAGTAATCGAGCTGCTTTTATAACCTTATGTTTATATTTCCTTATAAACCCCCCCTTCCCAAAAAAATTTTTTTTGGCTTTACCTACTGGATGGAATATTTGCGTCTTATTGTAAAATGGGTCAGACCTGTTGACACAGATTTGCTTTGGTTTACACTACTTTAAGTACTTTCACCCTCCTAGTGTATTGTCCCAGCAGGTGGCAAGAGGCCCAAGAAACTTTTATTCCGCAGATTACTCTGAACCGAAGTTCTATAAACCGGTCAGTCTTTTTGATAATAAGCATGGGAGAGATCTGCGACGATTGGATCAAACAACAAATACTCCAAGAGCACTCTACCTGTCGTAGTGAAGGCAATTGAAAAATCCATAAATAATCGCGCAACTGTTGAGCAATAGACGGGGTATATTAAAGTGAAATTGTTAAAATTATACATGAAAACACTTGAGGCAATCCACAAGGAGGCATTTATGGGTAGTGTTCTATGTGGGTGACCTAGGTTGGTGGGCGACATTAAACAAAATTCTGGCAAAACTGTAAAATATTTTACACAAAGGCCGTGTGGTTAACAATCCATAATACCATTCGGAAGGCCACCAGGGTTCAAGTCCTTGTCCGACCAACATACAAAAAATTATAGAAATTTAATTTAATTAAAAAATTAAGTTAATTTTTTTGATTGTGGTCGCCTGTCGGCAGGAGATGTCAACAACAAATGAATTCTCCTCATAAATAAAACATTTCTGTCGACAATTAGTTATCATAAGTTTGCAAAAAAAAGTTCATGTTTTAACATAAATTTAAAATTTCTTACATATGTTGCTTTTACTTTTCACAATACTGTACTTGTAAACAAGTCTTTATACAAATTTACAAACATCTATACATTTAAGCACTTATGTACGAGTACACACGCACAACAACTTTACTTATGAATTTATCTCAATGGCGCGGGTGTCTCATCAGCCAAGTGCGTTGTCTGCCGGCGCTCAAACCTGTTGATGACGTAGTTATCATCTAACTGCTGTTATAGTGAACAGCCGTTGACAGTGGCTGAATACTTTTTTGGTATACCTTGTGTTTAAGGTGCTTAATTCTCATTCTTTAAATGTTAATATTTGATATTCTTTTTTGTTTTTAAAAGTTATGCAAACAGCGTGAAGGACTGCAACTTGCAATTATGGAAATTTCTCATATAAACGACTAAACTAAAATTTGACAACAAATATTTATAGTTTCTTATATTTATTTTGTATTATTTTTGGATAATTCTTAGGAAAAAATGTTAAAAATACTAGTGTGACATTGCTTTCAGTTTTAGTTGTTTGTTAACCAGCGCGACACTTGGCTAGAAGAAAATATGAGCAAAATTAAGTGAAAAAATATAAAAACGAAATACAAAAATTAAATTTTATAAAGTTTGCATCTTTTTCGACGAATACAAATTTTCATTTTGTGATATAAAAATTGAAAAAATTATTATTTGAAAAATAAACTGTAAAATGCGTATTTCTTGCAAAGCTTACATGATGGCTTGCATCTTTGCACTCGCCTCTTGCCAGTCGACACGCCAAAGTAACTCACGCAGTGCAAAACGCTACAGCAACACGGCTAGTAGTGACCTTCCCCAAGGCCGAACATTAGGCTTGATCAGACCACTGATAGGTAGTGTACGGCCCATCGCCAGTGCTTTTAATCCAATTCGCCTGGCTGGTTTAGGTGGAGGGGGCTTACAATCAGACCCAATCTATGGTGGGTATGGCGGTTATGGCGGTTATCCTTATTATGGTGGTGGCGTTCTTGGTTTAATTTCCGGCTACAATCCATATGCTTATCGTCCACGCCCATATTATCCATTATATGGTGGTTATAATCCTTATGGCGGCTACCAACGTCCAAGCTATGGCTCAAATGGCAGTGGTGGAAGTGGCTTAAGTACTGGGAATGGATATCCAAGCTCTTCAAGCTCTGGTACAGGCGGTGGACTTGGCTCATTACTTGGCGGTGGTGCAAATGGCGGCTCAACAGCATCGCAGGCGCAACTTGCCAATCAATTAGGGCAGGTGTTGGGCGCCAGCTTACGTCCTTTGCTATCTGGTGGTGGTGGTGGTGGTGGTGTTGGCGCTGGGGGTGCTGGTGGCGCGGGTGGTCTAGCAAGTTTGTTGGGTTTGTTAGGTTGATTTTGTAGTTGTTTATTATTGTAATTGTAAATTTGATGTATATAAATAGTGTTAAGTATGAATGCAATTAAGGTTTAAGATCTGAGTTTGTTTTTTAGTTTTATTTTTTAGTGTTAATAAAAAACTGAATACGGATTTTATGTATTTTTGTTTGTAAAAACTGAAAAAAGATTCGGTTGAGATCATGCTCATCGGCCGGAGGCCCCTGAGCTTCTTCCTGCTTGCAGGTGCCCAACTGACCTCAGTCGTATGAACATTCAAAGAACTTGAGTTAACTCCTGAGTAGAAAATCACCTCGACTGGTGCCATGAAGGACAAATACTATCCAATACAAAGTATCGTAACAACATATACACAATTCGAAGCAAGATTGAAGAGGACCCAATTTTGGTTTACCTTAGGCTCTCAACCCTTGATGACAAGCACAAGGTGAATCTTCCAGAACAAAAGGAAAGGTAATTGTTCGGAAAACAAGTGAATTAGTGGGAACTAAATATAAATTCTCATGGGTTCTAGAATCAAAGCTTGTTGTTTTTTAAAATTTCAAAATTCTCGTTTTTTTGAAAATATTCTGAAAATTATATTGGAATTATCAAAAAAACTCAGACTATGTTATTACAGTGAGACACCGTTATGATTTTCGTACATAATTCCGACTGAACCTTTCCTCTGGATGTTTATGAGGAAAAAACACCGTTTAGGACCTCCATAGAAATAAATTCAGCTCAGACATCACAATATGCTAAAAAAATTACTCTTCAATTTGCATTTGCATATATGTTTAAATACGGTGTAAAAATCGTCACTAGCAGAGCATGAATCAATGCAAAATGTGGTTTATTAAGCTTAATATTTTTACCTAATACCTTTCCGTATGAACGAATTATATGCGCTTGTCAAAGCAAAGTCAATACGCTAATTATTGACGCCTAAAAGTATGCAAGGGCATATTTTCAATTTATCAACTCTCACAGTGAAACAGTGATATAGCGAACTATATATATTATTTTGTAATTATATATTACATAAAAAAAAACAATAACAGTTATAAGTTTTAACCCGTTCTGGCGCTTTTAACCGCTAAAGCGACTTTTGGCCGACACAATTTTTGGATTTCTCCTCTAATTTATGGTTTTGCGTTTTGATATTTTTATCAACAAATGGAGGTACCTAGAGTTTATTCTAAGCATCCTACGAACGGCCGATGGATTGTTATGAGAAGCTTTTATTTCATATCAGAAATCGAGGGACGACCACACTTAGAAAAATGTATTTGCTATAATTTTGTATGTTGCTCGAACCCCGGGCCTCCGAATCATAATACGCAATGCTAACGTGGTTTTTTGGTATTTTTCAAAGTAAATTTTCTTCATATTAAGAAGAATCAAAAATTGACCATTTTATTAGATGACTTTTACACATTCGAAAAAGTTCTGGCTTTAAGATTTTTCTTTTAGAAATTGTATCAACTGATTTTCAAAAGGTAGAAATTAATTGATTGAGTAAACGAGTTTGTAGGGCTCGAATCGGAGATCCATTCCCAATTGAACTCTGTTAGGCATCCCACAATTTGCGGTGACGGCTCGGAAGATTTGCGGTTTGAGATGTGCCCGGACTACGTGCATCTTATAACTAAGTTAAAACATAATAGCACATTAAAAGGAATGGGATACTGGCTCAATGTTGTTCTTTAGATAGATGGCTTATCTGTTCTCTCGACTTTTGCGTAGGCCAAGGTGTTAGGAAAAGGGTTCGTTGATATGGATTACCGATTTGTTGGTCCGAATTGAATCGCGGTGGACGGCAATTGAAGGACAATTATAATAATCCCCAAATTTCACAGATTTGATAGAGTATTTATGGAGCAAATCTGTTATGAAAAACCGGGAAAGCCCTTTCCCAAAATTAATAGAGGCAATAAAGTATACAAAAAATGTCTAAAATATGTGTTTTTATTGGTTTCTTTTTTAAATATTTTTTTCTGTATGTGATAACACCAAAGTTTTGAGAATAAAATAGTAGAGTAAAAGTATACATTTTTTATAGTTTCAAATTAAATATCTCAAAAACTATTGACCTCCGGTTAGTTTTTTGTAAAGTTTCTGAAAGCGCCTCCCCTTATCACCCCGAGATTATTAAATGATGAGATCTGATTTTTTTGATCTTTTTTAATTATTTGGAATTATTCTTTTACTATATTTTCGCCTGATACAGACCTACAATATGGAAAATGTTAACATTCTGAAAAATATACTTACTTCAATGATCTAAACTTTTGCATTTTTGACTGGTTTTTGGTTAAATTATTTTAAAATTTAGGTCCAGAAAAATATAAATCAGAAAAAATTTTAATTAAACAAACCCTTTTAAAAAATAATAAATTAAATTCGTGATCTAGTAGTATAAAATACCTCGTATTTTTTTTGTCTATGAAAGCATTCCAATAAGAGAGTTGTTGCCTTTTAAAAATTTGAATTTTTTCACAATTACCCCGCATTTCCTTTGATGCATATTAAAATTTTTTGGTATAAAAACTCAATTTGTGTTTTATTATTATTTTTATTCAGTGTTTAAAATATATAAATTCATTCCAGGAGGGCCAATTCCATTTTTAATAATCCAAATTATAATCATAATTCAAGGTCGCTGGAATCGGATGACCATGAGCGCTGTGGGCATAACTTGCCACTCCACCAGGAATTCTATAAACACCGCCAGCTATGTAACCGCCAGGAACGGATTGTGCATAATGTTGACGCGGTAGACGTGGACCTTCATTCGAATGACCAACATTTCCATCAGCTGCTGCCAAATCGATATAATCCGGATCATTCAATGGAGCGCACTCAACAAAACACTGGATTAATGAAATAATTACAATTGTAAATAAAATATGCGAAAAATAATTCATTTTGGCTGATTGCTGATGATTTTGTATGTCGTATTGAAATTGTTGTATAAGCGAGATTGCTGCACAGACAAAACTTTGAGAGAAACGTTCGAATACTAACGAGACTAATTAGTTGAGCTACTCATTTATATG
Source organism: Neoceratitis asiatica (assembly GCA_030068015.2). Taxonomy (NCBI): domain Eukaryota; kingdom Metazoa; phylum Arthropoda; class Insecta; order Diptera; family Tephritidae; genus Neoceratitis; species Neoceratitis asiatica. Next base: position 18,095,486 of record CM061527.1, read on the forward strand.
AAGAGGAAATTCCACTGAAAGCAATATGCAGTCAGAAGGAAATAAAAAAATTCAAAATTCTTTTTATTTATTTATTTTGAGCGAAATGGCGAACTGGATTAGAAACAAATTTTAGATAAAACAAAAAAATATTACAGATGCACACGTTTGTAAGGCAGTCATAAGCATATTTATATGAAATCATTAATTTAAAGGGGTCTTCCACAGGGATAAAGCTAATTAATATAGACTCTGAAGCCGCTGCTGGAAAGCGAAGGATGATTAAGTATATACTAAAGATGGAAAATTCAGCCTTCATGATGAAACCTCCCCAAACGCTTGGGGCTGATCGATTTCGCCACGGTCAGAAGTATGGTTATCTGTAGTGTAAGATTCCTAGACATGAAAATTCATCAAACTATTTATCTATCCCCGGGTCGTAAAACTCATAACTACAATCGGTCAACATACACGGCGAGCCCTTATTATCAATCGTTGACAATTAAACAGACGATCCATTGCCCGACTCTGATTAAGTCCGAAAGCAATTGCTTTACTGAAGAACAAAACAAAGCCTAATTATCATCGGAAAGGCCTTCTCCTTCTTGTGAAGGACTTAAGTTTATCTTACACGATCTGATTGGACCTGGAAAAATGATGTTCACCTTGCGATAAATCATGGAAAATATCTCTATAAAAAAGGTCGACACTTACCAGTCTTCCATTTTGACATTGGCAACAGCAACGCGGTGAACATAGCTGGAAAGTTAGATAGGTTAAGTCATCCCATGTACTGTAAGTAGAAAAAGAAAACACCTCCACTCCCTTTTAAGGATTAGATGCGAGTACTCCATGCACGCTTGAAATATATACTCCACACTTCCGATAGAGTAATCCAAAACCTACCAAAATCCATACAAAAATTATGGTCAAATTAACGTTGTGATTTCCTACGGCTGAACCAAATAATCCACCTCTGCATAACATCCGAGCACTCCATGGAGTACCTACATGGGATCATATCAAGGAATATCTGCGAAAAATTACATTCAAACATACTTTTTAGTTTCAAGAAGCATCTTCTTTGATGGAAAGTTAGTAAAACCTAATATTTTTCATATAAATTTATATTATAATAATAATATATTATTGTTAATAAATATGTAATTTATTTTAAAATGCGCTTCTGTAATGCTTATTTAATTGAAATAATAATAAATTCAGCACGTCTTTTATATATTTACCAGCAGAGCTCAACAGCGAAACGAAACTGACTGAGTTTCATTTCCAAACATTTTCCGTATACGAGTTTAAAACTTATTGCGCAATTGTAACTTCGTGTAGTGATTGCGATCGGTATAACACGAAGAATGGTCGTGTCGCGCTAAGCTGATATAGAAACATGAGTTGGTCCAATAGCTCACGCAGAGGAGTATATTTATAGGTACTCCAATGGACTATTGGGTCCACAAATGTTTGCAGGGTTGAAGCTGTCGATGATATTTCTCTAGCTTACGGTGTGATTTGTGTGACAGTCGATCGTTCACCGCTCTAATAGTACTGGAAAGGCTTTAATTAGTTTCAGGCAAATAATGGCAAGTAATTCGGCGGTCTGCAGGAATCGTTGCAAGGCGTAGTGCTGGACAATCCTTTGAAATAAGAACGTCAATAAATTTTCGTTAACGCCACAAATCTTTATACTGAATATTGTTATTGGTGTTGGCCAATAATTCTGAAAACTTTTTTTAATTACCAATGTTTGTGAACGCATATCCATAATGTATCCCTTGTAGGTACTAAATGTAGTGATTTTGTGGAATAGTTTCAAAATGAATTTCCTGTATGTACTCCATGGAGCACTTGGATGTTATGCAGAGGTAGGGTATATGGTCCAGAGGACAACACAATGTATGGTATGTGGTTGGTTTTGGAGTACTCCATTGTCTCAGTGGAGTATATATATCACGCGTTGGAATATTCGCGTTGCTTGCAGGGTGGTGGTAGTGCTTATTTGTTAAATATTTTGAAAGTGGCAGTATTTTTAACACAAAATCAAGTTGTCAAAAATCGTTTAGTGGAAAATCTTTTTTAATGAAATTAAATTCCTTTATTGTTTCATAATGAAACCTATTTTCTAAAAACACTAATATTTCAGTGACAGTAATATCTATAAACGCCAAATTACAAACCAACAAAGCAATTTCGAGTAAACCATGTACAATCAGTAATGAATATCCATATTTATACACCCTCTACGGAGTTTAGGGAAATTCCAGTAAATATAATATGTAAAAATAAAGTCTAAATAAAAATTTAGTCTCGAGTCATCATTTAATAATTAAGAAGAATCTAGTTAAAATATTTAACAAAAAATACTCTCATGAAATTTAATATTTTTCATTGAATTCATTTCTTTATTTGAATGTTTTGTAGCTGTTTTGTTTTATCACGTTTTCGTTCTTCGTACTCACTCACTCACTCACGAAGTGAAAATAATTTTTTTTGTTTTAATTTTTCACTTCTTTTTTGTGCCACAACAATAAGTAAACAAAATTTAAGTTGTTTTGTGAGTAAAAAAAATGTTATTATTCCAATGATTAATAGATTTGTGTGCAATATAAATTAATGAACTATATTGTTTAATAATAGACACTTACAACATTTTGATTAATAAAGTCATGACTACAGAAGTAAAGAAGTCCAAATAAATTGATGCAGAAATTTAAATATAATCTCTTGAGTATTAAGATATTCTACACGTGTTTTATAAAAAGTAGATCAACTGAATAGTGTTCGTTTCGTTTTGGCATCTTTCACTACTAGACCAAATCAATTAACTTCCTTATCAAGAAAGTTCTTGAGGTAGAATGTCAATATCATCGGCATGTGGAGAAGAATGTGTATTCTCTGTTAAGCTCTGGTGCTAGCTCGTGTTTAATGAAAAAGTTCAAACGATAAGGAGTTTTCTCGTTTGAAACCTTTTCTAGTACCGAGCAATCCGAAAAGGTTCTTCCCAATTCTGACAGCACTTCTGGTATAGTTTACAGGGATATCATATTCAGATATAGCAACGATGGAAAGGTGACTTCAGTTGGCATTTTTTTCAAGGTTCTACTTCAGATTTTTTGTTGATGGATTTACCTTAAGTCGCGGTAATTTTTCATAAAAGCTAGCCAATAGAGGTAAGCTCATTTCGGACTCTCGTCTTTCTCTGCAGACATTTTTCTCCGCACTGCGTTACGGCAATCCTGATCGTACCAGCTTTTTTCTCGATATTGTAAGCTAATAGTTTATATTGATTAATTGATTTAATTTCGTCCCTTATACCTAGTTTCTGGAGAGTGCTCTCAGAGAGCAGGAGTGCAAGTCGGATAGAAAACCGCTCGGCTACCTGTTGTGATTGCAGATTTCCGACGTCAAGCCTTCCTTGTGTTTATATTGAGTTTCTATCGAGCTTACGGTCAGAAATGAGGCTTAGGGTAGCTGTACATAATTTAAAAGCAGAAAAAACATTGTATTGATAAACTATAGGGAACATGGGAAACTAGTAGATTATCGCACTTTTTACCAAGCAATTGCTGCATTTCAATCAAGTAGCTGGCAGTTCAATCAAGTAGCTGGCAGCAAGTATAAAACAAATGATAACACAAATGATAATCGAAGTTCAGGAATGGGGGCTATGCCCCATGGACAGATAGTTTTTAAATTCTAACAAATGGCTTGAAGCTTAAATCAATAGTCGGCGGAGGCGTTCACTCTGCAATCCCATACATAATTCTTCCTTTCAAGCTGATTGATCACTGTTGTTTGTATCAGAAATAAATTGGAGCTATAAATTGGGGTTGAAAAATATATATGGGAAAATTTTTTTCAAAAATAAAGATATGGTGAAGAACTACAAAGGAAAACAACTGGAAGTTAAACACATCTGCCTCATGCAAATTTTACTACGGTAAGAACAGACCTCGACTTATTGCAAGTCTAAGCACACTTAGCTGTGATGTGATCAGGGGAGGAAAAATGACATATTCTTTGGAAAAGATGGGGTGTCATCAATATGTTGTTACAAAAGCATTAAGAGGCCATTAACTGATATCATGCTCTATCAGGTAATGGCCGCTTAATGCTGCAATGATAGACATGCTGGAAGACAACGAATGTCGAAACAGATTTCGTTGGAGCTATGTACTTCCTCAGGTGAATGATAGGGAATTGAAAATGTGCTGGTAATGTTAGACGATATCTTCTCAATATTACCAGATGGAAAAACAAACAAATAAAAATGGTTTTTATATAGTTCCTAAAACTAAGAGTGCGCAGTTGAGCGATTTTGATTCCTGATGTTTTCTAACCTCAGTTTGAAAAATTTTTCCATTTCCTATATCCCTTCTTTGTCCTTCAGAGAGTCCAGCGATTTTTTATTAGCGAAATCAGCGCTAACTGACATGCTCTCTTGGTCTTCTCAAGCCGAATAGGCAGGTACATATATGATTTTTCCTCAATTTATCGATTTCTATTCAACTAAAGACTTGTTTTAGTTTTTTAAGAAAAATAATTTTTATAGCAATTTCTCAGTGTTCTGTCTAAGTGATGTCAACGAAAATGACATAGATGTAAATAAAATATATTTTTTAAATATAAAATTGTCAAATGGGCAATGTATAGGAAAACAAACAAAAATTATCATACGGAAAATGTGAGTAAAAATGTAGCCCCCCCACCAATAAACAAATTTCGAGTTTCTTACATATATTAACTTCTAATTCAGCTCACGTTACAAACATACATGGAACGCTTTTGTCGTGCTCTACATCCGGATTTGGATCTGAGTTCAACATGTGTCAGCTGGTTTCGTCAAGCGACGGAACACTGCACCGAATTGATTTTACAAAGGAGACGTGGTCCCGCTTTCTGGACAACAGTTAAGAACTTCATATTTCCCAGCCGCCAAACATCGCTGCTCAATCAAAAAATACCTATCAGCATACATCCGAACCGATTGTCGGTTAGCGATTGTCATGCTCTCTTCTTCGACATCGTCAATGATTATGTGGAGCGTGCACCACGCTACTCTATCGAAGCGGCCACAAACGCACTACTCTGGCAAATACTCTACTCCCTCATGGGCATTATGGCGCTCGGTACTCTTTTGGTTATCACAATTTTCGCTTATCGCAAATTTGGACAAACGCTGCAGAAACAGCTCGATCCGCTAGCAGCAGTCTTTGAGCCTGAGAAACGTGCGACCGCCTACGTAAATAGGAATTTGCGCGTGGTGAAGTATGAGCTGCAGCGATTGCATGTGCGACACATTATCCAACCCGAAGAGGTGCTCGCACCAGATGGCACTGCGACGCTCGTGCTGAAAGTCGCATCCAAACTGAGTTTCCTGGATGGCGTTGTCGGCAGTAACGTGCATTGTAGTGGACGTTTATTTCGTCTGCAAGAGCTTAATACGACCATAAAGAACGAATACAAGACGGAGACAATAGCAAAGATGATGCGTTTCATGAACAGCTATACGCGTAAGCTACGCTTGATGGTGATTTTCGAGGAGGATCCCATTTATGAGGAATTACTGAGACGTCGTCGTTCGAATCCCGTGAAAACAGCTACGCCACTCACGCTACCTACCGTGGGTGGCCGAAAAAGTACGAGTAGTTTCTCAGCGCGTAACACTATATCACGTTCCAGTAGTCCGCCCATAAGCAAACTGTCCAGTAGTCCGCGTCCCCCCACGCAAATACCACGAAATCTCACGCGGCGCGCTTCTAACATAGCAATGAAAAAGTAATTTTGAAATGATGGCGAGTCGCTGGCCTGAGAGGTACATTAATGTCTATTGTCAGTGCGTTTGGAAGCGTGAATAAATGTGTAACAAAAGACCAAGTTAATGAGTTTTTACGCAATTTATTTATTGCCTGATTGCTGTACTTACAAGAAATCGAAAATTTTTTGTAATCACTCATGTTTTTAGCAAATATTCGTAAATATTCAAAATACATAAATTGCTTAAATACTATAACGAAAAATCAAATACATACATATAGATATATATAAAAAAATAGCATTTTAAATTAAAAATCATATAATCGTAACTGTAAGTGGAAATAAGGTACTTGCGTATGTGTTGTTTCAACTGTAGTGATGCAACAGCGCGTTGGCAGTGAAAGGGTTAAGGAATGTGTGAAGTGTTTAGAAGATACAGAAGTGCGAATTGCCAACCAAATCTGTTGCATCGGTAGTTAGTAGCGCGCGTAAGGACGAAATATGGACACAATATTTAAAGGATAAATAAAGGAAACGGGGAAAAATAATGAAAAAAGTGTTAAAGTATAGTAAGAAAACTTGAAACCGAAGAACCGTCTGTTAGTAGCTGAAAGATAAGTATAAAGAGTAGATAAAAGCTCCCATAGTGAGTGTTTAAGTATAAGTAAGTGCATTATCCGTGTGTGCGCATGTGTGTGTGCATGTGTGTTAGTAGTATAAAAAGTAGTGTGACGAAATACTAGAAAATCTCATTCGGCAGGATCACAATACATTGCTACATATCTTGGTAATCAAGCTGCTGCATCAGCGCTTATTTGCATACGTTAGCCACGAGTGTTGCTTATATGCCAAGAGCGCCGCCGCTTAGAGTTGCCACAGTTTGCCATTAATTATTTGCTGCCGATTTTTTGTGTTTTCTTTATTTTCTTCTCGTTATTTATGTACGTTATGTTTTTGCTTCTTGTATATTTTCATCAATTACTGGTATGCATTATTCATTCGTTTAACTGTGAGTTGTCCCAATCTGGTAATGTGTGTGTGTGTGTGTACATGTTTTGTGTTGCAAAATATCACGTTAATTAGCATTGATCACGATTTTTACTCATTTATAAACTCGTACGTATGTATGTAAGTATTGTTGTTATTATTTTTCTTTTTTTATTTGCTTGAAGATCTTATTTGAAGAATCTGCCAGTTCCGGCACGTGGTGGTGGTGGTGTGGGTATATGTGCACCCTCAGCACGGTAGCCATTCTCATCGGCAATATAAGTGATCGTATATAAGACACCATCGGGTCCAGTGTAGGAGTAAGAGCCTTGCATGACCTGTGAAAATAATAATAAAAAAAGATTAATTGATCTAGCGAGAAAATATCAATATTTATTAAATTGGAAGAATTACCTGCGATAAAACAATATGAATGAAAAATATATGAATCTTAAAAGCTGTCAACATATGAAATAAAATCACCCTAATGTGATTATATTGTATTTATTATACAATATACTCAAACTATATAAAACTTTCTATAAACCTATCTTCTGGTGCTTTGATTTCTTCAAAAACAGTCCTAAACTCCTATTTCTTTTTGGACCCGCAAAGGATGCTGCTACCGACGTAAACATCAAAATCATTTTGAACGACGGTAAATTGAAATTGAATGAAATGAAGATATCAACTGAACGTAAACCTCATATCATTATATCATCATATCATTTATTTGGCTATGAGAGTGTTTTGTGCAAAGTGGGTGCCGCGCGAGCTCACGAAAAACAACGACGAGTTGGTGACTCGGAGCAGTATTTAGCGATGTTCAACCATAACTCCGAGTTTTGCATCGATATGTGACAATGGATGAAAAATGGCTCCATTATTTCACTGCGAAGTCCAATCGCCAGTCATCCGAGTAGATTGCGCACGATGAACCCACTCCAAAGCGCGGAAAATGCAACCTTGAGAAAGGAACGACCATCAGACGAGATCGTAAAAAAGGGCCTCGTTTTAAGAAAAAGAAAGTGCTGTTGCACCAAGACAATGCTCTGTGTCACAAGTCAGTGCAATCGATGGCAAAAATCCATGAATTGAGCTTCGAATTGCTTCCGTATCAACCGTATTCTCTAGATCTGACCCCCAGCTATTACTTCCTGTTGTAAGATCTCAAAAGAATGCTCGCTGGGAATAAATTTTCGTCGAATGAAAAGGTGATCGCCAAAACTGAAGCCTATTTCGAAGCAAAGGACAAATTATACTACAAAAATTGTATCGAAAAGTTGGAGGGTCACTATAATCAGGGTATAGCCCTTGAATGGAACTATGTTAAATAAAAAATTAGTTTTGGGGACTGTTGAATTGACTTTTTATAGGCCATTACCTATTATTTATCAAGTTGCTCATTATCGCTTTCTATGAAATGGGCTTGTAACTGATATCATGTATTTTTATATTTTTAATATATTTATTCTTTAAAGTTTTGGCCGTTGTTTTAGCAGTAATAAATGTAGAAGTTCCGATCGCTAACTGTAATTATTATTTCGGCTGCAATAGCCGAGTGGTTAGCGTTGCGTACTACAAGTCGGGAGGCTTGGGTTAGAGACCGTGGACGAGTGTAGAGTAAATTAATATCTAATAAAAAATCTATGGTTTCGTCGCTTAAAATTGTCTAAGAATCTCATGCGTTTCAGGGCACTCTATGAGTTAGGGCGCACTAGAAAGGATAGATATTAACCTAGTCGTCTGTATTATGCCCTCAACCTCACTGAAAAAGTCCCTCCTAGAAAATCCTTTCGCCTGTAAGCTCTTAGATAATGGTTGATCTAAATTAGAATCTTAGTTCATGCATTATGATTTCTTGGTTAATCTTTGGGTCTCAAACTAATTAACGATGTAAAAAGTAGACTTTTGAGGATCAGAAACTACATAAAAGATTGATGTATTCTATATTTTTGGGACTAAACTTTAAAAATGAAATAAATGAATTGTAAAATCAAAAAATTATTTCAGATTAAATTTTAGTCATTTTATTGCAGAAAAGTGACCAGATATGAAAAATATTTTCACAAAAAAGTGTGTGTGGAGAAGGTGAAGTTATAATGATGCAAAAAATAAGGGCTGTTTTTGGTCATGCTGACGTCTCTATACCTTTCATGAACATAATATAGAGTCCTCTGACTGCGATGATTTTCAATATTTATTTGAATTAACGTCTACTGAATTTCACGCTCTTAGATGCATTTTTGATGGATCTTTTGACCCAAAACTTCATATATGAAAAAATTTATTGTATGGGGGCTAAATGTTATAGTCGTCCGTTCTGGACGAAATATAAAAATATGTCTTTGTACCAATACTGTTTGAAATATCTCAAAAACTCTGGACCTAGTTTGCGTTAAAACAAACGGTTTGACAGATGGACATGGCTAAATCAACTTAGTTATTTGTTCTGATCCGAAAGGTATAAAAAATAGAGAAATTTGGCTTTAATATAAAGTGTTGCGATTTTCTAACATACATTACACTTCCCTGTAATTCTTTATTGTTATTTAGTTTTCTAAGCTGATCATTTAGATTTTAAAAATCTGCTAATACATGCAAAAATAAGTAAGGCGAAGTATTAGCTGAAGTCATAAGCTTGTTAGGATACTAATGATGAGTAGTTTATGGAATGGTATATGCAAAAAGGAATATAATTCATAATCAAACAGACCTGCAAGTATTAGCTCCCATAGCGCCTTTTGGGAGCTACAATGTTCAGGTCACAACGAAGTATATGAATGTCCTTTGGTAACTCATGGAAATATTATAATTTGAACTAACGAATTAATTAATTAATTCATTTTCATTACATAACTAAAATCGCAAAAGTCTATTTTATAATTAGAAAATTCATTTAAAAAAATTTATTCCGAATGGTGAACAATCGAGAGCAGGAAATAATGGCTATTCAGTATTATTATTTTTTAAATATTTTGTAATAATATTTCAATGTAATTCAGAATTTCATTCGTCTTTAGAATGCCTGAAAGTTTGCCTCCTTCTTCAAAAGAAAACGGCTAGTCGCGTAATTTATACCTTACAAAATAACACGCCTAAAAGTATGCGCAATTACTACGTAATCAAAGCTCAACTGATCTGCGCACAGTGTGTACTGCTTATGCGCACACAATTTATTGCCGAATTATGCAAATTGAAATCTATGTGTATGCATATGAACACATAGTATAACAAATCAATACAACAGTAACTCACCTGCGCCTCAACTTGTGTACCCGGATTTTTCAAGTAGCCGGCTTCATCAGCGCGTATGCCGTTGCTTGTTTCATAGCTATATTAAAGTAGAGGTAGAAAAAGAATAAACAATAATTTATTTATAATAATATTTATTCGTAATGAAATAATGCATGCAAAATAAGTTGCATTTTAGACATATAACATACGTATAGCCATTAGATGCATTAAAGTGTCGCATCAATTACTAATAAATTTAAGCTAATTACCGTTATATTTTGCAAGTGATTATAAACCACTCAGCGACTATTACTTTCAATTTTATTCACTCTTATTGACAATCACTCACTTATCGTACATAAATACATTCACTGCACCACACACAAAAGGTTCACCTCTCATACGCCTAACTTACTTGTATGAGTATGAGCCATCCGGATTGAGATCGAAACCTTGCTTCAATATTACCGCATTGGCTTCATAGCCGCGCGCTTGTGGTGGCGGTATACCACGCTGTGCATTCACACCGCCTATGCATGAGAGTGTAATCACAGCGGCAGCAGCGAAAAAGAATAATGATGTCTTCATGATCTGAAAGCGGCAAGGTAAAAGAAAAAATTTAAAATGATAAATTATTTAATCACTCCATGGAATTATTCAGTTTACACTGACACTGTTGTCTACCTGTGAATATCATTTAAAATATTTTTGCTCAATTTTTTTATATATTTATATTTATGTTATTTTATTATTTTATTTATTATTTATTTCGGTATTTTAAGGTATGTTATGCAGCCACCATTATTACCTTCTTTATGCATACCAATTTTTTTGCAGTTATTTGCATTCATTGTCCGTGGGCGTGTGTTGATTGCTTGAAGCGTGCTTTTAACAGCAATTTGAGAAATTAAATTTGCATATGCTTTGTGTAAAATTGCATTAAAAATGTAAAAAAAAGGTATTTGGTCAAAAAAAGCGAAAAAATTATATATATTGAGCATCGATTTTAAAATAATTTTTCATTGGATTAAAATTTTTTTAAAAAGTATTTGTAATTCCGTAAAAATTCATAGGTGCAAATGCTCTGGAAAGAGCTCGCTTTTCACACCTCAGCAATGCAGTTTAATTGTTTTTGGAAAATTTGTATCAGAGTTCTCGTTTAAATGTTTATAAAAAAATTAAGTTAATCGATATTTTACTTATAAAAGACATTGATGTGCATAGCTGCTGCAAGCTGTGCCGCACCGATTATCAGTTTTAAGAAGCAAACTTTCTTCTCTGCATTTCTTGTCATTAGAGCTTGGATTTCTATGAGAATGGAATATGAAAAATATATGAAAAATATATACATAAATAATTATTTATTTAAGTATATTCGAATGGTACTAAACTTTGTCTGCGATATTTTCAAATTTCATTAGATTTCATTTTTATTTATTATTTTTGTAACTGTGATTTAGTTAGGATGTTGGATGCCGTAAATATATCATGTTACTTTAAAGTGGAATAACATGGAATTTATTCCAAGTTGCGAACAAGTCAGTCAAATCTCATGACGCCCACCACATGTGGGCGAATTTGCTTAGTTAACCCCTCATTGTTAGCTCAAGCCAGGTCACAAGTAATTATGATACAATAATTTAAGGATAGGTGGATTATCTCTTCGATATGAAAGTGCTGCATTACAACTTTTTCTTTAAAGAAATATAACAATTTTAACTAAAAAAGTAAAATAAAACTACATTAGGAATTTTAGTTTTCTTTAAATTGGGTCAGCATTAAAAGACCATTTGGTTTGTAATAATACGTTGAAATGAGCTGATATTAAGAAAGGGGCAACAAAAATAAGAATGTTATTCTGTTATATGAAAAATATCAAAAAAAGACAATGCCCTATCAAAACTTATTGCGGAGTTGATTGATGTGCCAATTTCGTCGGTTTCGTTCTAACACATTTGTATATATTTTAATAAAGCTTGTTGAGGACGTTTACTTTTATGATTAAACACAAAGTTATAACACTAAAAAAAATATTCACGAACATTCATTTGGATTTAAATTGTTATTTTTCAACTAATGGGTTATAGCAATGGTCCAAAACAACAATTGAACAAGAAAACATGCTGACTCTGGCCTTACCAAGCCTTCATATCTCTCATGAACATATCAAATTTACTGCCAATTTGAAAATTCGATCTCGATAATTTTCGGTGTCAATATTTATATAAACTGAAGTCTGTAGAATTGGCCCAAAACCTGATATCTGAACAAATCAGTGTATACTATATGTTACAGTCTTCCGATTTCGATGATTTGCAGTACCAATAGATTATATATGTCTAGAATAACAAAATTTCACGCTCTTAGATGACATACAGATTTATGGCCCAAAATTACATATCTGAAAAATGCGTTCGGTATAAATTTTAATGTGTCTTTCTCTTCTCCTTTTGCTACTTACATACTTAGGACCAAGGTTAATATGCCATTTTGTGTACATGAAAGGTATAAATATAAGCAGTTTTTAATATTTTAACTTAATAATTAATTTTTTTTCTTTTTTGAACATCTAATGAGTGACAATATAAAGCAAATGCGTTTAGTGTAAAAAAACTGGTTAGGAACGATACTTTTTTTATCGGGGCAAATGGCGAAAAAACATTAGCATATTTGGGAAATATTTTTTCTCCTTTATGTCCTCATTAAATTTTCGCAACGCCACATTGGAAAAAATTGAAAACTAATTTATTTTTTCACAGAGATCAATTTTATTATTATTACTCTGAAACAACAAGATATAAAGGCTAGTAGCGAATACATAAAAAGTTTGAAATCACTACTATTAAGACACTTAAAACTTCAAAAGTCGAAAGTATCGTTTTTTCCAAATTTGGTTGCGGTTTTTAAAATTCACAATATTCATAAGTTTATGGAAAATTTAATCGGCAGTTCAAAAAAATCGTTTCATATTTGCGCCATAATCGTAATATATTAAAAACTAAAATTAAACAAATTCTGAACTGATATAACTCTATATTTTTTCCCAGAAGCTACCATTATGCTCTATATGGCAGTATATGTTTTAGAACATAATGGTAGCTTTTTCGGAAGCTGCTGGTAAATTTTTTCTCAAAATTGTTAGTAATTTTTAATTTATTCAGGAACAGTCATCAATTATTATTATTATTTTTTTGTTACCAATATTTTCTGAATTTATGAGCCTTTCTGAAGCCGATTTATTATACTCGTATATATTCTAATATGGTCTTCCGGTATTTTTTATCGCTTGTTTATTTTGTTATTGAATTTAAGAAAGTGATTTATATGAAAAGATTTTCAGTGTCATTAATGTTTTGTTTGAACAAAATTCAAAATAGAATCATTTTTGTTAAAAATTCTGTAAAGGACTATTTTTTAACAAATTACGCTACCAAGGTAAATCCAATTAAATAATGATTTTTCTAAAAAAAATATTTTTTGCGAGCCCCATTTCTTTAATTAATTAGAATAGTTTTTGTTTTATTCAAAAACATCATAAAAATTTATTTGATTAATTTTTTTCAGTAATTAATTGCATTTTCTACGGTTTTATGCTTTTTCACTTTTCGAACGGAAATTTTATTTTCAAAAATATTATATTCTTCTCAGTTACACTGAGCAAAAATTCACAAAGGATATTCACAAGCATACACATACATATTTTCACAAACTCTTAGTTCAGAAAATACAATATTTCAATTACTTGAAGGAGCGTTTTTTTATATTAATATTATATTCGTAGTAATATTAAACTCGTAGGACTTTAGCAGCTGTTCTTTTCCTACACCGTATATAAGGCACACTCTGCACTCGCGCTTAAAACTTGAGATCGTCTTCGCTTGAAGGCTCGTCAAAAAACTGTGGTGTCTAACCAAATAAAATCAAATGCTTTTATACTTTTGTGGCGCGATCGTAGCGACATAACTTGCCATTTGCCAATTACATTTGTGGCAGTATAAATTGTAGCAACAACAACAAACCATGCTAGTGATGAGAGAAGAATCATAGCAAAAGCAAAGCAAAAAAAAAAAGAAAAAAACAACTATAAAAAATTCAGAATGCAACCAAATGCCGATTAGAGCCGAAAGAGCATCCCCAGCATCATCAACTGGCAGTGAGTAATGCTAGTGGAACAACAACAATAATGCGCAACACACTCATCAGCTGCAGCAGCATCAGCAGCCAATTCTATATTAGATCTTTGTTGTCGTTGTTGTTGCTAAAAGCGAGAGCACATCGCTCGCCAAAGCAGGTTGTATGCACCGATCGATTACTTGTTTATAGCGCAGCAGAGATAGATGCAAGCAGCGCGACGTCGCGTACCGGCAACCTGACGCATCTGCTTTCGTGCAGCGTGTCGTATGCGCAACATTTATTATTATTGAAATGCAAATGGGCGTTGCGCATGCGCCCATCAATAATGAAGATCAAATAAAGCAATAAAAATAAAATGCGATAATAAAATTGAATTAGGGGAGCAAAGTGTGTGGATGGAACCGAATATATAAATCAGAAAAAAGAATATTGCTCGAACATATTTCAGCAACTCGCTTAATTCATTTCTCATACAAATGTTTGCAAATTTTTCTGCAACTTTTGAGCAACCTCAAACTTCCCCAGTGTTTTTTCCATGCTACATTTTCAATCTACAACTTACGTAGGCTCATCTCGGAATAGCAGTGGGCTCGAGGTTATTACAAACTAAGAGGAAAGTCGTACAATTATCTGCAAACAAGGGGCGAATGGATGATCAGTCAACGGTCTCTTCCGTAACATGAAAGAGATCGGAGTTAATGGGAACCTGATCGAAGCTAGTTAAAACACAAATCAAGATGGGTGATGGGTCTCAACCTATTTTCCGGCTTAGTCATGGGAGCGGCAATGAACTGCAGAAAAATGCATCAATAGTAAAAAACAATACAACAATTTCAAGGAACCGCCAATAGAGAAAAAAACTTCGTATGAGTCAACCATCAAGCTGTCTAAAAGGAGCAGACTTCCTGATTGCAGTTAGAAGATATTGAAAGAGAAGAACTGCAAAGAAGATGAAGAAGGGAAATGACTACATCTCTCATATTAAAATTAGCCGATAGAAAGATCCTAAAAAAAACTTTGAGACCAATGAAACAAGCAAGTAACTAAACGAGCTAAATACGCCAATGATTGTGCACCACACAAAATTTCTAAGTTGTCATCTGTGAACTCGACTCGTTGAACTTCACGACAGTACTTCACGAACGTACCGTGCCGAAGTTTTTAAAACTTTCATGTACATATCAAATTGCAAAATTCGATTTCGATGATATTCAGTGTCAACACTAACTTTAATTCATGTCTCAAAGGGCTAGTTTCCATTCAAATAGACGAATATACGGGCACGTCTAAATCAACTTAGCGCCTAGTTCTGATACGATCGGTATCAGACATTTCTATCAGGATCTTCTCATTTGGCATAAGCAACTTTTCTTCGCAGAGCCCTTTCCTGTTTTGGTTTTAATAGACCCTGTTGGATGATGGGGTTTCTCTTGCTAGTTTCTTTTTTATCAGCGAAATCCTACTTCTGGAAAAGTTCTAGCAAATTTATCTACGAGATTTATAAATTTATTATTAAGACAAATCATAAAAAACTGGGGTGAAAAAAGGAGTTCGTAATAATGAAAATATGACCGGAGCATTAGCAGATGTCCAAAGTAACGTGGTAAAGAATTCCTAAGTCTCCTAGTCTCTGCTGACAACACTTCTTGTGAACAAATTTCTTGTACCCTGCGCAACAAAATCCACTTGGATGTAAAAACAAATAAAGAAATCTAAATAACACACCTCTCGAACGAACTAGACTTTGTGTGAGAATATTCAGATACGTAAATTTACATATGTATAAGTATTTTCAAATGTGTGTCTGTCATCTAAACACCATGTGAACTACTGAATGAAGCAGTTCCGATGCAAAAAATTTTCTTAATTTTTTTATTTTTGGTAATATAATTTCCTTTTTTTTTTCTGTGAAAAGAACAAGTGGCATGCAGCTAACGAAGGCAACACAAGTACCTGCAGAAGCGCAACAACGGTTTAAAAGCGACTGAAACGATCACATACACCAAAACCGCTTTATTAGCTTTATCAACGCCAGCGGCTGCGTTGGCTGCCTACCCAAATCCAACCAATCGCGAATGAATGGCAAGGCGAGGCAATGCAACGGTAACTGTAGCAGCGGCAGTGGCAGTGGCAACGATTGGAGTGCCGGTTTATTGCTGCACTCTTTGGCGCGCAGAAAAAGAAGCAGAATCTGCACACACATACACACATACACATATGAGTGAGTGCGAGTAAAACTAGAAAATTTATGTGAATTGGCGATGCGAACGTTTTATTGCTTTGACTTACAAGTTATTACAAGTACTTTTCAGTGATATAATTTCAGATGAGTTGCAGATATGAGCGTGCGCGCGGTCGGTGGCGTTGATGTTGGTGGTAGTATTGGCGGTGGTGGTGCGCATGCGCAAGCATTTGGCCAACAAATCTGATTTTAGTTTTGCAAGAAACTTCATTATTACAAATGTGAAGTGCTTTTGATGATTTTGATGGGTTTTTATTCGCCGTTATTATAAATGCAATATTCTTGTTTCATTTTTCAATTTTCATTATACATATTTTTAGTTTTTTTTTTTTAATTTTATTTTATTTTATAATTTTTTCTTTCTGGTTCAGCGCAGTTTATTAATTTATTTAAAAAAATACTAAGTAAAAAATTAAGTAGAAAATGTTAAGCTCGTTAGCGATATTGTTAGCCGCCATATGACGCGGCATTTTGCCAAAGTTGTGAATAATTTCCAATTTGTATTCCTTTTTATTGCCCATAATTTATTGCGACCAATAAAAAATAGTTTCCCTGGGAACTTTGAAAGTACCTTTTTAATATATATATATGAATAATGGCCACGTACTGCACACATATACATACATATGCACATAAATAAAATATTATGTAAAAGTTATTTGCGCTAAAATATTTAACAAATTTGAAATGGTTACGCTCATAAATGCTTTATGACAAGAAAATTGCTTCAGTGCAAATAAAATTATATAAGGATAATAAATAATTGATTATGAATTCAAAAAAAAAAGAAAAATCATAAGTAAATTAATTAATGATCGAAAAAAAAATTTTTTTTTTTATCAAGTAGACTTACATCATTTTATTATCGTTTCTATAGTCAACATAATCGCCCTACTGAACGTATTATTCGCAACACCATCACCCATCGTGAGACCCAGCATTCATTATTGGATAATATTCAACCGAATAGATCACGTCCAGCACGCAGGGAAGAAAATATACCTACTGTAGATGAGTGTGTACACGAAGACCGTAGAGAGTCGATTCGGCCGTTCACAGTAACTCGGACATACATATGGAACGACTTGGCGCATTTTATGTCGAAATATTGAATTGAAAGCGTACCAAATACAGCTTGTGCAAGAACTGAAGCAGCTCGACCTGTCCAAGCGACATCGCTTCGCTCTATGGGCTCTTGAAAATATCCAAAAAGATCCAAAGTTTTCGAGCCAAATTTTGTTCAGCAATGAGGCCCAATACTAGCTCAATGGGTATGTGAACAAGCAAAATTGGCGCATTAGGGACAAAGAGCAACCTGAAGGGAACCAAGAGCTGTAATTTCATCCAGAAAAAACAATGGTTTGGGTTGGTTTGTGGGCCGGTGGAATCATCGGTCCATATTTCTTCAAAAATGATGCTGGTGAGAACGTAACCGTCAATGGCGACCGTTAACGCGCCATGATAACCGACTATTTGATGCCTGAAAGTGAAGTTCGTGATCTCCGTGACATTTGGTTTCAACAAAACGGCGCCACTTCTCACACATCGCATCAACCAATGGATTTATTGAGAGAACACTTCAGTGAGCATATAATTTCACGCTTTGGGGCGGTCGATTTGCTACCAAGTGTGATATCACACCGTTAGACTTTTTTCTGTGGGGATATGTAAAATGTAAAGTCTATGCGAACAGTCCCGCTTGGATTCAGGACTTCTAGCGAATAATCACGCTGGCCATTCGCCAGTTACCAGTCGAAATGCTCGAACGAGTCATCGAAAATTGTACATAACGGTTGGATCATCGAGAGACGTAGCCGCGGCCAACATTTGAAAGAGATAGTCTTCAAAAAATATATGTCAAGAATGTTCTTTCGAATGATAATAAACATTCCCCAATAAATTTGAATTTTCTGTGCTTTTTTCTTTAAAAAAGTAGGGAACCTCGAAATGGATCTTCTTTTATACATAATTTTGTTGGTATTTCTACACGAAATAGGCGACATATAACTGGTCATGAGAAAAACATGGATTTTGAAGATTAATTAAATTCGAATGGCATGTCATTCGTTATAAAAATTTTAAATTGTTAAAATCTCGCTCGTTTTAGCCGACTGGTTAACATTAACACGCTGTGGGTCATTTTTTTTGTAATACTGGCCAGACCAACTTACAGATTTTCCATAAATTTTACAGAATCGTAAAAATATAATATGAAAAAAATACATAAGTTCGAAGTTTTCTTATTGCCAAACTCAGCTCAACTCAAGAAAAACGAGAATCATCCAATTTACAATTTAAAATATCTATTGCACCACAGAATCGCGATGGAAGAACCATTAAAGTGAAAAATGGTCCCGTACAATGTATAAACTGTTAGCAATTCGGACATACAAAATTCTACTGTACTTTACGTACTGTCTGCGTCTGTCAGCATGTGGTGACCTTTACCATTCTAGTAATTGCTTCATATATAAAACGGGTGCAGCACAAAAAAAGTGTAGCAATTGCGGTGGGAAGGACACAGTAAATTACAGAGGTTGTTCAGTCTACTAAGAAAGACGGCCGCAGATTCGAGCTACATCCGAAATTATAGATAATTAATTTTTCTAATGGCGGTCGCCCCAAGGTAGATAATCTCAAGCCCTCCGAGTGTATTTCTGACATGAAATAAAATCTCATCATAAAAAATCCATCAGCCGTTCGGAGGCGGCTTAGAATAAATTGTGCGTCCCTCAATTTGTTGGAAAAATTATCAAGACACAAAACTAAAAAATGTAGGAGAAGCTCGGTCAAAAATCGCTTCCAGCGGTTATAAAACGCCAAGTATATGTATATATGATGAACGAAGTATTTAAGTAGCAGAAGAACTCTTCTCCATCTGGTAGTTACATAGACCCACAGAAATTTGCACTGTTCGCATCAGAACGAAGAGCTAAGTTGATTTAGCCATGTCCACCAGCTGAAAATATCAAGTGAAACCAGGTCGCTTTCCACCTGATCCTTCCAAAGGCGTGGATGTCTTCCTCCTCCTCTACTTTTATCAGCGAGTACTCCGTAAAATACTTTCAAAGATGGAGTGCTTTCATCCATTCGTACGACATGAATAGTCATTGTCTCTTTCTTCGCTGAGTCAGTGTTACTCATACAGATCATCGTTACATCGAGTGTGCTGTTCGTCGTACCACAAAATCTTCCGATTCATCAAATGTCAGCACCGTCCAGCTTTTTCATCATATATCAGGACGGGAATGATGAGCGACTTGTGGCGTTTGGAATTGGTTGTTAAGAGTAGACTTTACTCTACAATTGCCTACATAGTCCAAACTAGCATCTATTGGCAATAGTTATTCTACATTAGATTTCAAGGCTGACATTGTTGGTATTGTTAAGGCTGGGTCCTATATAGCTACTTGTATAATAAATACATACATATAGCCTACACATCGCATATAGCTTTGCAGCATAATGTAGTACTAAACTAGGAATTTTAATAGTTTCATCTTCAGTGCACAATAACACGGTACTAAAATGAATTTAACAAAAGAAGAGAAAAAAGTATTTTTCAATTTTAAAACGCTATAAGAATTCTAAGAATCACGATGGTCACTAATCATATTGTTAAGAAGTGTTGAATTGTATGTCAAATGTGTAAAATGCAATGTCAATTTATATCATCGATACACAATGAATGCTTTCGAACTGTTGCCATGGCTTTTAACGCAAGTATAAATTCACTCCGATATACAAATGTATAAATATATAGATGCTATTGTTTGCGTATGTTTGTGTGGAGTTTTTGTACACACTGTTTTGCTTGTTATAATGAAGGCCAAGCATCACGCTGAGCTTAAAATTACAAATATATATATATTCATGGCTGCAGTGATTTTCCAATGGACATCATTGGAAATACCGCATTCACGTCATCGATCGCGTTCAGCAAAGTGTATTAATTTTTAATGGCATGCCATAAAACAAAAGGTATTATAATAACAACCACTTCAATGGTAATGGTAACGGCAAGAGTTTAAAGCTTGATGATGAGGATATTTGTGACGCTGATGATGATAATTTTGTCGTTTTGAGCATGATGATCTTTAGACATGATCGATGATTATGTTGGCGCATCATAATGTTGTTATGTTGCTAATAAATAACATCTGACGTTTCCTACACGCTTCTGTACTGGTCACAAAGTATATATGTATGTTTATAAATGTATATATATATATATGCATGACTGCCTTAGATTTGTTTTCTGTCTGCCCCCAAAAGAGCCAAACAATGGCAAATGATGGTTCAGAGTTTACAAAAACTGCACTCGAGTGAGTAATCTGCGAAAAGAAATCAAAATTTTATCTGACCGCAAGGCGTGCAACAGCAACAATAGGCCAGTTAGCTAGGCAGAGGCTGTAAAGCACCAACCCGAGAGCCTGAGAGCCAGCCAAGTCAAGCAAAGAGTCAACCACTTCAGCAACAAGCAAAGCTATAAAATTGGGTATCCATTTGAGTTACACACAATATATGTGGGTGTATGCCAATATGTATGTATGTAGTAATCTTTTTACTCGCATCTTGACTGCGTTTCCCAGTTCCCTAGGTCTGCGCTACACTTTCGTTTTTTTTTCGTTTTTTTTTTGCTCCTTCTAGTTGCGGGTTGCGGGTTGATGCTGTACTTGTACGGTCCATCCATCTGCTTGCGGTTATTTTGGCTTGTCGCTGTACCTACAGGTGTGTCTGGAATGTGCTGCACTGGAGAGTCTGCTTGTAAAGGGTGTTTTTTATAGAGGTATAGAACTTTAAGTTGCAATAAACCAACGATGGATTATTCGATTGACATGAATTGTATTTATCCGAAAGATAATCTTGTGGCATTACATTTCAAATATAATTTCTGGCATATGACCGCCACGGCTGGCGCGGATGTAGTCCAATCTGGACGTCCAATTTTCGATGACTTTTTCCAACATTTGTGGCCGTATATCGGCAATAACACGGCGAATGTTGTCTTCCAAATGGTCAAGCGTTTGTGGCTTATCCGCATAGACCAATGACTTTACATAGCCCCACAGAAAGTAGTCTAGCGGTGTTAAATCCCAAGATCTTGGAGGCCAATTCACAGGTCCAAAACGTGAAGTTAGGCGGTCACCAAACGTGTCTTTCAATAAATCTATTGTGGCACGAGCTGTGTGACATGTTGCGCCGTCTTGTTGAAACCACATCTCCTGGACATCATGGTTATTCAATTCAGGAATGAAAAAGTTAGTAATCATGGCTCTATACCGATCTCCATTGACTGTAACGTTCTGGCCACCATCGTTTTTGAAAAAGTACATACCAATGATTCCACCAGCCCATAAAGCGCACCAAACAGTCAGTTTTTCTGGATGTAACGGTGTTTCAACATACACTTGAGGATTACCTTCACTCCAAATGCGGCAGTTTTGTTTGTTGACGCAGCCATTCAACCAGAAGTGCGCTTCATCGCTAAATAAAATAAAATGGACGTAGTGCGCGATACGTTTTCCGCACAGAACCATTATTTTCGAAATAAAATTGCACTATTTGCAAGCGTTGTTCAGGCGTGAGTTTATTCATGAGGGTGTATTGCCAAACCAAACTGAGAATAAATCACTTGACAGCTGTTAAATCGGTCGCCATCTTGAAAAGTAATGCCAACTTAAAGTTCTATACCTCTATAAAAAAACACCCTTTATTTCGTACTTATCTACTCGTATTGCTTAATATTTACTTGTAATTGCAGGCAAACGCCTTGAGTGGATGGCTGTTGCGCAGACGCGGGTGAACGCAATAACTGGTTGAACTTTATTCTTGGCGTAAATTGTTAGGAATCTAGGTGAATGTAGCAGCTGCTGCACACCTTTAAAAATTTAAATCAAAAACTTTAACATTTTAGGCGTTGTAAATTAGAAATATTTTAATTTTAATTTCAAAAGTATAAATTAAGATTTATTTTGAAATTATTTCTACATAAAAAATATTTTATTGAACATAATTAATTTAAAGATTATAGAGTAAATAATTTTTTATCCTTCAAAATATTGGTTGCATATTTGCTAGGCAGAACTGAAATAGAAGCCCATAAAGCATATACGACAAGTAATAAAAACGTGAAACTATATCCAACTGAAATGCTTCTCACATGACCATGAAGACGGAAGTGCTGTGTAATTCCTGAAATTTGATTAGAAGCATTGAAATATAAAATAACACATACAGTTCTCATATATTTATCAATAATTATTTTATTAATTTTCTTTCTTCGACATTCTGAGCTGTCAGAAATAAAAGTTGTAATTTTTTCACTTTTTTCAAAAAAAAAAAACAAATATGGTCTGATACAGCTCGAAAAACTAAAATAAAAGCAGAGATCTTTTCATGGTTAAGTTCTAGATGATTTCAGGCATTATTGATAAAAATAAATATGTAAAGGGTGATCCATTTCGAGGCTCCCTACTTTTTTAAAGAAAAAAACACAGAAAATTCGAAGTTAATGGGGAATGTTTATTATCATTCGAAGGAACATTTTTTGGCATTTATTTTTTGAAGATAATATCTTTCAAATGTTGGCCGCGGCTACATCTCAGATGGTCCATCTGTTGAGTCAAATTTTCGTTGACTCGTTCGAGCATTTCGACTGGTAAGTGGGAATGACACAAGCGATGTTTTGCTCCAAGGCCTGAATCGAAGCGGGATTGTCCGCATAGACTTTAGACTTTACATATCCCCATAGGAAAAAGTCTAACGGTGTGATATCACTCGATCTTGGTGGCCAATCGACCAGCTCAATGTGTGAAATTCTCTCATCAAACCGATATTTTGAGTGTTCAAAAATGTAGTTGTTTTACTAGATGTGTGTTTGCTCTCATTGCCATGATGAAGAGTGATCCGTCTTGGGCGGTTGGGGTTCTTGATCCCTTGAAAGACAACTGGCATAGAAATCATTTTGTACCACTCAGAATTTACTTATATGTGTTGTTTTAGATTTCCACTAAAAAAAAAAAAAAATGGCAGCATTTTGCTTGGAATGCTATTGTAATTTTTTTAACATTTCTCTGGACCAATTGACATGGGTCTTTTTTTCAGCGATTGATAAATTGAACAAATTTTTTACAACCAAATGTTCAAGCAATACTGACTGTATGGTACTAATATATCGAATTAATGCCTGTAATTTTCTCAATCACCCGATAAATCACACGATGATCTTGCAATATCAGTTTTCGCAGAGCATCAATAGTTTTCGGAAAGACAACTGTTTTTTGTTAACTTTAACGCGATCTAATTCCATTTTTTGACCGAGAGTAAATAACATGAAGAATGTTAAACTTTAGAATAAAATTGGTAGTTGCCAAACTCCAAAACATAAATGGAACCCTTAGACGCAAAGTCAACACAAGCAAATTATTTATCTAAAAATATGTGATTTCAACCCGCTTTAGAACAGGTGGCGCAACAAAGGATCGATGATATTTCTTTGGGAAATTTTTTGTAGAAAAAGAAAGTCGCCGAATCTTACCTTAGTGGCTAAAGTGAAAACACTTTAGTTCACAGTTTTTTTCATAGTTTAGGTGAATCTTACCAACATAATAAAAAAATGTTTGACAAATAGATTCTGCAATCCAATGATATTTATAAGTTCTTGTAATTTTTCAACACACTACTCTATTGTAATCTCACACTATTTCTAACCTCATTCAAATTGATTGTATTCAAATATGTTACAGTTTCTTTATTAAATACTCTACTAATGTGCCAGCTGACCCGGCAACACGTTGTTATGCTGTTATGGCTTTCTAAATTTTCTAGAATTTTTTTTTCAAATGATGTTGCAAAGGGTAATTAAAGTTCTAATTCAGCAACATCTACAGAAAAATTTTAAATTTGTTATTATTTTGTAATATTGATCTAGCTACGTATTTTTAAGTGCGTTTCGCTAATTCACTACTTAAAGTCTTTCACGAAAATGTCTATATGAAAGCTTCAAAGTAAAACGAACCAAGCCTTCTAAAAATTACATAACGCAGCGAAAGAAAAACGCAAGTACTAAAGCTTGGTGCTCCTTTCCCGTAAAGAAATGTTTCAAGCAAATTGAATTTTTGGCTGATCCGTGGTCCATTTAGACATTTCATCTAAAATTTTAGCCAAACTACTTTCTAAATTAAATCGGTTCACAGCCTGGAAATCATCATTCATGTAAATCGAACCATAAATAAGATTTCAAATAAGTCGGTCCATGATCCACTTCCCGGAGAGAAAAGTGGTGCTCCTATTAATCTAAACAAAAAGCTACCTACGTACCATATTTCAAGTAAATTGAAGCATAAATACGATTTTACCGAATAGGTCAGTCCCAGGTTCGCTTCCCGGAATGAAAGACAGATAAAAACCTATTCGTAGACCTAATGGATGTACATACGAAATTTCATTTAAATCGGTTAATCCGTTTTGGAAGAGTTCGAGGACAGACACTGGACAGGAGAATTTTTTATATGCATAGATGGATAGGATACCGAATAGTTTGGTATATAGTCTACTTTCCGGAGAAAAAAGTAGTGTTCTTGCTAATCTAATCAGAAATCTACATATGTATCAAGCAAATCGAAGCATAAATACGATATTTTTTCGATAGGAGAAGTTCCAGGTCCACCAGATAAAAACAATCCTTGATGTGGATTATATATCATGCTAAAATCGGTGCTTTCTGAGCTTTCTAGGCTTTCTGAGCAGGCGTATACAACACGTAATATTTAAACTCCTCGATTAGAAACCGAATTTGTTTTACAACAAAACTTAAGCTAAATTTTATTTCAGAAGAAATGTTATAGAAGAATGAGTGTGAATTTTAAAAATTAATTAACATCAAAATTATTGTATATAAAGTAATAAACCAGCACTTACATCATATAATTTCTCATCAGATTTGCCAAAAATCATTTTTTTGCCATTAATTATTAGAATTAATTTTTTGCTTGCTCAAAAATGCTGTCTATTATGTACATATATATTTGCACTCAAAATATTTTAACACACATTTTTGTATTCTCACAGCATACCCGACGCTAACGCGCAGAGTAAATTTTGAATATTTTGGAAATAGTCTTAATTGCCAAAAGCATAAGTCAAAAAGTTGAAAACACAAAGAAATGGAAATTGCTTAAGAATAGCACACAGAGCAGATAAAAAATACCAAAAAAAAGTTAGTAGATTTCGCAAACGATGATTCTCGAATGGTGTTCTTTGTGTTCCCATCCAGAGCTATCTGCGCAAACAATTGCGCCAGCGAACCAATCATTTAATGCATACAAATGTGGGTGAATGGGTTTGAAACGATTCGCATCCCAGGTAAGTACAAGTGAATTTATGCATAAATATTTTCAATATATACAGATGCAAACGGGTAAGTGTATCTGTGTTTATGCATGTTATATGTATGTATATGTGTATGTGTGTTTTCAGTCAAGTTATTATTTGCTAATTTGGTGCACAGTTGCGCATCTTAATGAATTTAATTGGCAGGTTGTTTGCTGAACGGATTGTATGTTTGTAATTCTATTTTTAATTGATTTGTTTTCTTTATGTTTTTGGGAAGTCATTTTTTTAATATTATTTTTTAATTATTTATGAAATTTGCTTTCCATAATTCATTTCGTTATCATTTAAGCAATTGTTTATGCAGTTTGAAAAATGCGGAGGAGCAACTTTTTTTTGTACAACTAAAATAAATATATATTAATAACGCTAATTAAATCAAAGCGGAATTTGCCTGTGGGCATTGTGTGTGCTAACAAATGGAGCTGTAATTGTTTTGTGACAGTTATAAATTTATACAACTGGTTGTAAAATATTTTGTTATTTCGTAATTTATAATAAAATTAATGAACAACAAATTTAGTAAAGAATTTAGTAATATTTTATTTTATTTTATTTTTAAAAATAAATTTATATATTAAATTAACATATATAACATAACCAGTATATATATATATATATATCAGACGAGCTTACTTAAACTATTTTTTTTTACAAATACTATACAGTTCGAGCTGAGTCACCAAGTTCTTATTTTGTCAACAGCTATTTTTCGAGTTATTTTTTCCTTGTAGAATACTATCTGTATATGGAAATATTTTTGTAATCGTCGAGTATTTCGTTACTCTCACAAGATTTCCGATTTACTCTTCTTTCTCCTCCTTTTCGCCTTTTTCGCTTTTTTCTGACTTTTCGGATTTTTCTGACTTTTCATCCTTTTCTGATTTCTCTGACTTTTCAGTCTTTTCTGATTTCTCTGACTTCTCAGATTTTTCGGACTCTTCGGGCTCCTCAGATTTTTTTGAATTCTCAGATTTTTCAGATTTCTCAGACTTTTCCTCATCTCGTTTCTCTGTTTTTTCATTTTCTTCCACCTTCTCACCCTCTTTGGATTTTTCTTCCTTCTCAGCCTTCTCTCCTTTCTCTGGTTTTTCTACCTTCTCGACTCTAACTGTTTCTTTGGCTTCTTCTTCTTCTTGTTCTTTGTTTTCTTTTTCTCCCTTCACTTCCTTGTCTTCCTTGTCTGCTTTCTCAGCCTTGTCTTCTTTCTCACCTTTTCCTTCCTTCTCCGCCGTTTGTTCTTGCTCTTTTCCTTTGCCTTCTTTCTCTTCTTTTTCGCCTTTCACCTCATTCTTTTCTTTTTCGCCTTTAACTTCTTTTTCTTCTCCTCCTTCCTGCTTTCCTCCTTTGCTCTCCTTTTCTTCTTCCTCATCTTTACCTCCCTTATTCGAGCGCGCTGCACGCTTTACCTCCCTTTCGACATATTCATTGGGTTGATCTGCCGCCGCCTTTGCAGCTTCGGAGATTTCGGCCGGTATATTAGTGCCTACTGGCACGAAACCATTCTTGCCTGCGGTATAATGCACCTCGATCTCTTGTCCGTCGGCATCAATGTAACGATAGGAACCCTGAATTTCGAGCGCTTCTTCCTCAGTACCAGCATTCTCCACGACACCAGATTCCTGACGTGCACTCTGATCACCACCTTCGTAATTGAAACTGAAGGAACCATCGGGTTTTCTATCGGTCTCGTATCTGAGTAACGGTATTATTTCACGCTTCTCAGTTGTGGTATCGATTCCAGCGCGAATGCTAGCCGCATAGGTGGCACTGACCAAAGCCAATAAGCATAACTGTGAGTAAAAGAAAAATGAGGGAAGATGTAAAATAGGACTTTTTTTATTAAAAATCACTAAAAGCTACCAAATAATATATTCCTTATCGTTTTCTTTATAGCTTTTTTTTTCATTTTCATTAATTTCATTTTAAAAAACAATAATTTTTATTTGTTTTATTATTGAAAAACTTAAGTTTTTGTTGTGAAAAACAATTTAATTTATTACACGCATTCAATATAACAAACACTTTACAATCACGAAACTTACAAGTTTATACATTTTTTATGTTTCTTAAATATCTCAGCACTCGTTCTACACTCAACAAAGCTCAGCTTCAAACTTATCCGATTTCTCAAACTTTCGTCACTTTTATACTAAAGAAAAGTTAAAGACAATCCGTTTTAGCAAGTCTTACACTTGATTTTTTTCCAGCGAAAAAGATGTTTTTTATTATTATTTTTTTTTGAATTTATATCATTATTTTGTGTGAAGTGATATTTGTTGGTCAGACTCCTCTGACTCACATACGAGTACAAAGAAGAAATACTGATAATAAGATATAAAGAATAAGCGCTCATTAGTATAGTTGCTTGTTTTTGTTTTTATTTTTTTTTGTCAAAATATATTTGAAACTGTCATTTAGATAATTCATATGCCTAGCGAACATAATACAAACATACACGCCGGTCCCATAAAAAAAACTTGAAAATATGTTCAGAGCGCGAAAGAAACACTTTAAAAGCGAAAATCGTTAACTCTTTTAATATTCAGCGACTTACTGATATTTAGATATATGTCTGCTTGTACTCCTGAGCTGTCCCTTCAAAATTGAAATTCCAAATTACTAAACTTTTCGCCGTCAGCAACAATTCACATAAAATATCTTTCACTCTTTCTTCTTTTTTTTTTGCATTTCTCAAATTTCTTACCGCAAAACTAAATTGCGAATAAGTACCAGTCAAAATGTTCTTAATTTAATAAACCAAAAATATGTATATATATGTACATCTGTTTGTTTGGCTCTTTTCCAGTTTTTTGCAAATTTTTTAATTATTCTACCTTCTGGCTCTGGTTCACGTATATAAAAAATATATTCACGTAACCTAATGATAATATGATGATAATGAAGTTGACTTACCGTTGCTGACTTGTTTTTTGTTTGTGGTTTATTAAAATTTTGTTTAGTATTTTATTAACATTTTTTGAGTGTTATATTTGGAATTTTTGAACAAGGGTGTGTTTTTAACTGGTTCACTAATAATATAAGATTAATATCAATAACGGTCGCAATAGCCATGCGTGCTACCATTTAGAAAAATGATAGATTATGTTTTTTACCTAAAACAGCTGAAATGGAATTGAGCTACGTCGACGATAATAAAATAATATACACTAGCTAAATGACGGCGGCAATAGCCAAGTGGTTAGCCGCTACCATTTGGTTGGCCAGAGTTTGAATCCCCTGGTTCGACCAACATCCAAAATTATAGAAAATTAATTCATTTTATTGTGATCTTTACTAGGCAGAAAATGTATTTCTGACATGAAATAAAATCTCCTCACAAAAGTCCATCAGGCGTTCGGAGGTGGTTTTGAGAAAAACTATATGTCCTTACATTTTGTTTGGAAAAACATTAAGACGCACACCACAATTTCTAGGTTGACATTGTTGTTGATGTTATTATTGATTCCTATATAGACAAAAAATTCGTTTTGAAGTTACTAACCACCTACAGTTTCGGTGCTCACTACCGAAATAAAGAACTTTTTAAACCCGACTCCCCCATGGACTTAAAAGATCGATGAATGGATATGCTTCACAATATTCCTTAAGTTAAATAATATCAAATGCCGGAATCTGTTGGCGTGTTCAATATTTGATGCAAGTGCTTTTATGCCTACTGAAGTTATCTTAGTGATCATTCAAGACAAGTTTCTTGAGAAAAATTACAGAAGTAGTATTAAGCAGTATTCAATCTATTCTCCGTAAGCAACTACCACATAAATACATAAATTGTAGTTCATTCTCTTAAAAAAAATAAAAATAAATAAAAAGTAATTGCATCAGCGAGAGAAATTTGAAATTGTGTCAAAAGAGGCGAAAAATTCGAAACAGATTTAGTGCTACCAATATTTTATTTCGTGGTGATTGTTATTGGACAGTGTGTTGAATTCCACTTCCGAACTTTTTCAATTTGTTTGAATTGTTTGAAGAAGGTTCGATGTTGCAATGGTTTGCACCTTCTTCTTCTTTTAAATTCGCTAGTTGTCTTCGACTAAGCTGATTCAAGTTCGTTATCCGGCGAGCAAATGTATTATTGTACAAAGATGGCCTTTGCTGAATGGTTCTGCTTTTACAAATACTTAACAACACAACAGCAATAGGAATAACAACAACAGCCACAATTCGCGGGAGCAAATATTTGTTCATACAGTTTACCAAGCTGTAATGAATAATACGGATACTTCAGGCTCACTTTATTAGTACCTGATGACATTTACTTAGCGCCTCGACATTGCTTTTTTGTTTGCTGGCAATTGTTATTCTCAAGAAAATTGCCTGTAGGGACACCAAATTGAATTTAGTTGGTAATTTATTACATGAACTATTGATTGACACCTATTGCTTGCCCTCAGCTTGCATCTTTTTACTTTGATAGTTGAAATTTCATTTGGACAAAACCTTTCTGGTGAAAACTTCATTGATATTTTATGATTAAAATAATGAAAGCTGCTTCATTTTGCTACTTATCAGCAAGTTCTTTAGTATTTTCTAATGTTTAAGAGCTTTTCGTGCAGCAAAAATACTTGATTGGCGCCATTTTACAAATTAATATATTAAGAAGTCGAAGTGCCCACTTGCAATTCGACAGTTAGTTAATCAATTGATGATTGTTTGTGGGGTTAGGACAACCGCTAAATCTATTCATATTCGATTTATGCCAAAATACAATATTTTTGTTTCAAATAATTAAAAAAAAAAATTCATATGAAAAAATTTCAATGCAGAAAAACTGAATATGTACATCGCATTTACCCTCAAAGACTTCAACCCACAAAGCCCCCCATACACACGGCCATCGGGTGCCCGTTATTTATAAAGTTGATTTTTTTGCAATGCCTCCTAATTTCTTAGTTTATAGCCTAAACGCAAATTAAAGACTAAAATCAGTTCTTACTAATTCTTTTAAAAATTGATATTAAGACGATATATCTTTCTTACAAATTTCAAAGGATTTTCTTACTATGTACATTTTTTTTCTAGAGCAATTAAACTTATAGCCATAGGAAGAACATGTTCTTGTTGAAAAAAAATCGTACAATATTTTTTGATAAATTCACTCTATCATAAGTATTCATGGGAGTTTTTGTTTGCTATACTACGAAGCAAAGGTCACTAGCACTCGCTTGTACGAGTTATGTTCAAAGGAAAATTTGAAGGTTTTGCTCACTGTTTTCTTAGATTACAATGGTGTAGTGCATCATGAGTTCCTACCGAAAGATGGAACAATTAATAAACTAAGGAATACTACAAGGAAGTTATGCAACGTTTTCGTGAAGTAATTCGGCTCAAAAGGCTGGAATTGTGAAAAAAAAACAAATCGTGGATTCTGCATCAAGATAATGCATCAGCTCACACATCAATGCTTATTCGTGATTTTTCGGCCAAAAACAAAACCGTAATATGCCTCAACCACCATATTCACCAGACTTGACTCCCTGCGGCTTTTTCCTATTCCCAAAACCAAAGAAACCAATGAGCCGGAAAGCGCATTTCAGAAGTGCTTCGAGGATTGGAAAAAACGTTGGCACAAGTGTATTATAAAAAAATTCAAATTCACCTTTTCATTTGCATACACCTCGTATGTTATAACCTTGACTTATTATAAGTTAAGTGTGTTTTTGTTTTTTTAAACACTTTCAAACTATGTAAAATGTATTTTCACAATCCTCTTAAGCGGCCTTTTAACAACCACACTTTTTATTTCTTATTTTTATTAAATGATACTCGTTTCACAATCAATAATATTAAATGTACACACATAATTCGTACATTCATTTCCTAATAGCCAAAATCCTAATATTTTTCCAAGAAAATTTTATATGATTGGAAATCACAGAACGCAATTTCTTGAATATATTTTGTTTTTGAATGTTTTCGTAAATATGTTAATTCGAATTGCGCGGTGTTTAATGAATGTATAATACGTAAATATGTTTATATTTTTATACAAACGAGTTGGTCTATTACTCAT
The DNA here is from genome assembly GCA_030068015.2 of Neoceratitis asiatica. Lineage (NCBI taxonomy): Eukaryota > Metazoa > Arthropoda > Insecta > Diptera > Tephritidae > Neoceratitis > Neoceratitis asiatica. The sequence goes on from CM061527.1 coordinate 18,127,261, forward strand.
CTTCTTCTATGAGCTTAAATTATCTTTAGGTGTTAGGTAACAATAAAGATTATTTGAAATAAAAATATAGTGAATGAAGTTATTCACTTGAAGCAATTACATATTTAGACATAAAAAATTGCGATTTTTATAAGTTTTTGTTGAAATGTATACTAAAGATATTGCAAGTCTGGCATCACATATAATGTAACGAGTCAGTATCTACTTTCGCTTTATATCCTTCTGCTTCATGTTGAATTATAATAAGGAACATTACGTTGAAATTAAGCTCTGCCATTATTTCCCAATATCAGGTATGTATATTTTGTCACAGTTTTAAACTCTCTGAACATTTTTCTATTGAGGTTCATAAATTATTTTAACAGTAAATTACATTTATTTAACTTTTCTGTTTATAGAAATTCCGTCACAAAGTTGTTATCCATTAGAAAGAAATGAATTCTAAGAACGAAAACGATGCAGTGACTGCAGCACAGGAGCATCAGACCTTATCGATTTGGATATGATAAGCTTTTTTTTTTGAAATGCACTTTCCTCAGAAATGTTTTTTTTTTTTTTTCAAATTTAATTTTGTGTGCTCTGATGAGACCGAGCGCTTTCAGTTAGATGGTTGGGTGTGGTACATTTTAAAAGGCCAACTATATTTCAATTTCATAATGTGAAGAAAGCAGTTGTTGTTGTTGTTGTTGTAACGGCAAAAAATTCCCCGGATCGAGCTTCGGGAATATTTCGGGAGCGACAGTCCATGGCCGGATAAAACTACGAGTCGTTCTGGTGTAAAGACCCGACTGTCGCGGGAACTATTGGATTTTAGTCGCCTCTTACGACAGACATGTCTTACTGCGGGTAAATTCTTGAGCCTCTAACCCTCAGGCGGTTGAAGAAAACAGTAAAATATATTGGAGTTTCGATATACACTTAAACAACTGAGTAAGTAATTCAGTTAAAATATTTTGCATGAATTTATTCATTATGTTTTTAAGTTTAAAATGCAAAGGCAAAAATCCATATTTCCATTTTCATTTTCGTTATAACAGTATCTAAGTGTACCAACAAGTAATCATAGACACCACAAAGTCTGTGTTCAGGTTTATAATTATTTACAAAAGCATTAAGAAATATTAAATTTAATATTTTGTTGGATAACCACGTTGTTTTAATACCACACTTAATCGGTTCGGCATTGAATTTACCAACTTATCTGTTTCCTCAACTGTAAGTCGTGACCATTCTGCCAGCATAACTCTTCGCAAAACCTCTTTACTCGTTATTATATGCTGACGAATTCTTTCTTCTAATATATCCATAAGGTGGCTCTATTGGATTGAGATCGGGTGACTGAGGAGGCGTTTTAAGCTGTGTAGGTGCATTATATAAGAGCCAAACTCTGACTATTTGAGCATTTTGTTTCAAGTTCTTTTTTAAAATGTTTAAATATCCCCATTTATCCATTGTCGATTCGATAAATTCAAGCTAACCCACACCATAGCCGTCATACATCCCCAAACTCTAATTCCACTACCACCATGTTTCACTGTACCAACGAGATTTTGTTTTTCAATGACAGTTCCTGAGAGATATAAGGTTGTTTCGAGTGATTCTACCATGATATCCAGCTTTACATAAAATTTTCTGGCGGTTTCTGCACAAATTGTTTCTTTAAACGTAACGGTATGCCCAAATCAAGCCAGCTGAACGCAGACTTTGTTTGTGGTGTCCACGTTTACTTTTTGCTAAATTTAGTTACCGTTATCTCGAAAAAGCGGCCGCAATAGCCGAGTGGTTAGCATTGCGTACTGACATTCGGAAGGCCTGGGTTCGAGCCCAGGTTCAAGCAACATCCAAAATTATAGAAATAAATTTTTCTAATTGCGGTCGCCCCTCGGCAGGGAATGTCAAGCCCTCCGAGTGTATTTCTGCCATGAAATAAAGCTCCTCATAAAAATCCATCAGTCGTTCGGAGGCGGCTTAGAATAAATTGTAGGTCCCTCAATTTGTTGGTAAAAAAACATCAAGACGCAAAAAACCACAAATTGGAGGAGGAGCTCGGCCGAAAATCGCTTCAGCGGTTACAAAGCTCCAAAATATATATATATATCTCGAAAATGCAAATAGGGATATAGGTATTTGTTTCTGCATTTTGAATTGAGAAATATAATGAATAAATTTCTGTAAAATTTTTTAACTGAATTAACTATTTCAATTGTGTTTTTACTTTACTTAAAAAAATGTGTTGGTACGCACGTATATACTAATAAAAATGCTTGGACCGAAAATCAACGAAATCGGAGATACGCTCTGCGAGATCAATTCAAGAACCCGAACTCTTTCATTACTCAATATGTGTTGTAAGCTTTCCAGCTTTCCTGTTTTCCAAGTAAGTCGAGTGGAGTAAGGGAGCTCTGGAAATGAGCTAAGGTTGTTATACTTATCGAATTTGGAGAATATAACGGCTGTTGATTTAGATAGCGTTGAGCCGTATTCCAGTATTGCGCACATATGTATGTATGAACTATTCAATGGAATATACGAAAATTCCTTAAGGGATTTCCACCTGTGTGTGCTTTTTTCCCACTTTTATCCATACTATACTTAAAAATTAACACTATACTGAAATTTGTAAGCTTATTAACTATTTTACATGCGATTACATAATAATTTATATGCTATAATTAAAAATTTGTCATTAAGTATTGAGTTGTTAACAACAATCAATGGTCAAAATACAAATGAAAAATTGCCTACAATAGAAGACGAAGAAGAAACGAAAAAACCTGTTTCAACTCTGTTTTTAAACTTATCGAATCTAAACAAAAATATTTTATAAGCATATAAAAATTTATTTTTACAAAAAGAAAATACTAAATTTAAATAAACATTAGTAAACAAGTAGCAAAGTTTTAAAAATAAACTCATATTATTTCATATTTCTTTATGGTGATAAACAAATTTAGGTAAAGCATGTGGTAATGATAAACAATACAAATGGTCAAGCACATATGAAACCTACGCAAACACAAGGTAATTTTATCTTAATAATTTGTTGTTGTTTCAGCAATAAAATTCATGTTAAATTCTTCGTTAAATGTTAAATTAAGCCGCATGGTCTTGCATAATAAAGATTTTTATGATATCCACGTTGTATTTATTGCTTATAACGGTACTTGTAACATGATACACATAATTTATACGATCGGTTGTTTTCATTAACTATTTTTGTGCCTCCTCTCTTTTAAGCGTGTAGACGAAATATTGTCTTCTATGCTTTAAGTGGCTCTAAAATTTGCAAAAAAATGTGAACAGACCATTAAAAACGCACATAAACACATTTTTATACAACCTTTGAGGTTCCAATAGGTTTTTATTAGCATTGAAGTAGACAACTTGAGAGAACAAGCATGTCAAATTGAAAACAAACCGATCGAAAATGTGATAAAGCTAATAATTTATGCAAAATATCGTTGAACAGGTTTCATTTGAAATCAATTTTATTAATAAAGCCCACTGTTATGCAAGCTTTCTTCCAGTTATGCAATCCGAACTGTCGTTTCTGAATAATCTATATTTAAATTTAAATCGCTACGACGATTTGCTCCAGGCTTTGATTCTAAATATATATGTAAAACCAAACATTTTATTATAAATAAAAGTCCATAAATTTTATTTCGCTCTTCTTTTACTTTTTCTTCCATCGGGTGTCGCTGCTTAGATACATATATAAATTGGGAACATACTCGTAAATGATGCTTATATATTATACACATATAAAATTCTAACTCGTCGCCGTAATACAAAACATTATACTTAACATATACATACATAACCTATCTTAATTCTTACAACAAAAGTGCCAATTTTCTTCTTCCTTTATAATCCTTTACATTTTTATCCTTTACATTTTCCTTATAAAAAACTGCATATCTTTTTTATTTTATTTAATTTAACTTTTCCGTTTTTGTTTGTTTGATGAATTTTCCTTAGGCGCTAGCAGATTGCTTTCTTCGCTCTTCTACTTCATCCTTTGGCAAATCCTTAGCTGCCTCAGCAACAGCTGAAATCTCTGGATTGATGATCGAACCGTATGGCACGAAACCATTTTTGCCTGCAGTATAGAAGACCTCTACTTCTTCACCATCTTCATTGATGTATTTGTAGGAACCTTTAATTTCGAGTGCTTCATCTTCGGTACCCTCATCGACTACACTGGCTTCCTCTTTGCGCTCGGTACCGTCACCACCTTCATAATGTAAATCGTATGAACCATCCTCGTGTTTGTTGATTTCCGATTTCAAAATTGGTATGACTTCACGTTCGATTTGTGGTGTGTCGGTTGGTGCGGCGGAGACGGCAGCAATAGCGAGACAAGCGAAAAGAACCAACTAGGAAAGATGGAGTTGAATGAAAAAGATGATTAGTTGTTGTTGCAATATAAAATTAAATCATATAAAAATATATTATAAATATATATTATTTGCATTTTTGTTCACGCTAATGTCTAGCTGATGAAAAGAGTACCTGATCTATCGAGCATTGGAAATCTGTGAATAATTTTTTACGTATGATAAAAATATAGCTATAATTACTCTATATAAACCCAAAAACTGAGCAATGATATATATAAAAATTTTCTACCTTTGGAACTGTGACCATATTTTTATCCACTAGGTGGCACAAGTGTCGATCTACTCTGAAAATCTCTACCAAGCATTCAATTTGAATAAAATTAAATGTAGACTCGCTGAAATAAAGTTGAAAACACTCCACATTTAATAAAAAATATTTATTTATATAGTTAAAAGTTTGTAAAAACAATTCAGTCTTTTCTCCATCAGGATTTCCTCCTAATACCTCATTAACACTCAGTGTAACAATAAACTACCTAGATGACGTCTGAAATATGTATCTTTTAGTAATAATAGCTGGACTTTAATCAAAGATTGCAAGATATTATATAAAATAGAAAACAATAACACTGGTCAACAGTAGTTTTAGTTCCAAGAAGCTGTAATAAGCAAAAAATTGATTTCCCACGAGTAGGTATCTAGATATTTATTTGAATAAAACGAATTTATTGTCATTTATTAAATCCTGTGCATAAAAATTTCATTTCGCACAATTTTCGTGAATGAGGTGTAGCAAGACGTTTCACGTTGCATCCTATAGCACTAATTATCATACTCGCAAGCTGATCCCATCTTCTTCCATTGTTTTTAGGTTCCGGCGAAAGCATTTCTCATGCTCTCTGCTATAGGAACCAAGATTTTCTGGCAACAGGTCAAGGTGACTGTAGAAATAGTGCACTTTGACTGATATAAAATATCATACGTTTTTGAAATTGTCCATCTAGTTGTTAACAATTTCAGAGCAGATTCTTGACTTTTAATTTCCAAGAAAGTTTTGATCGAAATTGAGAAGTCAGTATCTTTAATTAATATTTTTATCTGTGGACCATCAAAAATACCTTATTTTATCTCTTTTATGCTTAGACCAGGACGTTTTCTCGCTATATAAAGAAAGCCCTTCCCATTTTTAAAGCCTTCACAAATAGTTTCAATAAACCATTTTGCTTTCTCATTTCCAACATCTCACGTATAAGTCAAAGTCATTCTCTCTAGAGTTGATGCTTCGTACGACTATCCCACGGATAACAAAAACATGGATATTTTGTGTATCCAATTTGTTGTCCTAATAGAAAGTTAATCATCTTTAGAACTACAGACCTACACCAATATTTCTCTGTAGATTATTTCGGTAACTCATGATCCTTTATTAAATCACTTAATTATACTTTAGGTTTTGTCTCGCTATTTATTCGTTATCACTAGATATTTTACTATATCTTTCTTTAAATGATGGTTTACGCGTAGAAAAAATAGTTAGAACATAGAACAAGTATTGCCTCTGAATGCGGTAAAGGTCTCTTATCCGAATGCTAGTTTGGAGAAATCAGTTTTTTAACGCTACCACCAGGATATTCGACAGAGAAAGAGCGATATGCATGTATATTATTTTATAACCTCCACATTGCATAGGTCTCACGAATCCCATATGGCTTTTACCACCGACGCACTTTCTCAAGTGTTCTCAACACAGGTTTCACATGGTCCCCGCCCACAACTACGTCTACAGTTTGAGACTTAAAAAAATTAATCTATTTATAAAAGGGTACTAATAAGACTTGAAAACATGCTCCCAAAAGTTCTAATTAAAACAAATTTAAAAAACAAAGTAAAAAAAGTAAAATATAGTTTTAGTGTTGCCAACGAATAACTCGCATCAAACCACTAACCAGATCTTGGCAACAAAACTTTTTTCATTTGTTGAGGTATGTAATTGATTGCAAACAATTCTGGTTTTATAATGATTGGCCCATTAATATATCAGTTTCCAACAACCTCCAATGTTACAGTCAAATCAATTGATCATTTTACTCGGAGTACTTCAGTGGTTATAAATCGCCTATTATATAAATACATTTGTATATACAAAATTTAAGGATCACTCAGGAAGATCTTCAACAATAAGATCTTTGAGTTATGAAATTACTGACGCAGAAGAAGGTGAAAAAGATATAAAAATATAAAACAAGAAAAGAAATATTCCGAATTTGTTTTCGATTTTGACTAAATATATACTTATGTATTTTGTATAACGTGCAGTAACCTTGAGCAGCTCAAGAAGCGAACCTAATAATGATTTGATTTAGATCTATAATTGTGATTTTACTTGATTCTATCTGAAATTGATGCTTATTTTTTGAATATAGCACAATTTTTATCTAACAGCTTTTGTTTTTGAGTTATAGTTAACTAGGGTAGGGATTATTCTTTCTACATACTTAGATTTGCATTTTTTATTGGACATTAAAATATATAATTTTGCTGTTTTCGATATGGCTTTGTCAAGATGTTGTGTCCTTGATTAGGATTATTTTTTTTTTTTATATATTTTTGTTGAATATATATTTACAAAATATCTAAAAACCTATATCGGACTTTATAAAAATCACGCGTCATCAATCTATGGAATAAATATATGAAGAAATGTTTGGTATAGCTACAGTTATGGTCCAATGGCAATATATATTTAATAATATACGTAACACCCCCGAGATCTTTATATCAACTCGTGAAAGATCTAAATTTTGTGAAATCAATGACTAAGGCCGAATCCAAAGCTTAATTTGTTTATGAGTAATTTTTTAGGCAAAAATAAATCTGATAAGCATCTCGAACACATCCAATTCTTATACCTACATTTAGACCAATTTCCACAAAATCTGTCTAATTGATCGTGGAGCCAAGGTATTCGGACAATGGAAGAGCGTTATCAGGGGTGGTGGAACTCACATAAATGACAGACTACTATTTGAATTTGGAACAGGATTTATCTAAAGACATTCATTCAAGAAAATTTTATAAAATATCATTTGATAATATTCAATAGAAATTTTCCTCAAATAATGTAGAATTTTTCTGTATTTTTTAACAGGTACATAAGTATGTATGATAAATATTTGTAATATAATAACTTCAGCATTTAAGCAACACATATTCGCATTCTTTACTCATTACTGTATAATTAACGAGCGAGGGTCGGGTCTCTGATCATATATTTGACATTTTAAGTAAAAATTCTTCTATATTTTTCAATATTCGAGTAAAGTGTTGAAAATCATTGAAATTATATGATTGAATTGATCAAAAGCGAACAATTAAAAATATTTAACATTTCTACATAAAAGAGTGTTGAGAGAGTAACGATTTAATACTCCGATAACTAGAGACATATGTTCGTACACCGAACGAGTTAATACTCCGATAGCTAGAGATCTATGTTCGTACACCGAAAATTTATTCAGTCAGCATGGATTAAGATATTTTGTAGCGGATGGTATAAAAAATTAATTTTTTACATTTGCTTTCAAACAAAGCTTTCAGCACACTACATTCATGTTTTTTTATATATTCATATTTACAATAGCTGAGTGGCTAGCATTGCGACTACCATTCGGAAGGCTAGAGTTGGAGTCCATGGTGCGATTAACATTCAAAATTATAGAAAATAGAATTCTTCTAATTGTGATCGCTCCTCGGCAGGGAATGTCAAGCTCCCCCAGTGTATATCTGACATGAAAAAGCTCCTCATTAAAATCCATCGACAGTTCGGAGGCGGCTTAGAATAAACTGTAGGTCCCTCCATTTGGTCGGTTAACACATCAAAACGGACAACCACAAATTGGAGGAGGAGCTCGGCCGAAGATCGCATCAGCGATCAGCACAAAGCGCATTTATGTATATATATAGAGATTAAGCTAGTGTAATTAGCAATGTTTATCTAGCAATAAAAAACTCTTTTTTTCGCCATTTTAGTTTTTATGTCATACCTTTCAAATTTTAATTTTAAATAAAATTGACATAAAAAAACTATATTAAAAAATAAATTGCACAAATTTATAACAAATGAGTTTTGCCAAAGCAAAGATGCTCAGCTAAGCCTAGAAATTAACTAATTTTGGTGCTCATATATTCGATTATTATTACATTTTAAAATATTCTCATCCGAATATTACATATTGTAATTACTAGAAAAAATCTGAAAAATATTACCAATTTATATACAAATTTAATGAAAAGAAATAATGACTATGTCTTGAAGATTATAACAAAAACTATTGATTCAACATATATAACGAACGTAGATTCATCCAGATTGTAAAAGATTTAATGGATTTTTTTATGATTTTTAGTAAACAATTCTTCTTATGATTAGCACATCAAATATTTTTTTATAATTGAAAGATTACATTATTTTAAATAAAATTTCCTCAAAATTTACATATTTTTGGTTATTTATTAATAACAATTTAGTTTCCTTTGAAAACACTAAACCACTTTTTTCTAATTTATGATATTTGTCTTTTGTTTTATATATGACACTTTTCATTCCATTAATATTTCACTTTTTTATACTATAATTTGCACATTCAATTGAAAACAATGCTTTGTATTCTGTAAAAACTTACAATTTTAACCATTTTATATATTTGGGGATTTTTTGTTGTTGTATAAGAAGGAACTTTGAAATGTGAAACAAAAGCGAGAATTGCGAAATAGAAAAAACTGTGATGAACCCAAAACCAATAATGTTGGCTATTTGCTCGAAGCAAGAGGCTTTTATACCACTTTTATAAAATTGCACAAAATTATTTAAATATGCAAAACATGTTCCACATCCTGTTTTTTTATTTTAGATTTTTAAGTCAAACACTCAATGTTTTGGCTCCCCTCATGTTTGGCAACGTTGCTACGCTAGATGCTTTTTTGGCCGGCTCAACATTACTTGTTTGCTGCTTTGGGAGAATATTAACTGTAAAATTAGAAGAAAAAAACATATATGTACATACATATATACAAAAAAGAGAGAAGAAAAAATTTGTATTTAAGTTATTACTTGAAACTGTGACACTCCATTTATTTATGTTTGATATCCATAATAGCTTATACACATCTTGAAGTGTCAGGGTCAAATGAAATTAAAGCAGACAATTGCCTTTTACTCAGCAAAGCTTTAAACAATGACAATTATATTTTTGTAGAGAAACGAAATTAGGAAATACACCATCCTCACATTTGCTTTGGGCGCAATTTCGCCGGTCTTGCCTTAGATGTACCCTCCAAGAAAAAATTTTATTTAAAATAATTAATAATAAATAAATAAACAAAATAAAATGCAAAATACTTGTATAACCAATTTTGGCAACAAAAACAATGAAAACCATTGAATTAGCAATAATTTCGAGAGCGCTGAGGAACGCATGTGTATATTTGTACGTGTAAACATGACACAATGTATGTCCATATTCATATATCTGTCGAGAATACTCAATCCATCTGCATACATGCACGTGCATACCCAACAAACAACAATAACATCTAAGAATTTTATAAATACAAAGCTCATATACAACTCTATTCTTCAATAGTTTTCTAAAATAAAAACAACCTTATTCTCCACAATTTTTTTATCTTTAGCAAATCGAGAGATCTTTATAAAGGGTGATCCATTACGAGATTCCCTACTTTTTAAGGAAAAAAACACAGAAACTTCAAATTTAATGGAAAATTTTTATTATCATTCGAAAGAACGTTCATTGACATTTATTTTTTTAAGATTATCTCTTCCAAATTTTGGTCGCGGCTACGTCTCAGATGGTCCATCCGTTGAGTCCAATTTTCGATAACTCGTTCGAGCATTTCGACTGGTCACTTACGAATGACAGTGATGTTTTGCTCCAAGGCCTGAATCGAAGCGGGATTGTCCGCATAGACTTTAGACTTTACATATCCCAACAGGAAGAAGTCTAACGGTATGATATCACACGATCTTGGTGGCCAATCGAGCGGCCTAAAATGTGAAATTATCTGCACAGTGAAGTGTTCTTTTAATAAATCCATTGGTTGATGCGATGTGTCGGAAATGGCGCGGTCTTGTTGAAACCAAATTTCGCGAAGATCACGAACTTCGATTTGAGGCATCAACTAGCCAGTTATCAGGCGAGATACTGGTCGCCACTGACGGTTACGTTCTCACCAGCATCATTTTTGAAGAAATATGGACCGATGATTCCACCGGCCCACAAACCACACCAAACCGTTGTTTTTTCTGGATAAAATACGCCAAGTCGTTTCATACGCCAGTCCGATTTGCTACGAACGGCGTCGAATCGACTCTCCACGGTCTTCGTGTACACTCTCAGCTACGTCCGCTACATTTTCTTCACTGTGTGCTGGACATGGTCTATTCGGTCGAATATTATTCAGTAAGGAGTGCTGGGTATCAAGATGGTGTTATATATAATTGACCCCAATTTTTTTCCAACAAATGAAGGAGCCTATAATTTATTCTAAGCTTGCTCCGTACGGATGATGGCTATTTATGAGGAGATTTTTTCATGTCAAAAATACAATCGGAGAGATTCGCATTACCTGCCCAGGAGCGATCGCAATTAGAAATTTTGAAATAATAATTGAGTAATTGAAGACTAGAGGTTTAAAAGTTCTACTAATTTTGCTCTAATTCTTACCTCTACGGTTATAAATTCCAACTTAATCTCCAATTGAGCTCAAGCAATAATGCTAATTGGGTATTTTTGTATGGTTCAATATATGTACATATGTACATCTGTTTAAGCAAAAATACTCGCATGCATTGTCACTTTAGTTGTCACTTGGCGGGCGTTAATCGTTTGTGCTCATCTTGATCTTATTGTCATGTTAGAACGCTGCTGCTCCACCTTCCTCGCTCTCAATTCACTCCACCCCCTTCGCCTTGTAAAAAATCTCAGCTTGGCCGTTTTCCAAGAGATTTATCTGCGATTAATGTGTCTCGAATAAAGCGCGTCTTCGTCAACTACGTGTTAGGCTTACTAATTTTTTTCTGACTGATCATTAAATGCGATTTTTCGTCTCGGTTATGGCCAAGGTGGGGCATGCGCCGGCGTACTTCAGCAAACAAGCGAAGATGTATGTGCAAAAAAACGATCTAAAAAAGCGAACAATTGGAGGGAGGTTTTCAGATTCGTGTGTTCTGCATCGTAAAGATTTAGTGATAAAACAGCGTGCTGCTCGTGCGAATGAGCTAAACTTCGTTGGAACCGGAAGCTTGAAATATTTTATTGTCATTACAGATTTCGCGCTGTCACCAATTGAATTGGGTGTGTTATGCAATATGTTATGATATAGGTGTGCAGGAAGGAGGGAACTAAGTACATGTGGAATGCAAAAGAATGTCTTCAATTTCGGCTAGCTTAATAACAAATTAAATTATTGATTATTTTTTACTTTCTATTGGACAAAGGTATTCCCTGCTTTAAATGCACTCGGAAGAAACTATTGAAGAACCTCCCATGGTTTCGGCATGTCATCTTTCCTTCTCTTAACTGTACCTTCTAAATTGTTAGCTATTTATTATAATAAAGGGTGATCCATTTCGTAGTTCCCTACTTGGACAAAGTTTATTATCATTCGAAAGAACATTCTTTGGCATTTATTTTTTGAAGATTATCTCTTTCAAATGTTGGCCGCTGCTACGTCTCAGTTGGTCCATCCGTTAAGTCCAATTTTCGATGACTCGTACGAGTAAGTCGACTGGTAACTGGCGAATGATACGCGTGATGTTTTGCTCCAAGGCCTTAATCGAAGCGGGATTGTCCGCATAGACTTTAGACTTTACATAGCCCCACAGGAAAAAGTCTAACAAACGATATTGGTGACCAATCTACCGGCCCAAAACGTGAAATTATCTGTTAACCGAAGTGTTCTCTCAATAAGTCCATTGATTCACAAGCTTCAATTTCTGGGATCAAATAGTGAAAACGGTTGCCATTGACGGTTACATTGCTACCGGCACAATTTTCTAAGAAATATGGACCGATGATTCCACCGGTCCACAAACCACACCAAACCCTTGTTTTTTCTGGATGAAATGGCGGCTCTTGAACCTTTTCACCTCTTCGTTCCTACTGCGGCAATTTTGCTTATTTACATACCCATTAAGCTAGAAATGGGCCTCATCGCTGAACGAAATTTGGCTTGAAAACGTCGGATCTTCTTGGAACTTTTCAAGAGCCCATTGAGCGAAGCGTTGTCGCTTGGAAAGGTCGAGCAGCTTCAGTTCTTGGGCAAGCTGTACTTTGCACGGTTTCAATTTAAAATCTTGAAGTAAAAAGCGCCAAGTCGTTTCATAATTTTTAAACGTTGTTCAGGGGTAAGTATTTCCATGATAAAATGCCAAACAATACTGAACAAAAATAAAATGACAGCTTGACATGGCTCTAGCGTGATCTGCCAAAAAAAGGCTATTGAAAAAAGTACCTCTACTTGGATCACCCTTTATTTTGCCTCTATCTTCTATCCCACTTGTTTTCCACTCAAAAATTATGCATAAAACATACCTAGAGATGCATTGTAGATATTTTAGAAACTATTTAATATTGAGTTACCGTCACATTTTAAATATTTTTTCAGTGACAAAAATTAAAATTGCTGTAATAAATACAATTCTGAAACGATCGTTAAGAGATGATGCCATAACTTTCTTTGAAAATTCTTTGTAAAATTAAATATTTTAAATATTTGGCTCCGTAATTGCACTTAATAAATGGCTTTTTCTTATAATCCTTTTTTAAGACGTTCCGTTTGGAGGCAGCTTAGAATAAGGAGGAGAAGGCCGAGGAGATTGGCCAAAATTTGCTTCAGTGGTTAAAAAGAGAGGTAATTTTTTGGTGCTGTCGGAATTTTATCTTGTCTGGATATTGTGTCTTTTGTATTTTGTCTGATCGGGATCTCGTTTGTTCATGAAGTGTCGGGAGTGTCTTTTCTGAATACTTTAAAATTGTCTAGATTACGTCTTGTTTGGATTTTGAAAGCCGGTATTATGGTGTGCTACCAAATCCCTCCCCGCTTATTTATATGATCAGCTTAACAAATATCACTCAAACCTATCTCGCGTTACTCACATCCCCTGGACAACTCAAATGTCAAATTTTCTTAAGGACTTCAACTAGCTGGACGGGGGCGTTTTTCAATCAAGGTATTTTTATTGAATGATCTCAACACATAACTATTTGTAGGTACTGCAACATCATCATTTCTATTTTCGAAAAATTTCATTTGAGGCTCTTGTTGCTTTTTCATTGTAGTCTTGCTTCAGATCCCAAGTTTAGTACATAACTTTGCTGCGCGTGTGTATTTAAGACAGGTGGGGCCGCTTACAGTCGCATCTCCAATGAACACACATTGCGATAAGACTTCAGTAAAAACGAATATGTAGGACTAGTTCTACTGAATCTCAGCAAATTTCAACACTAACCTAAAATTCAACACGGGTACCGCATACTTTCCAACTTACCATGCTGGGTGACACGGTGACGGCTACCCTTGCGACTAAAAGAGCATAATCAGAAAAAAAAACTCCACTGTTGTGTAATCCCAATAACAAATTATCCTGAATGTATGATATTTAAACACTATTAATTTCAGAAATGTATTTTGATATTTTATTTAACTTGTAAACGATTTTGAATGTGTGACAACTTCATGCGACAATCCTCGCTCATAAAATTTATATGGGTTATCTGTGGAGCAAAAAAAAATTGATCGAAATCCTTTGTATATTGATCGTTTTAAGTAGTAAAATTTATTAAACGATTTTCAATACCTCATTAATCAGCTTATAAGCTTCAATATGTAACAAGATTAATTCTTTGAATAATTTGTGTCATTAACAAGTCGTTTTGAACCAATCATCGCCGGAGATGAAACCAATCTCTCAAGTGCTTGTACGCATTTTATATTCATACATACACATATATACTACAATTCACTCAACTCGCCTCCAAAGCATGCCAATTGGATTTATTGCATTTGTAAATGCCACCGCAAACGATGTATCGTTGCAACGCTCCAGGCGCATTGCACCAATAAAAGGCAGCCAAAGCTAAAGAGAGAAAAATATGAATGAGAAATGAAATGAATTAATCCCGCACACACCCTACTGTGCATGGCAGCAAATGCAAATTTACAACAATACTTTACTTTATTTTATTTAAATTAGCAATTTATGAATATTTATGATTATGTGTGTGAACTTGTGTCGGCTATGTGGAGAAGCTTCATAAATAGTTGCTATTGGATGGGTTAACCAATCCTACAAATTCTTACTAATCATTACATAGAATAAAGAATTTCAATTATTTTTATTTTTGTAATGCAAATACACATAAATGAAATCACTAAATATATATGAGTATGTGTAAGTTATGTGTGAACATCAAAACTTAAAACTCCAGTAGTAAATGACTTCTCAGCGTTTCTAATCTCACACGCTACCTTTTGATTCAACGGCAACAGTTGTTCACGTAGATTCGTGTAGATTTATAAATGTATGTATGTTTGCATGCATAAATAATTGTGAAACAACCAATGAAAAGTTTTGCATTTTAAATGCTGCACAATTTGTCATATCGAATTAAAAATTTTGTAACAATTTGTTTCTGATTTTTTTTCTAATTATTGCTTACTGACTGCTGAGCGTGAGCAGTGTGCAAATATTGACTGATTTGTGTATGAAATTTATATTTGCTAAGACAATAAAGTGAAGTACACAACAAATAGTTTTGAAATTTATAGATTCTTAAAAAACATCTCTGGGAAAAAAGGAGGGTTAAATCTTTATATATACACATCCGAATAATATAAATAAATTATAAACTTGAAATAGTAGAAATATTCAATATTTTTGTCCCTTTCCTTCCCTAAGTGTAATGAGTCATAAACCAATAGACTTAAATGAAAATAAAATACCTAAAACTCTTGATTTTGTATTCAATGTCGTAGATTTTAATAAAATAATCTTAAGTAAGATAATTTTTATTTATTTCTTTTTTTCTCCATCCTTTATACTGATTTCCAGCAATAAAATACAAAAAAATATGTGTGAATGCTGAATGAGCAATAGAAAATATATTTTGCGCATAAGGTAAGCCCCGTTAAAACGAGACATACCAAATTCTAGATACCAGTATCTTATTAGGCATACATTGATACTAACATGTAAGAAAAGTTTAGAAGAAAGTGTTGGCTTCTTTCAAAAATCTCTTCCCTTTTACTAATATAATATTTTATATTAGACCGATATCGAGGACTTTTACAATCAATATTTGATCTTAAATAAGCGAGTAGAATTGTCAAAGCGGGTGGGGAAGAATGTTTGAATTTATTCATTGATCACTATGCTCGTTTAGAAAAAATGGTATTTAACCCAATGCCATCAGAGGCATCTGACGCTGCCCAGATACCAATCGCAAACCGCTCAAAAGAGCAGTGATGGGAAGAGACAAACAGATAATTAAAATAAATAAAATAAGCACTTTAGCCGCATCACTTTACTTAGCTATTGCCTATAGTTATGTAAGGTCTTACGCTTCTCACGTAAGCAATAATACAAAAAAAAAGTAATTTTACATAGCCGTTTTGTAGATTTACCAAATTCAGACATAGGTTCGTCAAATCCAGCTATTATTACGATAAAAATGTGGTGTGTATCGATTCTTTTTTTTCGGGTCTTCTCCAAAACTTATCGCATGGTGAATATATGGTCAATGGTGGATTTACCGGGTCTAAAGCCAGTTCGTTGACTGTGTGCCTTAATTTTTCAAACATTACTCTGGATAGGGCCTTCTATGCCATATGCCACGATAATTGGAGCAAACCGTGGGCTCCCCCTTCTTTTGGATTGGCAGAGCACACATAGGAGCTCTCTCTTGCTCCATCAATAGCTACAGAGCACGATAAATTCACCAAACAAAACATAGAATGGTCGTTCCGTAACAGATTTAATTTTTCATGAGGAACTCAGTTTCTGAGCTCCTCCAAGAGGGATGCGACGTGATGAATAATTCCTAACATAAAATTTGTCTACTCCTTAGCAGACTCTCCCTGTCTATCTATCCCAAACCTAAACAAAAACTCTATTCATAAATAAGTCTCTGTTTATTATGTAAATCTATTAAATTTGATTGATAATGATCAATAATGTTTAACATAAAATCGACCTGAGGTGCTTTCTTTTCTGTGTTCTGATCTAGAGCTAGAAATTGAATATGTTGGACGAGTTTCTTCAAGAGTTTTCCTAAGCTATCCGTCACATAGCATATTAACAAAAGCGCTGTTAAAATAATATTATATGAAGACTGATTGCATTATATTTAGAATATACCAAAATATAAAAAAAAAATTGAAAATTATTTTCTATCAAATCTTGAAATAAATTAAAAGTATAAAATATTTTACTAATCATCTCTTGAAACTACATAATTGTTTTTATTGTGAAGATTTCCATAAAATAAAATAAAAGTTTTTGCACACACTGATTGGTGTCAAAAGAGAATCAACAATTTTAAAATCTGACATATGTTTCACCGCCCTTTTCATAATTACGACTTTTTAAAATTCATAGCAATTATTTTTTTCTTATTAAAAAAATTAAAACCATTTCTTTAATATGAACCGGTTTTCGCATAAAAAATTTTTTATAAGCGTTATAAGCTTGCTAGTAATGTGTTTCCAAAATAATTTTAATTTTGTACATGTAATACTTGTAATAATGAATTTAAAATAATACAATAAAGAAAAAATGAAAATGGTAAGTAAAGTTAGTTCAAAATAAATATCATTATTTAAATTAAATCTTCTAGTAATATAGTGTTAGGCTTTGGAAATATAAACTTCAACTGTAAAGTTAATTTAAAGTAAAGCCATTGAACGGTGCGCTTTGCTAATTAAGTTTACTACCAAATGTATTTATTACATAATAAATCAAAAGCTTATTATCAAATAATTGATCTCTAGTGTGGACTTGAAATTAATTTAGCCAACGAATAAATGATTTATACTTCTACTTTAGCGAAGCTTTCAATTTATATGCGTTGATGTGCAATGTCTTCATCAATAAAAAAATATCAAAATCAGGCAGCAATAAAATAAATAAGTAACATTTTTAATTAAAGAATCAAACCGTTGTAAAAAAGTACAATATTTAAAGTGATGTGTTGATAATTCCAAACACTGTTTGGCCATATTTGAAAAAACAAAACGGAATTTTGGTGCCGATGTGTGAACATGGATGAAACATGGATCCATCGCTTCTCCGGAATCAAACCGAAGGCACCACTATCGGCTAGAATGGTTATGACATCTGTATTTTTGGGATAAGTGACCAAATTGACCCAGTTCGCCAGATATGACTGTTCGCTGGTCTTAAAAAAATACTCAACTGTAAGAAATTTCGTCGAATGAAAAAGTTATCGCTGATTATTCATTCCACAAAATATTTAGAGCGACACTAAAAAAATTGTGTCACTCTTGATGGAAATCACGTTAAATAATAAAGCCGATTTTCAGCAAAAACTCGTGTTTTTTTTGTTAGGACCGGACTTTTCAGCCCATGTGTTTCATGAAGCCATCAAATTTATTGAAAAATGCCGAATTCGATTTTGATAATTTTCAGTGTCAATACTTGTTTAAACTTACGTGAATAGTACCAAATTTGACGTTTCAAGATACTTTAACGGATTTATATCAAGAACCTCATGTCTGAACGAATCGCTTGTATGGAGGCCACATGATATAATCTTTTACAGATTTCGATGTTATCGATATATTTCTTCGTAGAAAAAACGTTATGCTCTCCGATGCTTTTATGACAAATTTTTGACGCAAAATAGCATCAAAAGCTATTTGGTATTCTACATATATAAATTCAAATAAATATTGACACTGAAAATCTTCGTAATCGGAAGGCTATAACAATAAGTCTCCTTATACCGATTTTTTAGGTATGCGAATTCGGAAAAGGAGCATGACATCTCTTACCTTATACATAAAAAAATGTATTAATTATAACTTGAGAATTGGTCACTGATTTCAACAAATTTTATACAGGTATTTCGGCTTCATGCACAGATTTTCCCGAATTGATAAAAAGCGGCGTCGCCTTTGATTTTCGTATATATATAAATATTCTGTCTGTGTTTTTGTGACAAAGTTATTCAGTAAAATCTTTGGGAGAGGATTTATCGATCTGTTAAATAAATTAATTTTTTTTTTTTTTTTTGTTAGATAATTTCCCGAAAACACTTCACGTTTTTGATTCTACTATCTGATCAGTCGCGATTTTGAACATCGGTCATGAATAAATGTGACGGACGGAAGCCATAAGCTTTTGATGTTAACCGTAAAGTAAGTATGGCAATTTTTTGTTCAAAAACTAATTTTTTTTTTTCAATTCGAAATTCCTTTAAGTTAATTAACAAGAAAAATATAAATTCGAAGCACGAAATTATTACATTATTCACGGCCACTCTAAATATAAATATTTTGTTTCACATTTCATTCTAATTATCTTTCACTTTCGCATTTTGACTATCTTTTTCCCAAATTTTATTTCCATTTTATAAGTCTTCTAACCATAGATATTCTTCAAGTTGATTAATGAGTAAGCCGAAAGCACTTAATGGTGCTTTTAAACTTTACAAATTTATAACCTCATCAGTTTGGTTTCTGAACTCAAATTTTTCCACATACAACTTGTTTTATATATAGCACAAAGATTTTGAAATAACGTTATTTTATTTATTTGCAGGTAAAAAATTTAGTCTATTAAAAAATCGTATACACTTCAAATTTGATATCAAACTAATGAACAGAATTTCACTTTAACCCCAATATCCGTGACCATAGTGTTTGCGATATCCATAGGCGCCATAGCCGCCATAACCGCCACCATAACCACCCCAACGTTTGTGGCCATAACCGCCATAACCACCATAGCCGCCATATCCACCATAACCGCCATATCCACCATAACCGCCATAACCACCATAACCACCGTGTCCGCCACCATAGCCACCCCAACCGCCATAGCGACGACCGTAACCGCCCCAGCCGAAACCGCGTGCTACTCGTTCTGTCTCTTCAGCATGCTCTCCGCCGACATCCGCCTCGGCAAGCAGACTATTTGGTTTCACATATGTCAAGGGAAGCTCCACCTCAGTGGGTTGTGCGTCCACAAGTGCAATCTCTGGTTTTTCCGAAACTGTGGCTGCATGTGCGTAAGTCGCAGCCACGAATGCGAACAAAATGTAGTAACGCATTTTATATGAATTAATTTTTAAACTGAATTTCACCACTTGACAATTGTGTTCTGTTCAGTCAGATGTTAGAATTTTCACTGCATTTCTTCTCAAGGATTGATCAGCGCTTTTATACTTAGGCTTCTGGGTATTCTGCTCATAATGTCGGCAGTTAAGTGTTACTTATGTACACATATATGTACATATATGTGATTGCGGTTAATTTTTACTTAGCGACATAAAATTTCTTTACTAACATACAATAAAAATGCGCATACATACCTACATTCGGTATGCATTGATGGACATAACGAGAGTGCATCTGATTGCTAAAAATGTAGATGTTGAACAATAAATTAAATTTTAGTACATAAATGATAAAAAAATATACTATTTTTAATTATTATTATAGTTTTTTTTTTTAGTTGATTCATTAGCAATTTACACATTTAAAATTGTGAGGTTCACTTTCCACAGAAAACTACGTTACGTATGGTGAAACATAATAATATTATTTTCCATTAAATCCATGACACAATGTGTGATGTTTATATTGTCGTATAATAACATACCATATTTTTATTTTTCTACCTTTAATTCTATATATTATTTCGATATAGGCATAGCAACAAGTGTAGCGCTCTTCAACGCTCATTATTGCTGGTTAATAATTATTTGTTTTAGATTTGCTTAATTTTTGTTTGTTTTGCGTCATTTTTAAGCAAAATATGTAAGGTTCATTGTGCCTGCGGTAGATCCCAGTAATTTCACTGACAAGACTACACGGTAAAAAAAATAGTTTTAGAACGAAGGCTTGAAATAAATGTGAAGGGGGAAAATCTAAAAACTTTTTTTTGATGCTATTTTATGTTCAGAAACTTTTTTTGAATTTTGTTTTGTTATATTATTTCATTTTTTTAATATTATTTATTTTAAATTATGTCATTTAATTTTATATTACATTGTTTATTCTATTTTGTTTTATTTGTATTTATTTCTGTTACTTTGTTGTAAATTATTATTATTTTTAATTTTTTAATATTATTTTATCTGATTTGATTTTATTTATTTTATATATTCTACATTACCTTTTTTATTTTATGTTATTTTGTTTAATATTAAGTTATTTATTATATGTATTTTTTTAGTTTTTTTATATTATTTTATCTAATTTTTTAATTAATTTATTTTATTTTTTTTTTATTTTTTTTTTATAAATTTTTTTTAACTTACTTTTTTGATTTGGTTTGATTTTATTTTATATTAATTCATTTCTGTTTAATTTCTTTTATTTCAATTTATTTTGTTGGTTTACATAATTTATTTTATTTTTATGTTATTTAGTTTAATATTATGTAATGCATTTTTTGATTTTATTTTATTTTAATTTTTTATTTTATTTTAGTTAGTTCATTTTATTTTATTTCATTTTATATTTTTAAATTATATTTAGTTGAATTTTATTTTAATTTCAATTTTTTTATTTTTTTTTTATTTACTTTCCCCTTTATTTAATTTAATTTTATCTTTTTTAAATTTTATTTTAAGTTTCAATTATTTTATTTCATTTTCTTTTATTTCCTTTTTTAACCTTAAATTTTTTTTAATTTTTTTTTTCATCTTATTTTATTTTATTTGGTTTGATTTTACTTTTTATTATTTTAATTAATTTTATATTATTTTGTTTTATTTTTTAATTTTATTTTATTTGGGTTTTTATATTATTTTATTTATTTTTTAATATAATTTAATTTTAATTATTTTTAATTTTATTTTATTTATTTCTCCATTTTATCTAATATCTTTTTAATTTAATTTAATTTAATTTAAATTTAATTTATTGCATTTCAATTTCTTTTATTTTCCTTTTTTGACCTTTAATTAATTTTTTTTAATTTATTTTATTTTATATTATATATATTATTTTATCTTATATTATTTCGATTAATTTTATTTATTAAATTTTTTTAATTATTTATGTTTAACTTTTTCTTTTTTTAAATTTATATTTATGTTTTATATTATTTTATTTTATTTTTATTTTATTTTTTAGTTTATATTATTTTATTTAGCATACTTTATTTCATATTGTTAAATTTAATTTAATTTATTTTATATACTTTTTATATAATTTAATTTATTATAATTAATTTTTTTACTGTATTTATATAATTTTTTTTTTTTTTTTTTGTATTAATTTTTGTAATATGACACCTGTTAGAAATTTTTTGCAATAAATTTTTTTCATTGTACTAAATATTTGCACTCAAAAGTAAATACAGTAGCTGTCTGTTTAGATTTATTATGGGAAGCTGTGCTAAACTATTTCACACGTACATACAGGAATATAATTTTGCCTACTCTTAACATATTCCACGAAAATTGGTTATCTCATTAGTAAATATTTCTTCAATCTATTTCACAATATTTTTCAGTTTGTCACACACGTTTATGGTTGATAAATGCTATGATATTTGGAGATTTATTTTTAAAGTGTAGCAATGAGTTTTAGTATGACAGACTAATGCTATTATGTGGTGTCAGTTTTTTTGTTTTAATTTATTTTAATTATTTTTTTTTTTCGTTGGTTCATTCATTTAGTACTGGATCCGCAAATATTAGATTAGAGTGCAAGGAAATGTGTTTTTATTTACAAAAATCCATATCCAAAATACATAAAACACTTTATGGTGGTTATAAAAATGAAGAGAAAAGAAAAAAAATATGAAAATACATTCGTATATATTAACATAACTCACGTAAGGAACTTATATGGTTGGCAGCATTCACACATGTAACACATATCTTCTGATATATATAGTATAATTGAATTGTGCAAATTTCATGAAGATGCTTTTGATTTTTTCAAATGATATGATTTTTGCAAACATTTGTTATTTAATTTTTTTTTTACTTTCATAAAAATGCATAATGCATTATACGTAAACATTATTATAATTTTGTTTCTTGAGGATGCTGAGAACAAAAGATATTTTGAAGTAATAAATTGTTTACTGCCTTGTATCTGTCATAAAATCGACGATGATGTTTTAATTTTAGGTAAAGAATTATATATAAATGAGTAATCACACTGTAGAACTGTAGAAGTCGTGCATGAAACAAAGTTATTAATGCCGTCACTCTGAAGCCGTGAATATGATATCTACGAGTGAACCAAAAGAATACTAATTACAAAATGGAAAAATTTATTATGCATCTGTTATAGAGTAGTTCCAATAAATAAAAACTGTTTAAATATCTAAAAAAGCGATTCTGAGTTTTATAAAAGTTTTATTCCAGCGGATTTTTGTTGGCCTTTAAATTCATCCGGTTTCATTCTAAAATATCCTTAGAATACAATAAAATCATAATTGATGAAAATTTTAACTTTTCTCAAAAAAAGCTTCCCCTGGAAATTTAAATTTTCCTATCATCTATAGCCAAGCCAACAGCTAGTTTTAGATAGCACTTCGGATAAGTTAACTTAGATATCAATATTACAAACGAAGGGGGGCTGGTTTTGGTGGAACCCAACTTGAGATACCAAACTACAAATATCGATTGTATGCCAGAATTGTGAGATAAGGAACTGTTCTCAAGCAGTTTTTTTTTAGGCTCGACACATATTAAAATAAATTTGTCTTTCAATATTTACGAAGTTTGGTTGAATTTGAATCGTTAATGCTCTATTTGTTCGGTGTCAAAAATACCCATAAAATCCAGCTCTTCATTGTTGTTTTTTATTTGTATTTCTTCTTTTTTTCTTCTTCACTGGCGTAGAAAAAGACATTCCTTCTTTCCATTCACAGCTTTGTGTCAATTGGAAATACCAAGTGCAAGCAAGTCTTTTTGCAACTCATCTATGTCATCGTGCATCTCCTTTTGCTCGTCGTTATATCAGCTGCTAATTCCATTGAGCGTTGGCAATCTGAAAAAGTCCGTAAATCTTACACAGAACCTTTCTCTCTAAAGCTCTTAACGCTGACTCGGCAGATGCTGTCATCGTCCATGTGTTCTTGGATTTTTACGCTGAGATTGTTGTTGGTGCTAATGATGGTTCCAAGATAGACGAAATTGTATACAACTTAAAATTTACGATTGTTTGTTTGATGACAGAAGATATTTCGGCTGGTTCTCGTTCACTACCAGACAAATACGCTTGGCTTCCTTATCCAATCTGCAGATATCAGAACCCACTGTGCTGCTGTTGAGGCCAACGATATTAACTTCATCGACTTACACCACAAAGTTTTGTTCCTTTCCAGCTTAGCTCTGCAGCTCGTACTACTTATGAAATCAATGGATTAAAGTAGTCACACGCTAAGGAGTCACCTTGTCCGAAATTTCATATGGTATCGAACGGCTCCGAGAGATTCTTCCAGATACTGACGGTACTTTTGGCGTTGGTTAGTGCCACCTTACAAAGCCGTAAAAGGTTTGTGGGAATATCTGAGATATGTTGAAACTTTTCATGGTCTCTACGTGGTGGGTCTCGAAGACTGCTGAATTAATATAATTTTTATATGTTTCATTACTAACCGTTAAATGTAGTTTTAAACGCCTTCGAACCTCTTTTTACTGACACCCATTTTTTGTGATAGGAATGACAGAATTCGCTTTCGTTGAAATTCTTCAGAAGGTAATTGCCATGTACGATATTTCGTTGTTGTTGTTGTTGTAACCACAGAAAAATTTCCCAAACTAGGCTACGGGAAGTATTGTAGGAGTGATATTCCTTGGCGGTATAAAAAATTCGTATCCTTCCGGTATAAGCCCAACTGTCGGGGAAACTTTTGAATGTTAGTCGCCTCTTGCGACAGGCTTGCCTTACCGCGGATAAATTCTTGAACCCCTATCCCGCAGGGCCTTACGATCTTTCGTAAAAGTAACATACTCTAACATACAAATGACAAAATACATCCAAAGAAATATATAAGTGACTAAGTTAAATATCGTGCAACTGCTTAAACAACTACAAAACAGAGCAAATTTATATGCATTTGTTGGCATTATATTGACCAACACTCAACTGAGTGCCCTCAAAGGTCTACAGATCAAATATATATACAATAATCATAACAATGGCATTTCGCTTAAAATTTAATTTGTTTTCGTGGCAATACGAAGTTGCACTTCTTCACAGGCCAACAGAGCGGTTTCATGCCACCAACAAAACAAGTTGCATGTGAAAAGGTGCTGCACGCACAGCATATATTTTCACAGCATCAAAGACTACAAAAACTATTTAACAGGCGGCAACGGTACAAGGGCGCTTTGCAATTTGTGGAAGAAAAAATTGAGAAAAAAGTCTGAAGAAATAAGAAATGTGTATATGTATCCGTGTAAATGTAGTGTGGAGCTCAAGAGAGCTTTGCTCTTCAGACTTTTCCATTACATCGTTAAATAATATGTAATAATAAAATAGCTGTAAATAAAAATCTAAAAAAAGATATAAGAAATTAAATTTTTTTCCTTAAATAAAAACAACTGTTGCTCATTTGTGGTATCAATAACCCAGGGGTAGAGTTGAACTGGAAGAAATACTCTGAACTTTCCGTTTTTCCGGAAACCTTGTCTTTAGATATTCTCGATATTTAAGTATTAATGTCAAAATATTTTTGAAAGGGTTCACACCTGTTTGAACATTTTAATTTAAAGGATTGATTTCGAAAAGTGTTTTAAGAGGATTTAAGCATTTAAAAAACATTTATACAAAGGGTGATCCAAGTAGAAGTTCTTTTTTTCAATAGTCTTATTTTGTCAGATCACGTGTGAGTCGTGTCAAGCTGTCATATTATTTTTGTTCAATATTGTTTGGCATTTCATCTTTGAAAGACTTACGCCTGAGAAATGTGTTTCGCGCGCTTCGCTCAACTTATGGTCAAAATAATTGGCCTACTGAGCATACTATTCGCAACACCTTCACCCATCTTGAGACTTAGCATTCATTATAGGATAATATTCGTCCATATAGAATATGTCCAGTACTCAGTGAAGAAGATATAGCGGCCGAAGCTGAGAGTGCACATGAGGACATTGGAGAGTCGATTCGGCGCTGACGTATGGAACGTCTTGGTGCATTTTACGTCGAGATCTTAAATTGAAAATGTGCAAAACGCAGCTTGTGCAAGAACTAAAGCCACCCAACCTTCCCAAGCTACATCGCTTCGCTCTATAGGGTCGTGAAAAGTTCCAAGAAGATCCCACGATTTCGAGCCAAATTTTATTCAGAAATCAGGCACATTTCTGCCTCAATGGGTATGTAAATAAGGTAAATTACCGCATTTGGGATGAAGAACAATCTGAAGAGATTCAAGAGCTGTCATTTCTTCCGGAAAAAATAAACGATTTGGATTGGTTTGTGGGCCAGCGGAATCATCGGTCCATATTTCTTCAAAAATGATATCGGTGAGGACGCAACCGTCAATGGCGACCGTTATCGCGCCATGATAACCGACTATTTGATGCCTGAAATTGAAACTTGTGATCTCCGCAATCTTTTGTTTCAACAAGACTGCACCATTTCCCACACATCGCATCAATCAATGGATTTATTGAAAGAACACTTCGGTGAGCAGATAATTTCACGTTTTGGGCCGGTTAATTGGCCACCAAGAGCGTGTGATATCACACCGTTAGACTTTTTTCTGTGGGGATATGTAAAGTATAAAGTCTATGCAGACAATCCGGCTTCGATTCAAGCCTTGGAGCAAAACATCACGCGTGTCATTCGCCAGTTACCAGTCGAAATGCCCGAACGAGTCATCGAAAATTGGACTCAACGGATGGACCGTCTGAGACATAGCCGCGGCCAGTATTTGAAAGGGATAATCTTCAAGAAATAAATGCCAAAGAATGTTTTTTCGAATAATAGTAAACATTTCCCATTAAATTTCAATTTTCTGTGTTTTTTTCTTTAAAAAATAGGGAACCTCTAAGTGGATCACTCGTTATATGGTTCATGAAGTTTCATGAGTTAAGTTTTGAAAATATAATTTGCGAGGATTCGTAAATATGGCTCTTCAGTCGCCAAAATTCAGATGCCAAAAATTCATAAGAGACTAATTACACGTGGTGAATGCACAATTGAACATAAAAAGTGGTTCGAGGATTCCTGATAAAAAATTTCGAAGAATTGTGCATTAATACTACTACCGCTGCATTGTGGTAGGCACGATTTTCGATCCGGAGGCAGCCATGTTGCTTGATGAATTTTCTTGTGCCAGAATCTAATACTGCTGACAATTATATTTTGTGCCCCAGCGAAGTCGATCAGTTTCAACCCGTTTAGGGATGTTTCGCCATGGAGACTCCACTTTCCGACTCTTGTGCAAAATATACCTTCTTCTGGTGAAGGTAAAGTTTATGCCTTATCAACTCTTTGTTACTATACTGAAAAACAGTATGTAAAATGAAAAACCTACTAGTAAAATTTCACTACTTTGCAACTAGTGAAATTTCGCATACTGAACTTTGAATGTGAATTCAACTTTTCAGCTTAAAATTGCCGGCTAAAGGGAATCCATTGCTAAATACACGGTCGGTATAGATGAAGATGATGCTTCTGCAGCGGAAGGCAGACAATGAAGTCAAGCGTACAAAAGAGCGAGTGAGCAGGTAAAAATTGCAACTATTTATAATTTTGACAGCTTAACTAATGTTTTAGATTCAGATTTGTTTAGCGTTCACTCGCCTGAGTGCTGCTATGCACAGCACATATCTACTTGGCTACAAACTACAAATAAACTCGCTTACTAGACAGCGGAGTAAAAAGCTTGGAAGTCGGAAGATACAATAGCTCGCACTAAGGCAGTGTGTCAGAAAAACAACTGTAAAAGCAATAATAACAACAACAACAACAAAATAGATAGAAAAAAAGATAAACAGTCAGAGGCGAAAATTATCAAGTGAATTGGTTGGGGTTCATGTTCCACGTTGATGCACAAACGCATACATATATATAATATGATATATGCATTGAAAAGTATGTACGAGTACATGTAAGCACGTACATACGTATATATAATTGTAGATATATTTGCGTTTAGTATTTGTGGGCAGAGTAGGTGTTCACTTGCGCTAGGCGCTCCTCCAGTGTGGCATAGTTTTCGCACTGTAACATTGTTGTTGCACTTTTATGCAAAATTATTATTATTTTTTTCATTTTTCATTGCTAACGCTATTTTGTATTACAATAATTTGTAAGAGGCCAAAGCTGAAAGAATTTGATTTGAATTTATTTTAAAAAGCCTTTGAGACATAATTTTACTGCCATTAACTTGATTATTGTTGTTTTTGGCATTTTTCGATTTTTTTCATTTCAATTTTTGTTGCTAAGTTGCAACATTTTTTTTTTTGCTTCTTCTTATTCTTCTTTAACTATTTATTTTTTCTTTTGGAATTGGGAAGCGCCCATGTTGCTGGTGTGTGGAGTTGAGGCGTTACTTTGCCGGCGCGTCGCGTCTCGTTTTGGACAAAATCAAGTTGACTTGACTTGAGTGGCGAATGTTTGATTTGTTTGGAGTTGACTTGATAATGGTTTTGGTAACATTTTGCCAAACGAAGCGAATCAGTGACTGAAATTAATTTTCGGATATAATTTTCTGTATGAAATTATTAAAAGTGTTTTTACATGCAGATGATTTAAATGCACGTTGAGAAATTATAATATGAGAAGGCTAATTTTTTGATAATCTTTTACATGAACCAAAATAGTATTAAATTTTCGATGTCAAAAATATACATTTATGGATTTGTTTGATAAGTGTTATGAATTTATTTTTTTATTTTTGACCAAGGATAGTTAATATTATAATAAAAAAAAATTTCAGAAAATTTATAAAGAAAATTTATTGTATTTTTTATTTAAGTGAGCCTTTTATCAATTTTGGCTTGACAGGAATGAAAGGTTGAGACTTGAAGGTTTCCGAACATCGGCTCAGTATTATAAGGGATAGAGTGTTAAGGTCGGTATGCAGCTCTAACGAAAAAAATGCATGTATTTCGTGGATGGGAAAATGTAGAAGGCACAGAAATTTGACAGATTGATTTTCTATTGTGAACAGCGCTTTACATAGGAAAAACATATGCAAACGTAAATAAACAAAAAGGAAAACATGAGTAGAGGGCGGTAAATATTTGTCGCTGATTATGTATACTAAGGTTTTCCAAGGCTAAAAATAAATAAAAGGTGTAGAAATTGATGAAGAAACTAAAAATATTACATAAACTGCTTTATAAGTTTGCCTTCGTACGTTTGAAAATTAGTTTTCTTCTTGTTTGCCGCGAAATATATGTGAGCCTATTTATTTCGCTCGGAAATCCGTGTTGCCGTGCTTTCGCATTTGTTTAAAAACTTTAGAATTTGGCAGTAGACAATGAAGTTTTTTTCGTTCGAAGTGTGTGCTACTTCGTAAAGAAATTTTTGCACATCGTTTTTTTACACTTTTTTTATATGGAGGTTTTGGTTTTCGTCAGAGCTGCATACCAACCTTTAATTACATCCATGAAGGTGTGAACTTAAAATTAATTATATTATGCCGCTCGTCTTACTCTGTATCGACGAATATTGTTGTTAAAAGTACGTTAGTATTGTATCCGCTTTCTACTCTGACACCTGAGAGAAATAGAAAAAAAGAAATCAAAGCCCGAGAGGTTTAAATAAGATTTACCTAGTGAGTGCACAAGTGATTGGGGCGACGTTATTGTAAGTCGATTTGACTGTCTTGAGACTGAACGGATAACTAGAACGTAGGGGTTTTCGCGAGGCGATTGAAGC
This sequence comes from Neoceratitis asiatica, assembly GCA_030068015.2. Taxonomy (NCBI): domain Eukaryota; kingdom Metazoa; phylum Arthropoda; class Insecta; order Diptera; family Tephritidae; genus Neoceratitis; species Neoceratitis asiatica. The sequence continues at coordinate 18,156,732 of CM061527.1, forward strand.
TAATTTGTTGAAGAAATTCTTCGAAATCAATAAAACTAGAAAGAAGATCATAAACAAACATTTTAGACTGAAATGTGCTTCTATGGATAAGGGTATTCAAGGTTATATGCCTACACCAAGCGCTATGTTGTAGTAAAGAGTCAGTGGAGTTTTTGAAGAGCCAAATGGATGAAATATGTTTGCAGCCTTCAACTCTATTGGAATTTGTTGAATAAATTGGATCCCAAATTATGGAGTCATATTCTAACTATGAACTAGCGAGGGTTTTAAAATATTTGCGTAGTCTAAGAAACTCTAAAGTCCTAATTTATTATTATTTTAAATCTAATTTGCAAAACACTTTGGAATCATACAATTTTTGTAGTCAACAAACGAAAACCGAAGATCTGAAAATTTTTAAACCTTGAGGAGAACCACATTAGGAAGATTACATGAAGATGAGAAAAAGATCAGAAAAGTAGCATAAAAGCATTTCCTATTCAATTCAGATTTCACGGATTTCTGACCAAAAATTTAAAATTAAAAAACATAGTTTTCCTACGTATTATTGTCCGTCTACCAATTTTTGTAAAATATCTTAAAAATTAAGTGACTAGTTTGAAGAACAGACGTACATGGCTAAATCAGCTTATCTAGTAATTTTGTTTCGAGCAGTATAAGAATGGATCTATCTCTTCTCCTTTTGGTACTTACATACTTCGGACCAAAGTTAATAAACCATTTCATGTAAATGAAAGATTTAAAAAGTTAAAATTAAATAATGCCAATAATACTCCTCTGAGCCGAGAGAGCTGCAAATCGTGGGACTTAGCGCCTTCAACCTCAAGAAACAACATTCTGTTGGAAAGATAAGATCCAAAACAAAAAAGGATAATCGAATGAATTTCTGCCCACTCGAGTTTTCGCTGCAGAATATTATGAGAGACAATGTCAAATGTTTTAGAAAAGTCGGTGTAAATGGTGTCTACTTACCAATCAGACAAAAAAAGCTGAGATGTAATACTAGGAAAACACTTCCAGGTTAATATTACCAAGTTAGTGACTATAGAACGACCCATACAACCCAAGCAAATAAAAATTTATTATTAAGTGGGAATTTCACGGAGGGCTCATCAAGTTTCGCTATTCAAATGACAAATAATACAAAATGAAAGGTTGATATCAAAGAAAAAGCTTCTGGATTTAAAAATGTTTATCATAAACTTCCCTTAAGGTTGGAAACTTGAGATTGTAGAATTTGTACCTTTCACTGACCGTAACATTTTTTCAAATATTCTTTACTTTAATAATATGGTGTTGTAAATAAATGGTAATTTTTTCTCTTTCAATTGCATTCCTTGAGCACTACATATAAAGAAAATATGCATGAAAACATTAGGAGTAGAAAAAAATGCTTGCTTACGGAACAGTGTGTGTAAGGAGTTGAACTTTTATCTCCGTCGTCCAATTGATTTTAACTCTTACACATTCAATCAATATTCATATGCTTATTATCATCTCAGCACAAACCATTGTAATAAATTTGAAATTCTTTCTGATTTCATTATTTACAGTGTACCATTATTTAGGGTGTTATACTTGTAGTTATGACAACGCGGCTGACTGAAATTTTTTTAAGGTGGTTGTCAATTTTGAAAAGGTTACAAACAAAACAAGTGAGGTGTGCAAGTGTGCATAACACTATTTTAATGGAATGCGGCAGACAGCGACAGACAAAGCTTGGTAATTTTGTAATTTATATGCAAATTATTAAGTAAGGCTTAGCATTTAGTTTTTTGTTTACATTTTTATTTCAGTTTTTTTTTTAGTTTTTATTATCCATATGTAAATCATTAATTTATTAGCAATAGACACGCGTACTTATAAAGCACTTTAAAATACTTCAATCATTGATTATGATTATTCTTGTTATCTAATTTCAATCACACGCACATGCGCATACACGCATCTCATTTTACATTCACGTCCACGGGATGACTACGTGCAAACTCAACTGCTGCCTTGGCTGCGCCCGAAATTTCTTGTGGAATATTTGTACCTTGTGGTACAAAACCATTTTCGTCAGCGGTGTAACGCACCTCAACCAGCTGACCATCAGCATCGAGGTAACGGTAAGAGCCAGAAACTTCCAAAGTCGCATTATCAGTGCCGGCATTCTTCACAATGCCAACCTCTTCACGATAGCTGCCATCGGCACCTTCATAGGAGAAAACAAAGGAACCATCATCTTTGCGTTCCGCCACTGACTTGACAATTGGCACGAATTCCTTCTCCTTCTGGACAACAGCAACTGCAGGCACAACGGCTGGCTTTCCAATCACCACGGGTCGATCGCGAATAGTGGCTGCGGTGGCGAGTGCGAAAGCCGAAGCGCAAACGAAGAGGACTGTGCACTGTATTGGAGTATTAAAAGTAAAATAAAAAATAAATAAGTAATTGAAAATTAATAAATAATTGAATATAAGTTCAGAAATTAGGTAAATCCTTTAGAATAAAAAAAAAATATGTTGAAACTTACAAATTTAGCCATTTTTATATAATTATTCTGAAATATATTTTCAAAATGTGTAATTAATTGTTGCGCAGAAGTGTGTTCCGCTCGGGTCTGAAGCTTCTGATCTGCGTGGATTAGAATAAATGTCTGTTGCAGCTCATAGACAAATCTCTTTTATACTCTTCAGTGGATACGGAAAAAGAACTTAGTTCATCATCTTTTTTCTTTCTCTTTATTTATAATATTCATTCACGCGTGTCGCAAGCTTGGTTTTCGCTTTTTGTTTTTGTTCTTTGTTATTTCTATTATATAATATTCGGCGATTTATGAGATAATTTATTGATGCTGAAAAAACTCATAACAGAGAAAAACCCTCAACTGAATATTCGAAGCGCAGAAAGCTTTTTAAAATTTTTATATTCACAGATCAACACTTACAGAGCTTTGAAGTTTTATTTTTATTTTTTTATTAATGGGTTTGTTGAACTAAATTCACAATTTCTGATTAGGTATCGAAGTTTTAATGTAAATTTAGTTAAATTAAGTTTATTTACGTTATGTCATCAGATGTTAAAAATGTAAACGTTTAATATATTAACAAATTAGTTAAAAGCATACAATTAAACAAGCAAAAAAAACATCTGAAATTAAATAATAAAAATTATTGGAAAAAATTTACATGTTCGTATATTAAGTGTTTTCTGGTAAATTAAATAAACAAAAATTAATGCGCGTAAATTGCGACAAAAATTCCGGTTTTTAACGGTATACATACATATGTAAACAAAAATTACTATTACATATTTATTAAAAGCATACACCGAAATAATGTAAAAAAAATATAAATCAATTTATTTTTTACGCTCTTTATGTGATTACTTCCAAACACACCCCGAATTACCCAATTCGCCACACATATTTTTGGAGGGAATTACGACAAATGTGGACAATTCATTTTCTATTGTGATGCAGATTAAGACCAAACCATTGTCTTCCTTAATTTTTATCGGAAATTTATCGCAATAAGCTGTCAGTTCAAAACAATGGACGAAACCCATAGAAGAAAAGTGAAAGAGAAAGAAAGTGAAGAAATTAGAAGTTATTAAAAAAAGTTTCAAGGTGATTATTGTACTTGATGAATTTATTTGAAGAGAAAGTTAATATAATTTTAATCGAATATGTTGAATTAATGAAAGTATTTTTTTCTAATTATGTAGTCGACTTAGTTGTTTAATCAAATAATTTAATAAATTTAATTTTAAAATTAATTTAATTAAAAAAGAAGTATAACTATATATATAAATTTAGTTGTAACGTTTGTTTTTATATCTTATTTAAATTTTAGAATTTAGTATAAGCCTTGTATCTATCTATCTTAAAAAAAAAAAAGAAAAGGAATCCCTAGCTTTTATTCCATAGTTCTCGAAGCTGAGCATTAGAACTGCGAGTTTTTCGAAAATTGTCTCAATATTTGACGTCCTTTCTTACAATTACCCACTGTAAGCCATTCTTCTTCATGTGACATTTGTGATGTTTTCAGCCCAACAAAAGAAAAAGAAATTAATCTAATCGCAAGCAATACTAATACGCATTTGTTCAAAAAAATTAGAAACTTACAAAATTGTTTGTGAAAAACCAACTTTCAAATAAATACTAAGCAAAATACTAATATGAGCAAAATGAGCAAATGACATTATAAAGGGTGATCAAAGTAGAGGTACTTTTTTCAATAGCCTTTTTTTGACAGATCTCGCATGAGTCGTGTCAAGCTGTCATAATATTTTTCTTCAGTATTGTTTGACATTTCATCATGGAAGGACTTACGCCCGAACAACGTTTATTAATCGTTCAACTTTATTACGAAAATTCATTTTCTGTAAAGAATGTGTTTCGCGCGCTTCGCTCAACTTATGGTCAACATAATCGGCCTACTGAGCGTACTGTTCGCAACACCATCACCCATCTTGAGATCCAGCATTCATTATTGAATAATATTCGTCCGACGAGACCAAGTCGGACTGACGTATGGAACGACGTGGTGCATTTTACGCATTTTACGTCGAGTTCTTAAGTTGAAAGCGTACAAAATACAGCTTGTACAAGAACTGAAGCCGCTCGACCTTCCCAAGTGACATCGCTACGCTCTATGGACTCTTGAAAAGTTTCAAGAAGATCCGATGTTTTCGAGCCAAATTTTATTCAGCAATGAAACCAATTTCTGGCTCAATGGTTATGTAAACAAACAAAATTGCCGGATTTGGGACGAAGAGTAACCTGGAGAGATTCAAGAGCTACCATTTCATTCAGAAAAAACAAGGGTTTTGTTGGTTTGTGGACCGGTGGAAATATCGGTTCATATTTCTTCAAAAATTATGTCGGTGAGAACGTAGACGTCAATGGCGACCGCTATCGTGCCATTATAACCGACTATATGATGACGCCACTTCCCACATATCGCATCAATTAATGGATTTATTAAGAGAGCACATTGGTGAGAAGATAATTTCACGTTTTGGGCCACACCGTTAGACTTTTTCCTGTGAAGATATGTAAAGTCTATTCAGGCCGTGGAGCAAAAAAAAAACGCGTGTCATTCGCCAGTTACCTGACGAAATGGACTCAAGCGAAAAAGTCCAACAGTGTCGAATCGCACGATCTCGGTGGCCAATTGACATCGCCAAGACGAGAGATTACGCGGTAGGAAAATTTATCTCACAATAACGCCATATTCCTTCGAGTTGTCTGACATGTAGCACTACCTTGTTGGAACCACATATTGTTCAAGTCGTGATCTTCAACTGCAGGTCAAAAAAAGTCGTTTATCAAAACGCTCCGAATTGACAGTCTCGCCGTTATCGTTATCAATCACACCTCCGGACCAAAGAGCACACCAGATAGTAAGGTATTTTTTTTTTTTTTTTTTTTGGAAGCTATGGTCTATCTTAAATTTTTTAAGAATTCGAGGAGCCCCAAACTTGCATATTGTTTAAGCACATAATCGACGTAAATACGGAGTTGAGTTCACTTACAACAGCGATACTTTCAACATAAAACTTCATCTTAGCAGCGCCTAGACGCCTATATTTCTATTCATTGAGCTATTCAAATATGTATTAAAAATTAAATAAATATCCGCCAATATGTATTTTTTTTTAACTCTAAAGACTTACTTAGCCAGGTCTTTTCTCCATTTTTTTTTAGCGTGTCGTCTTTGAAACACATACACTGTTAGCAAGAAAATAATGAAATAGAATCTTAAATTTTTGTTAGAAGCAAATTTTCACAAGAATCGCTTTTTTTGCACCGTAAATTACATTACAATTAATTTTCCCTCCCAAACGAATAAAACAACACTAAATTTCAATCTAAAATATACAAAAGAAAAGTATTTAAGTAAAAACTTAGTAAATTTGTGAAACTCAACTTATTAAAATTCATTTTTATTATTTGACTATGGTAACATATATCCACTTATTGTCAGAGTATGCATATACTAACACTTTTTGTGTTCACTTGAATTTTTTACTCAATATTAACAACTATCCGCCATCACATGCTGCGCTCAAACCAGCAATTACATACTCGCATACAACCACTAATGAACTTCGATTAGTTAATATATGTCCAAATAAATTAAATTCTACAAATAAATCATTTTGCTAATAAACGTTTGATTTCAAACCACAAGCAAAAAAATTCTCATAATAATCCATGGTGTAAACATGTGTATTTACAAACAAATAAATACAAAATTAACAAAAACTCAAGAGTATAAAATTTGCATGCAGGTTTCAGGTGATTTGTGTGTGTGTGTTTTTTTTTATGAGAATAAGTCGTCAAACAAATTTATGCAAATAAAGTAGCTTTCAATTGACTCATCGTTGAACCCACAACACTCGTGCGCATACTTCATTGTGGCATCTTGTAGTTGGTATTGATTTATTTATGCAGGTATGAATGTACTTGTACATATTTTATTGCATGCAATATGTGAGAATTTTTTTAAAGCAAAAAATCGTTGGTTCATTAATTTTAAATTGGGATTTACAACTAAAATTATGTATGCATTTGTTTACAGTGAAAGGGTTGACTTTGTGCAAGGTCAAAGCAATTAGTGTATTCTGCTATTTTCAGAAACAGTTAGTTATTGATTATTGCTCAAACTTCCTTATATTTAACAAAAATCAATAATTCTTCTACTGGAATGCTATGTTAACTGGGATATATAAACATATAGTTGACTGTTCAACTATGAGTCGCTTTTAAGGGTATAAAATAATCGATATGCATACATACATATATGTATGTAAATGCGATAATGTCACATGTTGATGAATATTGAATATGTTCTTCGAGATATTTTTACATTTAAATATAGCAGGGAGCCCAAATTCAGCCCTAGTGGCGTAGAGAAGCGGCTCCTCAAGTTAACTGTAAAAAAAATATTTATCTTATGAAACTTGGTCTCACCATTTCGAATCTAAGTGAATTCAAAAACGTACACAAAAAAATATATGTACTACCTAGTACACAGCAACTTTTCTCTGTTTTTATATTTAACAAAAGAGCTACGGGGAAAAATTTCTGTAGATAGTGTGTTCAGGGGATCATTTATTCTTTGAAACGGAGAAAGAAAAATAACTTTTGGACGATTTCAATCATTAATGGGTCATACTTCTTCTTGTCTTTTCCTCTTCATTTGCTGTACTGGCATTCGAATATATTTATGGCACTTTGTAACCGCTGAAGCGATTTTCGGCCGAGTTCCTCCTCCAGTTTGTGGTTTTTTGTGTCTTGATGTTTTTACAATCCAAATGGAGGGGAGTTAATTCTAAGCCGCCTCCGAATGGCCGATGGACTTTTATAAGGAGCTTTATTTCATGTCACAAATACACTCTTGAGCTAGAATTATAAATTTTCTATAATTTTGTATGTTGCTCAAACCCAGGCCTTCCGCATGGTAGTATGAATAGCTTTAGTTAAATTTATTTTAAAATTTTTAATACAAAATGAAATAAAAATTATCATAACAAACATATTTCAATGAGCTATAGATTTTTTGAAAATTACTATGTACTTTATGTGCATTTATCATTACCGGCAGCAGAATTTTTTAGTACATAAATTGAGTCAAAAGAATTTATTACACAAATATGGCATCAATATTCGTTTACTGTGTGAGTTGTGCATAAATTCAATATTTTTGAGATCAAAGAGAAACGAATAAAAAATAATAATTAATTGCAGTTTGTACAACATAACGGCAAGAAGATGATCAAAACGACTTTTTTGATTCGTTTAGGTGCGTGTTTGAATACGCGACATGTGTAGTCGCTGATTGAGTGTGCGCGCATGTGCAATGAACGCACCTACATATAATTGTATGTACATACCTATGTTTGTATGTATGTATGATCGTTGTATAAGCGCAGGCGTTTTATGTTGCCTACGTCAATCTGTAATTTTATTAGCTAAAAGTTGCTTAGTTTTCGTTGCAATTTTTATTTTCCTCTCTTGACTTTGCAACACCTATTCCGACCGGCATTTATCGCTACTTTAAAAAAATTCAATTATTTTAATTTGAAATCAATTTGTTGCGATAAATTCTGTAAATTGTGTACATTCTTGTTGTTGCATTCTAATTGCTACGCTCATTGTTTGTAGTACATATGTCTTGCGTGTCAAAGAATGGTATGTTAAAAAATTTATATGAAATCAGATAAAAAAAATACAAAATAATAAAAAAAAATTGTAATTAAATTTTAAATAAAATAAAATAAAATAAAATAAAATAAACAAAATTAAATAAAATAAAATAAAATAAAATAAAATAAAATAAAATAATAATAATATTGACATCATGCATCTCCATAGAAAGCAAGTCTCCAATTTACGTCGAAATTTTTTGCAACTGAACACGACTCTTCACATAGCAATATGCAAAGCGGACGATAGGTATACACCTTTGGATCTCAAAAACAAGCAACCTGTTGAAATTACAGATACATTACAAACCGAAAAGTTGCTAAATGATTGGAAGCTGAAAACATTGCATGGTAAGCATCCACATATACTGAGCCAACCTGAAATCGACGCATCCGTCTCAAACTTATGGCTGCAACATGCTGGTATTTACTTGGAAACTGAAGGACTAATGTTTGCAATTCAAGACCAAGTCATTGCATCATTTATTTAAAATATATTGTTCGTAAACAAATTGACAATGACAAGTGTAGAAAATGTCAGCAACAAACTGAAACTATACATCACATCACAGTGTTATGTTTGCAGCCACTGAATACTTGACGCGACATAACAACGTAGCAAAAATTATTCTCCAAAGCCTTGCTATACGTACTACACTATTGGAAAAAGAAATGCCTTATTACAAATATAAGCCTGCTGGAGTTCTAGAAAATGAAGAATATAAAATCTATTGGGATCGCACTATATTGACGGATAGGAGCATCCAACATAACAGGCCAGATGTTATTTTCGTCGAGAAGAAAGAAAAGCGAGCGCTTCTTATCGATGTTGGTATACCTAATTCTCATAATCTTCAGAGAAAGAGAAAAGAGAAGGAAATGCCAGCAGCTGACATTAGAAGTGCAGCAGATGTGGCACTTGGACAAGGTTACAATTGTTCCAATTATTATCTCGTCGACAGGTGTAGTACCCAAAACGTTGCTGAAGATGCTGGACGAGCTACAATGAAGTGATAAGTTTTTAAGTATACAAAAAGCAGTTATATTATCAACAACATCAATTGTTCGTCCTTTTTTAGAATAATGAATTGTAAATATATGTACCTGATTTAGCAATAGTTTTATATATCTTGTTGTAAATAACCGATATGTGATATGTAACCCAAAAAGGAGCAAAATAAAAACAAATAAAATAAAATAAAATAAAATAAAATAAAATAAATTAAAATTAAATGAAATAAAATTTAATAAATTAACATAAAACAGCACACATAAAAATACAAAAAAAAATTATAACTAAAATTTAAATAAAGCGAAATAAAATAAAAAAATTAAAATAAAATAAAACAATGTAAATAAAATAATAAAAAATTTGTGGTAATAACAGTCTGCATAGTAAATAAAGATGACATTTTACACGTATTTTTGTCGGTGGAGCTCCAAACAGCAATCTATATGGCAGAAACAGCAATTATCCGTTGCACTGGTAGATAGTTATGGTCTAAATAGAAACGGCAAATCAATAATATCCAAAGCCCCCTGGAAGTAGAGACTAAATACACAAATTCAAAAGCTTCGGGCGGAATTTGGAAGATTAACTTAGTATATTAACGGAAATCGTTCAAAATTTTTGTTTTAATCGGTATGAGCACCTCAGGAAGGAATATATGATACACTCGAAGCAAGATCCACCAAATCAGTATGCTGACGAAGTCTTGGACACATTAGGCCAAAAACTAGCCATAAAATGCATCACGCAGATATAGTATATCATATATGGAAAGAGAGTCACTGCAAATGCATTAAATAAGCAGTGGAAAATTGTATACAATTGAAAAGCTCGAGAACCAGATGGTATTCACAAGTTCCGGCCTTAAAATCTCATATTTCCTTTCCTTTGCCTTCCCGCAAAGTGAAGAAGAAGTACCTGCTTCTATGATAAAAGGGCAAACTCACCTCTTACCAAAAGACATTTAGAACACTAAAGATCCCTTAAAATGACGCCCTATTACATGTCTATGTACTCTCCATAAACAATTAATATCTTGTATAGCATCAAAAATAGTTGAATTCATTAGGAGCCAGTTTAGCTATTTTAGATATCAACCAAAAAGTGTGCATAAAAATAGCAAAGAATGTAAAAACAGCTTGGAATGGATTCAATCGTTATGGAGAAAGCTCTGCAAAAACAACGAAATAATTATACTGTCTATATTGACTACACTGAAACGTTTGACACACAGGACTTCTAGAACTGCTGAAAATTTAAAAGATATTTCCATATACCAGATAATTTTTACGAAAAATAATGAGCTCGTGACAGATAACTCTAAATTTAAAGCACAAGAATTTACAAATAAAATCAGTTCCAATACCAATAAAAAAGGTACATTTCAAGAAGATGCTCAGAGTCCATAATGGTTTTATCTAAATGAGACAAACTACGATTTCAATATAAAAGGCTCACGTTCATCTCAGCATAAGCTTTTATATTTATTATATATATGTTAGCACAACACATGCACAGAATCTAGGTTCGACAACAAATTCCCATGTGCAAAACGACACCCTGTTGCATACACCTGCATGTGAAAATTTCATAACGCAATACAACACCTAACAAACAACCAGGAATGCAGGTGGGAACCGCGCCGTCAGCAAAACAGCAAACGAACAACAAGGAATGCAGCGATCGGTGGGAACCGAACTGTCAGCGGAACAACAGCAGAATCAGCGGCAGAGCGGCGGCAGATTAAGCTAGCTTTAAGAAATAAATAGCTTTGTAAATTAGTTCTAAGTTTGAATTCAATAAAGAAAGGAGCCAACCAGCTCCATAAAATATATTTTTTTGTTGTTATCAACTTGCGTTGATATAACTTATAGATGACATTAAGCTGTATGCGTCAAATGAACGTCAGCTATAGCCACTGCTAGAACTGACCGAAAGTTTTTCAAATTACATCGCAATATCATTTAGTGTACAAAAATGTCGTAGACTTAGTGTAGAAAGTGAAAGAATTATTATGCAAGACTTTGCGTTAACTCAAACTTAAAAACCGCACAATTTTAAAATATTGGCGACACAACGGAGAAATATGTCAAGCGTGTGAAAAGCTTGTTGGAGTTGCATCTTAATGGCTTTAACCTTTTCAAGGCTATCAACATCTCTACTATGCTTTTTCTCACGTACACATTTGGAACAACAAAATGGTCTGACACCAATTTGGAAAACGTTAAAAGAACAACAGAAACTCTACTAACTAAATACGAAATACACCATCCGAAATCAGTAGTGGAACGCCTTTACCTACCTCGAAGAGAAGGAGGACGAGGCACGATAGACATAACACATCAACATCAAAAGTGTGTTCACAACATTCGGCTATACCACCCATCAGCAACCAAGTCAACTGCACAAAGTCATATGTCAATCAGATTTAAAATACATCCCGCTAAATTTAAGTGATACCTCGACGAGCGAAGATGCGCAGCATTTCTATCATTAATACTTCAAATGGAAAATCAAATTAATCCACGGAAAGTACCACTACGCAATCGATCAACCGGAAATTGACAAAAAAGCATCCAACGAAAAGCTAATCCAACCAGAAATTTTCTCTAAAACTGAAAAAAAATATTTTAAAAAGTTTTAATTAATTAAGCCAAAACGTAAAATGGCAAATAATAAATTTAAAAAAATCAAAGTGATATTTTTTTAGTTAAATCTAATAAAAACAAATGTAATAAAATAACAAAGGAACATTTCGAAGTTATTTTCTTTTATTTATTTCAATTATAAATGAAGTCTCAATTATACTAACAATAAAATGCAATAAATCCAGTAATCAACACTTTAATTCTTCTTAACATTAACTTTATAATCTTGCGATCAATTGAAATTGGCACAATTATTCACTCTGAATTATCTCGCATTTGCAACATGCCACAAACAATGAATACCAAAATTGCACTGCTGACCACAACTTCTATGCACCTCCAACCCTTTTCTTAGCAGCCATTCACTAATAAATTGTGCATCATCAACATCAAATATTTTGACAATCACTCTCAGTAAATAATCGCAAATTTTGTCTAGATTAAATTGATGTTGCAAGATTTTTAATGTGTGGTTACAGATTTCTACTCAACTTGCCATCCGCACCTAACTATTCCCAGATGATACTTGCGCACACCCAAAAAATTGTTACAAATTGTAAATGTGTGTGTTCGAGAGTATGCATGTGGAATTTTTTTAGCAACGAAAAAGTAGAATTAACAAAAACAAATAGTAATACAAGCAGCATTTTACACCTGACTGCTTTCAAACTCTAGCAAGTGCTCCGAATCAAAAATTGTATACAAATAGGTTTGTAAGTATGTATTCTTCTGTAAATAACACAGTTTGAGCAACAACAAAGATTGTAAAGCAATTGTTTCATTAGCAACATTTAAGTGTTTGCCGAATATTATCTATATATTTACGCCAAAATTTCAAATATTTTACTCCCATTGAAATTTGAATCTTCATTTTTTAACCTGAGGCGTTGCAACTTGTACAGTATCAGTGCACAGTGGAATGATTTGGTTTTTTTTTGCCTCAATCTGTCTTATTGCCCTTTATTTAACAATAAATCCGAGCGGAATGAAGAGTTTCAGAGACCTAAGTTGTTTGATTTTCAAAATATTTTCCTTAAAATCCTCTTTATGTAGCCCCCTTAATGATAGCTGGAGTTCAGCATTAAGCATGAATCAGGTTGTGGGAAATTTCAATAATAAAAATCTTTCTAGCTGTACATAAATAATTTATTTATCCCCGTCTGTGAAACCAAAGCTGGGGGTTATTTTCTATTTCTTTCGAATGATAATAAACATTCCCCATTACATTTGAATTTTTTGTGTTTTTTTTTCTTCTTAAAAAAGTACAGAACCTCGAAATGGATCACCCGTTAGATCAAAGAGCAAAGGAAATTTTTACAGACTCCTTAAAACTAAATGACAGTATTGTATGTGGAATTCTCTTCCTGGCACTCTCACTCAACTTGAACATGAGACTACCTGTTTGTTACCACTGCAAGGAAGTGAAGTAGAAAGACTATTGGGATCATTACCTCTGTGATTATCAAGCACTTGGCATCATGCGATACCACTTTCACGGAAAATACTATTTCGACTGTCTCGCTGAGCTAACCACAGCATTTGTTAAACATACCGAATAGTTCACCCATTTGCGATGGATAAAATGGATAAGTGTTTTAACGGCATATCAATGAGTCAATAGGCTCACGAGTTCTGAGTTGAAAAAAAATAGGTAAGTTCTCACCAAATATAGAATCAGAAGCGTAGCCTGGACTTTTTGTAATCAGAACGCCTAAAATCGCTCCCTTTAAATGGTTCTAATAAGATTAAAAAAAATTTTTGGAAGACCTTGGTTATCCTCGAATATTGTCTTCCTGAAATAATTTTTATAACAGCTATAGCCCAAAACAATGATAACTCCATGAATTTTTATATCAGATCAGCTCGGAGACACTGTAAAATTCAAGATGATCATAATTTTTCCTGCATCGCTGTAAAAATGCTTTAGTTGTTGATGTAGATGGAGATGGTGATGGCAGCGGCGATCAAGTATACACCAAATTAACCTGTACATTTACATATATATCAGTTCAATGCAACAGCAGTTGTGGGCGTACACACACAGACCGCTCAAACTGTTTGCTGCTGATATGCCACGTACACAATAACTCCACACTACGCTCTGAGAAACGACTAACATTTATGGCGATGGCAATTTCATTTACTGCATAAAATAATAAAACTGGAAGATACAAATGCCAAAAAAAAAAATTTAAATTAGACAAAAATAGCAATAGAAACAGAAACAGAAACCAAATCATAATTCAGAACCACAATTTTAAGGTTGGTTTAGTTTGGTAGTTTGATGTTTGGCATTTACCTTGGTTGCCGGCGAATGCGAATGGCGAATTGAAAATTGCGATGATTGCAATGCGAATTGTGGCTCATTACATTGTGAGGTATTTTGCAAGTGCCAATTCCATACATACTCACCCACACACACATACATACACACACTGAAGCACTTGACTATAAATAGTAATGGTAGCAACGGCAGCACACCCGAATATCAGTATAACTGTTTTATGTTGCATACGAAAATCGGTTCAAGTGGCAAGATCATATATATATGAATTAATGTATTTATGTAGAAATGTATGTTTTCAGTAAAATATGTGTTAAAAATTGTATTTAACCTGAAGCAGAAGAATTAAAGCAACACAAAACTGTTAACTGTATGTTTACAGGGTTTGCGGAAATTATTTAATAATATGAATTCTCTTGATTTGGGAAATGTTTACTTCTAAAATTCACTCAAAAGGGTGACTTCAAAATATATGGAATTACCATAGAGCTAAAAAAAGGTGTTCTAGTACATTTATGCTAGGAAATATCAAAAATTACATTAAAAAAAGTTAAATATTTTTAATTTTTATATAACTGGTGATCCATTTTTTTTTATTCGACTCTTGCGACAGGCGTGCATTCCCGCGGGTAAATTGCTGAACTAATAACCCGTAGGGGCATCACTACTCTGCTCTGAGTTTGTGCATAATAAGAGTGGACGCATAAGAAAAGTTTGATATCATACATATGTAACCACATCGTCAAACATCAAAACAGTATGCTTCGTATCTGGTTCACTGCTTGTAAAGGAAAGAATTTCTTCAAGTAAATCGAGTAATATGTTCGAATATATCTGTTGCAGGTCCCTTTCCCAAGAGAAAATGTATTGTGCACTTATATCTACCACATTTAAGTTGAATTTAGCCAAATAAGTTTTTTTTTTTTTTGTTGTTTTTTTTTGTAACAACTTAACAACTCAAGTAGCGTTCATAATATTCATGTTCATCCACTAAAAATATTCCTTCCGAACCTGTTCCTGTTTCCACAAAACAAAATGAATCCAAACCATCCTCGAATCCACTTAAATACAAGCAAAAAACTACATCCAAATCGTTTCAATTACAAACACATGGTCAGAAAATTTATGTATACATATATAACCAACTTTTGATCAGGTACAACGTATACTAAAGTATTTTTTGATGAAAGTATTCGTAACTAGTCCTCTCAAATACCTTCTATTTACACATTAATTATTCAAAATAACAGAACGCTGTCCGAGTTTCAATGAAGCCATCCTGAAACTTTGAACAAAATCGGCTAAGTGGTTTCGGAGTCTATAGGCTTCATATAAGTATACACACTTTCTCTTTTATATGTGTTATATAAAAGGGTTTCCAATAGGGATGATATGATTTCTAAGTGCAGTATTGGCCATTTTTAATATGCCATGATCTGGATTTTTTTTTTCATTTTATTCAGTAATGTTTACAATTTCATCATGACAAGAAGAACAATTATGCTGATTTTGCTTTGCAACGACCATTACATTCACCTAAATTGACAGCTAAGTGTGGTTTTGGGTCTGATAGAATCATCGGTTCGTACTTATTTCGAAATGCAGCTGGTAGCGCCGTTACTGTCAATGGGGAGCGTTATACATCGATGATAACCAACTTCTTATGGCCACAATTGGAAGAAGTTGATCTTAGCAACATCTGGTTCCAACACGACGGGGCTAAGTGTCACACAGCGCATGCAACAACCGAATTATTGCGAGAAAGGTTTGAAGATTCGATAATTTCAAGAAATTGTGACATTGAATGGCCTCCAAGAAGTTGTGATTTAACACCATTAGACTACTTTTTTAGGGTTATTTGAAGTCATTGGTATTTAGCAATAAACCAGACTCTCTTCTAGCTTTAGAAGTAAATATCGAATGTGCTATTCATGACATACGGCTTAATTTAGAGAAAAAAGTGTTAAAAAATTGGGTTCATGGAATTCTGGTTCATGGAGGCCATTTGAATGATGTTATAATCGGAACTTAATTGTATCGATTGTACTTCGCATTAACATTTGAATTTCCTTAACATTTAGTGTGTTTTTTTTTAAGAAATCATATCACTCTTATAAGAAACCCCTATATAACCAACTTTTTATCAGGTGTTAAAGTATTTTTTGAAGTAAGTGTTCTTAAATCCTCCCAAATACCTTCTATTTACACATTGAATATTCCAAATCAAAGAATCTATTCTGAAATTTTCAACAAAATCGAAAAAGTTGTTTTGGAGTCTATAGGCTGCATATATACACACATCCTCTTTTAAATGTGTTATATAGATATTTGGTATGCTCTAATATCCAAATATATATTTTCTTTGATTTTGTGCATTTCCAATTGGAAGGCTGGCAATAGTTGTCAGCTTGTTGAAACTTGAAATCACAATAGTGCGCTGTTGCTTTTGCTGTTGTCATAACGGCAAAAAAATTCTTCGAATTGGTTTCCGGAGGAAGTGACAGTTTTAGGTCTGATAAAAGTCCGAGTTTTTCCGATATAAAAACCGACAGTCGCAAGAAGTATTTGCTGAAACATTAACCTACAGGGGGCGCTGAGCACTTCCAGACGCGTTCAAACCTTAAAGGCTTTTGGTTTCAAGGTTTTATATCACGTTTGCACGCTGACATAAGTACATCGAGTTCCAAATCATTTTAGAAGCGTATCTCCGTTTAATGAACTAAAAAAATCAATGTAATGCCAAATTTCTAAGAAAAAATTTTTAATTTTTTGATTCATGTCCAAGTTTTAAGTATAAAAGTTTTTTCTTTTTTTTTTTTGAAGAAAAATTAAATAGTCCACAGTAGCCGAGTAGTTAGCAGCACTTGGTACATAAAGTCATGGGTTCGACCCTGACTAGACTAAAATCTAATATCACTGAAAATTCATTTTAAAAAGCGAACTATTCTGATTGCAGGAATCGTTCCCGAAAATTAAATAAAAAGCTCCTCATGAAAACCAACCAGCCGTTCGTAGGCTGCTTTGAATAAATTTTAGATGTTTCTACACATGAAGTTCGTCAATTCACTTTTTTAAGTCTCCTCATCCATCATATTTCATTAAAGCTCTCGTGATATGGGCTTCGCTTTTGGAAGGAATAATATCTTAAATATAATATAAAATAATTTGTCCATCTGCTAAAGTATTCTCAATTTGCTAATTGGGTGTCAGTGTGAACAATGTTTTAAATGTATTCTAGGTATGTTTTTAGTAAGTTTATTAAATCCCTGAGGATAACGTGTTTCAAACAAGATTATTCGCACCAAAATTCATAAAATATTATTCGCACCAAAAAAGTGTCTAATTAATTAATTTGTACCCAAAAGAAAACTCTTCAGTCACCCCTTATATGAAAAATTAAGGCATTTAAGAGATGATTGTAAATTAATATTACTATATATTTTTACAAAAAGTTACATATTTATATCTATATACATACTTAGATACAAAGTAGCCACATCCTCATCCGAATCAAGGCCAACTAGCTAATAAAGTTCATAATTTTCACTATCAAAGATATAACTTGCTATGCCATATATATTGCTCGAGCATCTATAATGGCTACACTTCTCGTATAAATCGTAGCATTTTATAAAAAAAGGAAAACCCAAAAACTGTTAATATGCCATAAGCAGAATTTATATGAAAATATTTCCACTTGCCATTTGCCATTGCATTTGTCGAACTGCCAACAAGTCATAAAAAATGTAATTAGAAGACATCAATGGTTACTTTTAAATGAGCTCGCAATCAAGCGTTGCGCCAAACAAGCAGTTTTGCTTGCACACCAACAAATAAATATATAATCGCATTATGCTGTCGGAATGACACCTCTGGTAATGTGTATTCATATATATATGTATGCATGCATGTGTGTACGCGTATACATTACTCAAAACTGTCCGACGGCGTTTTCAATTAAATGCTTTTTTTAATTAAACTCACCGTAAAATGCCGCTGACTCGACACTTTGGCCACTATTACGTCGGTAGTAAAAAATTAAATCAAGTTTAGTTTCTTATAAACGGATATTCAATTACACACTTCACAAATGCATAGTTTGTGTGTGTGTGTGTGTGTGTATACGTGCAAGTGTCAGCAGCTTGCTACTGTTGCAACTAATTTGCATTTACAACATGTCAACACTTGCTTTAACTGTTGCATTGGCCGCCATTAGTTTTGGCTACGCCGAGCATCTTCACAATTGCATTTTTGCTGGTTAAATGATCTTTGATATGAGCATAAGTTGAGGTGGACCTCACATTGAGATTACATTCGTTCTTCTCCAATTTGTGGTATACATGGAAGGATCTATAGTTCATTCTAAGTTGGCTCTCAATGAATTTGAATTGAATAAATGATTTTGGGTATTGCTCTGGTAAAGGGTTGAAAAAATGATTCTTAGCACCTCGCAGATCAGTCTCGGTCTTTAAACTGCATCTACTCATAGAATTTTCGAATGCTACCCTTGTAAGCCAACTTCTCAAGCTCTTCATACTCACCCATTTCGGCCTCTTTATTTTTTCGGGTACAAATTCGTCTCTCGTCCCTTTTCAGCTTTCGGTACCTAACCCACCCGCATTTGTCGCATCCTTTATCTCCACTGCTGCACGGCTATCCTCACTGTACCAGCTGTCTCTTTGGCCTTGCCGAAATTCTGCAGCAGTTGTACGTAGGGTGGTTGAGATGCCCTTCCACAATTATCTTATATTGAGATGTTGATGAGTGTTCTTAGAGAGCAGGAGTGGAAGTCGAGTAGAAAATCTGCTGGCTGTCTGTGGTAATTGCAGCTTTTCGACATCGAACCTTCCTTGTGTTTTTTGACGGACGATCTTTGCCGCACAGAGGTCTTGCGTGTATCTTCCCTATTATAAGATGGAACACTGGTAACATGTCTTCCGTCTATCACAACACGTTCGATTTGGTTGCGCGTTTTTCGATCTGGGAAACCATGTATCTTGATGTATATTCTTGTACCGGAATGTGATATTATAGACAGCCATATTCCGAGTACCGACGAAGTCGATCAGCCTCAACCCATTTGGAGAAGTTTCGTCGTGGAGTCTGAATTTTCCGACTGTTGTGCCAAATATACCTTCCTTACCTACCCTGGCGTTGAAATCTCCAAACGCGACGATCGTGATGGAGGTAGCACTTATAAGTATGCACCAGACGCTCATAGAAAGCATCTTTGTCACATCGACCTTCTCCTAAGTCGGGGCGTTGGGGGCAAATCAGCGATATGTTGAAGAACTTCATTTTGATGCGAATTGTAGCTAGACATTCATCCACTGGGATCAATGCCAGGGCCCGCTGACGGAGTCTCACCTCACAACAATTCCAACACCAAATTTGTGTTCCACCTTGTGCCGTCCTTGTCCCGTCCATCGATTTTCTTGAATGGCGGTGATGTTAGCCTTTAGCCTTAACAAGGCATCAACTAGCTGGGTAGCAGCAGCTTGCCTATTAAGGGACCAGGAATTCCAGCTACATGCCCTCGATTCGTGATCCTTGAAACGTTTGCAGAGATCCTCATCTCATCCGAGGTATTTGTTCATTTTTCATTGCTTCATCAATTTTTTGGGTCCCTAACCTTTCACACAACCGTAGGGAATTCGCCTTCTCACTTAAGCTAGCCTCCAAGTGGATGTTTTTTGGATACCCAGAGGATACTTGTTCTAGGACCGGAAGTCGTGAGCTGTTTGAAGCATATATAAGAGAAACGTTTCTGGTTACTACCAAGTGAATTGCTATCAAAAACATTCCTCACTTGCGTGAACTTCTACACATTTCTACCTAGAATTAGGCATTTATGCCAGGTGATCATAGTCTCTCCTTTATCAGACTCAAAAACATATCTACGAAAGCAGGGATTGCAAGTAAAGTGAGTGTCATTTGTTCCTTGGGTATGATACTGATCAGTATGCGTAGCGAAAACCTCCGGTATTTCTTTCTGCATCTAGTCATATTCAATAAAATTGCATTTTTTGTGTGTCAATATTTCCATGAATACTTACGAAATAAATGAGAAATGTAAATATTATATTTATCCGCGGAAATATTTATCCCAACGCCAATCAACCGTAGCCACGAAGTATCTTCTATTCTTATTTGCTTACTTCTGATCACTGATGGCGTTTTGTAACATACAGCAGCTCGTGCTATGCCACACTAATGCAATCATGCTAATCCTAATTATTTGAATACATTTTACTCAATTTAATATCATCGGGGCATGCGGCACTAATCACCTGCAGTGATGGCAACTTGTTTACCACTTGTCTACTACGACAGAACATTTGTTGCAACACAGAAATGATAAACTTAGTTTGCTGCATAGCCAAAAATATATGAACATGCATATTGACAAAAATAAAAATAAAAATAAAAATAAATAAAAAATTTGAAAGATTACAAAAGAAACCGTGTTTTTTGTTTAATATCAATTTAAACAAATGAAACCTTTTCAATTTTTTTGGTGTTAGAAAATCCGAAATTCCACACCGATAAAGATCAAATATTGTCAACAAATTTTCAATAATAAAATCAATATTGCACCCACCATTCACCTATTGCATTTATTTTTTGAGATATTTATGTTTGTGTGCTAGAAATAATTTCTGACTCATCATCGCCAACAGTCGAGAGCGGATTTCGAGGCTTGCGGATTAATGTGGAATTTTTGTGATGCCAAACGCCATTGTGGCATTGTGGAAGGCAGTTTATTTAATGTGTGTGGGAGTGTTTTATTAATTGCTGATGCCACACATTTTTCGCGATTACAAGTGCTTATTGACGCGAGCTGAATGAATCGTGCCCTTTACACAATTAAGTAGTAATAAATTACATTATTTTTATGACATTCGACAACATTTTTTACTTAATTTATTTTTATTTTATTTAAGTTTTTACTATTTTCAACAAGGAATACCTGGTGTTGGTGATATTTATGTAAGAAATGATAAATAATGATTAGATAGCAGCACCCATTGCGGGATAATGTTAAGTCCAAGACAAAAAAAAAAAAAAAAAAAAACTAAAAACGTATTCAAAATTAAAATGAAACTAAATTAATTATAAAATAAAATTAAAATAAAAAAGTTATTGTAAAATGCGAAGCTTGATTTTGATGGTTTTCGGTGTCAATAGAAACTTAAATTCATGTCAGGAGAATACCAAATATCACGCACCTAGATAATTTTTTGACGGAGTAATGATCAAAGCCTCATATCTGAACAAATTGGTGTATGGGAGCTATACATTATAGTCGTCCGACTTCGATGATTTTCTGCACCAATCAGAAATTATATATATATGTGTAGAATAGAAAATTTCACGTTTTTATATATCTCAAACACTGAGTGATTAGTTTGCATTCAACCAGTGGTGGGTCTAACTCTTTTCCTTCTGGTACTTACATATTTCGGACTGAATTTCATACTAATATAATAAAAAACTTGCAATATGAAATAAAACTAAACAGTTTAAAAAAAAAGCTAAGTTAAAATAATTTAAAGAAGTTAAAGTACAACAAAATGTAATAAAATATAAATAAATAAATAAAAGTTATATAAAAAGTAAAGGCTTTTCCAATAGGGATGATATGAATTTTAAGTGTCTTGTTTTATTGTATTCAGTAATGTTTCCAATTTCATCATGGCAAAAACAATGTTTACAAATTATTCAATATTATTATCAAAATAATATTTCTGTAATAATTATCCAACTGCGCCCGCTATTCGTCCAATTGTTGAAAACTTCGAGCGTTCATTTTCTTTACATAATGTTCAAGTGCCAATAAGACAAAGAAGTCAGGCAAGTGTTGCTGAAGACCGCAATTGGTCGATTCCAAGACGTTCTCAAGAATTGGGACTGTATCAAACCACAACCTGGCAGATTTTGAGAAAGGATTTGGGCCTGCATCCGCATAAAATTGTTCTCACTCAAGAAGTGAAGCGTCGTGAATTTGCAGATTTTGCCTTGGAACGACTTGAAAACGATAACGATTTTTTTAAGAAAATCATCTTCTCCGATGAGGCTCACTTTCATTTGAGTGGTGCGGTAAATAAACAAAACTCTTGATTTTGGTGCGAAGAAAATCCACAAATTATTCATGAACAACTATTACATTCACATAAATTGACAGTTTGGTGTGGGTTTTGGTCTGGTGGAATCATCGGTTCGTACTTCTTTCGAAATGAAACTGGTAGCAACGTTCCTGTCAATGGAGAGCGTTATAGATCGATGATAACCAACTTTTTATGGTCACAATTGGAAGTAGTTGATCTTAGCAACATCTGGTTCCATTAAGACAGGGCTACGTGTCACACAGAACGTTCAAGAACCGAATTATATTATACCGAGAAAGGTTTGGAGATCAGATTATTTCAAGAGATTTTGACATTGAATGGCCTCCAAGAAGTTTTGATTTAACACCGTTAGACTACTTTTTGTTGGGTTATTTGAAGTCATTGGTCTTTAGCAATAAACCAGACTCTCTTTAAGCTTTAAAAGTCAATATTGAACTGGCTATTCGTAACATACGACTTGATTTCGTGAAAAAGTGCTCAAAAATTGGGTTCATCGAATCCGTTCCTGCAAAAGAAGACGTGGAGGTCATTTGAATGATGTTATATTCAGAACTTAATTGTATCGATTGTACTTCACATTAAATAAAAAACATTTGAATTTCCTTAACAATTAGTGTGTGTTTTTTTTTTTTTAAATAAGATCACTCTTATTTGAAAACTCTATATGTAAAATAGAATAAAATGAAATAAATAAAATATAATGAAATAATACATATATAATAAAATATAATCAATGAAAGCAAGATTAAATAAAACAAAATAATATGAATAATTTAAAATGGACTAGAATTAGTTAATAAAATTAAATCAAACAAAAAATTAATATAATAAATTAAAATAAAATAAAATAAAATATATAAAATGTACAGATAAAATTTAAATACAATTAAATAAAATCTTAAAAATTAAATTAAAATCAATAAAATAATATTAATATAAATACAATTAATTAATGGCAAATAAAATAGGGTAAATAAAAACAACAACAAATAAATCAAATTAAAATAATTTAAATTAATATAACATAGAATAAAATATTTATTATTTCCTTATTTCTTATGACACTTGAAGAGATAGTCTTCTTAATTTATGTTTTATAAGTAGTTGTTATTTTATAACTATAAATCATTTTTAAATAACTATATTGATATATGACAGAACCCATTAAAGCATATACTGAAGTAAAAAAAATTCATATTATTCAAGTTAAAATAAAATAGGTAGAAAAAAAATTTAATAATATAAAACTAAATTAAATAAATTAAAGTAAAATGGCAAAACGTAAAACGAAATAAGATGAAAAAGAATAATAGTTAACCAAATTGACTTAAACTACAAATTAATATGAATGAAGGAAGAAAAAAATGCTTTTGGATATTTGCGGTATTCGTTAACAAAAAAAAACTTTATTTGTTACGAAATTTTCTTAAATTAATTTTTTTAATTATTAATTTTATTCAACTAAAATCGTTTCAGTCTGTTCTTGAAGGTATGTGTAAATTTTGATCAAAATCGTATTTAAAGGTGTTGTAGTGCTTCAATTCGTTTTTCTTTCTTTGGAATTCATTAAGCTCTTTCTGCAATTTTAGCTTTAGAATTATTTCATAAACTTTTAACTTTAATTTAAGTCAACAGATTCTTTGTCGCTAAGTAACCCCCTAATTTATATTCATTTTGAAGCAACTAACATTTATAGAAGCATATCTATCAGCATCTCATATTGTATCTAAGTACAGTTATTATTCGCTTATAAACACTTCATTTGGTGTTTTATAAAAATTATTTTTGCAAAAATACTTTAGAAAAAGATTGATCACTTTTGAAACAGATTTTCTATTTTTGTTTTCAATAAACTGAACAACTTAGTAAATAAAGACACGTCAGCACAGCTATATGCATGCAATATCAATAATTGTATTTACTTAAAATAGATGCTTTTATTAAAAAATCTTTGAGTGATAGTTAAAAAAAATATTATGCATCCTACTAAGCGTCAAGTATTTCACACTTATTACACATTAATCATTATAAGTTTACAAAAATATGTAAATTTTCAATTTATAATATAACTAAATATTTGATTTTCAAACAAAAATACGATTATGCTTAAATATCCGAATTATCATTATAATATATCGAGTTTTATAGAGTTTTATAGTTAAAATCTTAAAAAAAACATTATTTTTACAGCAAACAGTATAAAATTGTTCAAAAATATATTAAAATTGCCTATTCGTGTAACTGAAGACTTATGACACGAACTCGGCATCAACTCAAATAAATAAGCCAATAACGCAATAGGAATTTTAAATTCATTTACATTTCTATTATAATTATAGCATATTTTCAGGCACGCAAATTTGCTATTTAAATCTGATGCTACTTTTAAATCTCATGCGAGAAATTCTAAACATGCCAGTAGAATATGAAATCATGCCTATATGTAAATATATACATACATATACACACGTATACATGTTTTTCCCGTATTCATATTGTTAAAAATAAGTGCCTATGAACCACTTTGCCACTAAATATAAAGTATTTAATTATCGCAATATAGCAGCATTTATTTTAACTTTACAGATTTTATGTTTACATGATTATCTGTACGAGCAATATGTGCCAGTTTGTTGACTTTATAAGCGACGGCGATAAATGATCAAACAAGATAAAACATTTTTAATTGTTGATGTTGTTGACAAGTTCGACTTATACTTCCATATTAACTAACAAGATTATGCACACTTTTGGAAAAATTTTCTAAATAGACTCATCGGCTTTAAATGTGTATGTATGAAAGGAAAAGTTTATTTCGAAAACAATGGATTACGACAGACGTATGATAACTGCAATAACTTTCATATATGTCTTTGCTTTGAGAACAACAAGCATTCAGAAAGGCTTTAATTTGAATTTAATTTAATTGTGACTATTTTTATTAATTTTTTGGCACCCGGAGATGGTGAAACTGAATTCTCAAATTCCCAATAGAAGATGATGGAATAGACATTCCAATACCAGACTATGACGAAGTACGAAGAGCGATTGTCCATTTGAAAAATAACATGGCGGCGGGAGCCGATGACTTATTCGCCGAGTTATTCACAGACGGCGGCGAAGAACTGACAAGGTACATGCATCAGCACGGTTGGAACCTTTGTGTGCTGTGCCCAATCCATAAAAAGTTGAACCCACAGTATGCTCTATTTATCATGGAATAATGGAGTCATGAAAGATTGGACTCAATGGATGGACCATTTGAGATATAGCCGCGGCCAATATTTGACAAAGATTATCTTAAAAAATAAAAACCAAATTATGTTCTTTCGAATGATATTAAATATTCCCCATCAAATTTGATTTTTCTGTGTTTTTTTTCTTTAAAAAGTAGGTAACCTCAAAATGGATCACCCTTTATTATACAGTGGCTTATTAATATACTTGTGGGTCTGAGCTTATTTTAACTTCCAGATGTAGGAATTTAAAAAATTTCGAATATTATTTATTCTTAAACCGTCTTCAGAAAATTTGCCATATTCGTTTTTATGGAAAATGTTGCAAAAAATTCCATATTTCGTTTATATCTGGCAGAGTTAAATCTTTGTTAGCTTTCTGAAAACGAAAGGAGAATTCTGCTGCCTACATGGAATTTTTATATTTCAAATTTTTTTGAGCCTCTCATAATTTGTCCCATTGAAAATATTCTAACTCAGGTAGACGTAACTTATTTTTTTTTTTGTAATTTTTATTTATAGTTTTTTCCGAAATCAATGAAATTATTTACAATAATATAATTCACTAATTCTGTAATTCTCTTATACCACAATACTGATTTTGAGATTATTTTGAAGAATCTATTTCAAACAATAAGTCATTGATTATAAATGTTCAATGCCGAAAAATTAAAACTAGTTTTTGCTTTGGCAATATTTTTCCTCAAGAAACAAAAGCAACAACCTTCACCTCAAACCCAAATTTCAATAACGTATAGCTAGAGCTTCAATTAATTACTAAGCGCATGTTTTAAGGAAAATTGACAATCCAAAAGAAATCAAATTATCAAAAACATTGCACTTATGCCAAGAATTTACAACAAATTTGCATAAATCAAGTAGAAACCAACAACAAAAATAAAACTGAGCGAGCTCTAATTCAAGACGTTGCAATGTTATATGTTTGAGATCATGAGATTTATGTGCAACACGCTGCCACAACTGCCACATAAATTCCCACCCTTCAAAGAGGAAGTGCTCTAAGCACAAAAAAAAACTCTAAGAAAAACAAATACAAACAGTTATCGCCTGCTGCTAAAATTCAATATTCTGCAAAGCAAACACCAACACCCCCATATTAAAAAAACAAACAGACCAAATGCAGATAGAAATCTCAAAAGTACTTGGCCAACAAAAAACGATCGTTTATCCTTCCGTCAGCGTTCAATAAAAAACCAATAAATTATGTAGCATTACCCACTATTAGAAAAACGAAAAGTAAACAAAAGCTGCGGAGATGAGCTTAAGAAAAGCAAGAAACAAATTTGTTAAAGGGAAAAAAAATATTATGAACGCAGTCAAAGGTGTATTAAACTGCGCTTAGCTGCGCTGAGGCGCGCAGCTGGTTAACATGACTCTCTGAGCTCTTCGACAGACACGCTTTTTTTTGTTTATTGTTTTGTTAGTGTTAATTTTTTTACTTGAAACAAAAGCAGATTTTCAAAACAGTAGCACAAGCGGCTAAAAATTAATTACCCTTTCATAAGTAGCGCATGCGCCAAACGCAATAACAAAACCAATTGTTAATGACTGTCAAGGCACTGTAGGAAAATTTTTACAGCTCGTTTTTTAATATTTTATTTGAATTTTAATAAGAATTAAGAGGCAAATTTATTGTTATTGGCAATTTATGGCAATGTTCGGCTAAGTTAAGTTGGATTGGTGGTTCCTTGGGGAGTTTTTTATTGAGTTTTGTTTTCTTTCCAAATTGCTGATTTGCTTTTGAATCAGCAAGTTATGCCAATACCTGCCTGCCAAATGACTAACACTAATATTCTATTCGCGTTTCTTGATTTTGTTCCTTAATCGCTAGCAGACATTTCCTCATTAGCTCTATCAGCAATTGGGAATCTGACCTCTTTTCTGCCAGAAACAACGTAGTAAGCTTAGCGTCATGTGTTTTGCTCATAAGTTTCTCGTGTATTTCAGGCCGGAGAAAGGTTTCCTGTACATTATTCACTTTTCTGCATTGGACTGCTACCATAATTCCATAATTAAGCTCTATTCTGAAAGGATACCCTTCTTTGTCAGCTAAGAGGCTTCTTATATTATCTTCCATATGTATTAGTACCCAACAAAGGTAATCTACTCTTTTTTCAGCCAGTCTACTGATTGTTTCCTTATATAGTATATACTTCGGACTGTACGAAAGTTTTGCCACTATTTTAGTAGCAAATACTACGCTTTGGTAGCTGGAATGATCTCTGATTGAGTGCAGTAAGGAAAAGTTTTCCATAAAGTTTTCTTTCAACCTAAATGAAATTTAATAAAATTAATCAAACTATTAACTTTAAAGCTTATTAAGATTATGTCACGATTATTTGCTCAAAAATGCAGTCTCCTTTTTGTGGATTGGGCAGAGCACTCTTTAGTCCCAATTGTTCGATATGTTTTCGTCTGACCATATTCTATTAAGAAGCTGATTGCATATACCTAGTCAGTTCTTCGCTGCCATGTTTGAATATATCAACAGAAATCCGGTTCGCCATCTCATTTTCACTGCCAATCAGCAGACTGGAGAAGCGTTTCCTTCATTAATTCAGTACACTCCAGACAGCACCCTTATCATCACTTCTTTGGATCCTACATAGTCATGCTGCGGTCTTTAATCCTTCTGTAAGTACATTATATTTTTCGGGATTTGAGAACAAAAACAAATACTAATAGTCGAAAAACGCTTTATTGTTTTTCAAAATATTTTCCATTAAATTCTATACAGTTTTGCATGCATTTGAACCAATTATAGAAGAACTTTTGAACACTCTGATTGAGGTAGTGCTTCATGCTCAACAACTTTTGTTGGACTCGGCTCATCTTGAATGTATGGGTGAGTCGACTGTTGTTAACTTTCGGGCTCATACGCGTAATTCCACGATTCATCACCAGTCACGATGTCACAGACTTGTCTTGAAGCACCGCTATCTCGACCAATCGACACGAGCCTTTTGAGCGTTTGAAAAATTGTGCGAGCAGAACAAAAAATTTCAATTTTGTTTATCAAAATTTCTTTGGCCTTTCAATCATTTTTACACTTTGCATAAATAAATGAAAATTAATTAAAAAAGGATCTGAGAAAAAAGTCTAAGCGTTTGTCAAAATACCATAAATGCGCATACCATCGTGCGCAGCTCAAAAATTTTCGAGTAATGAGCGAATGTGCGAGTGCTCGTTGCTCAAATGTTCGCACTGTTAGAAAATGCTTGAGCAAATTCTGGAGCTCTAATATATATGCATATATGTATACATATGATGAGTTAGACGAGGAAACATACAACTTTTACTATTCTTCAATGCTTTATTCTTTTCAAATACATATATTTTTTTCAAAATAAATCGTGCTAAAATGTGTAAAAATTTCCTATTGACCTTCGTGCAACTAAAGCTCCACTGGCATCAGATTCTACTTAAAGAGAGATACAGCTACCGTGATAAGCTGATGCACTTACATTATCTCGAATGCACACGAGCTAATCTACAAGAAAATTTTTGCAATTTGCTATTCTTAATAACAATTTTTCATGTAGTATTTTTATTTTATCAATTTATGTACGCTTGTTAGCCCAGTATTTGTACAAGTACAGGAAGCGTAAATGCTTCTAAAAATTCCATATTATCATCGCTCGCTTCACCTGTTGCTACTACTAACTTGACTAACTTGACCTAACCCAGAGCCAGTAGACACAATCAACAGATAGCGCGCTTCTGGCAAGTCAGAGGGCACATAAGCTGCCTATTCTATAGCCTACAGTTAAACATACAATCACACGCATATGTATGTGGTTCATAGGCATAAATAAGATTTATCGCGTGGAGATGCATAGACACCCCTTCTCACCACTTCTCATCACTTCTCCTATATGAAATTTATGATTACTGAGACTTTTCACTTTATACGCCCGCATTTGTGTTTCTATAAATACAAAGCGTTAATATCAGTGGAAGTTAGTTACGTCGCGGCCTTTAAGGGATTACTAGTGCGCTAAGCTCTAAACTCTAAATACTCTTCTACTCTATACAATTTATCAGCAATTAAGACGTCATTGTTAATGCTGCTGATATATCTATTGAAAGTTTAGTGAAAATTCTCATCACAAATAAAGTCTATTGGAAGGACTGGAAATTAATTGCATTCACTAAAATGTTTACGAAATCGAAAGTCGTTTCAATGCAATGCAATCGTTGATGGGAAATTAATTTGTCATATTGTGTCTTCTGTTGTCATTTGGTCGTTACTTATTATTGTTGCGGAAATTTATTACAAATACAACAAGTATATGGAAAAATAGTTCCGGTTTGGTGACAAGTGTTTTTTTCTTTTCTAATGGATAAATCAAATTTCCGGGTAAATATGAAAAAATTTCTTAAATAATAATTTAGAATAATTATAATAATAATAATAATAATAATAATGATTTAATTAAACCATTTAATAACGGTAGTTAAATTAAATCAAATTACAGTTAACACCAAATTAAATTGGAGTACTGTGAAATCACATATCTCACAAAAAATTTGAACACAGAATGTGCTAGAACTAGTCATTAACTTACTAGAACTAATTTACTTGGAACTCACAATTTCTCTTGCAACCTCAATGAAAAATAAAGTTGTACAATATATTAAAGATTTAAGGGAATATATTTTTTAAGTCGTCTTCTACCTAGACATTTTTACTGCCCACTACATTTTTGGATACTCAACCGAAAATTTCTAAAACAAACTTTAATTGTGTAGTTACACCGATGCAAATCAAATCGCTTTTGGACGTCTTAAGGACAAAATATGGAATATAACATAATCGACTCTCATAATCCATACTTAGTTTTCAATGTACAACGTTGTTCACTTGTGGCTCAGAAAATATTGCCTTAAAAATCTTTGAAATTTAACATCTGGAATTTATTTTACTTCAAGCATCTATTATGGAAGCCATAACAAAATATGTGAAGTGACTTAATAGCAATTAATGCAGTAATAAATAGAACTGTAAAAATATATAAGCTTTTGAAAGAGGTTTTTAATTACACGGAGAGAGGAATTGCCTGATAACCTAAGCGCGATTAGGTTGTCGAAAGGGTGACAGCCCTCAGACGGATAAAATCCGCATCGAATCTAGTGCGTAGAACCGGCTGTCGTGACAGTTGCCTACTGACAGGCATCAAACGCCATTCCCCGGCCGATAGTACGTCAACATCTTTATGAACTCTTTTTCTGAGAATGGCGTTTTCGCTATCCAAGCACCGCCCATCGTAGAACAAGAGCTGGAGCTGTCTTGAGAGACCCGAGTAGCAATGACACAATTAAGGCAGGAGTATTGTAATCGACTTAATTCCTATCTATCCAGACATGACCATGACATAACTAACGTATGTCCTGCATACAATAAGTCCCTGCTCGGCACTGACCACCTCTTTGTATGGTGCCTAAAATCGATTGCTCTAACATTCCTCCTCCTCTAGTTCGAACTCGTCGATGACCTGGATTAGTTTTACCTGTTGCTTCAAGAACAGCAACAACAAACGACCAACCCATATCGATTCGGTAAAAAATCTTTTTTACTTCCTGTGAAAAGGATTCTTTACTAGAAAATATTTTCTTTTATAGTTTTTGTTGCCGTTTGTATTAAACGAGTGTTCAGTCGCCACCTTTTCAGATTTCATAGCGTTTATAGCAGTATTTTCGTTGAGAACTTTCAAAGCAGGAAGATTTTCCTCCAAGCGGACGACAAGACATAACCAGGGTAGCAGCTGTCCTTCTAATTCACTAAGTTATGTTAATGTCGCCCTTTATTTCATACAGCTTAGCGTTCGCAACGCAAGCCGTACAGTTGGACGTAATGACGAATTGGGCGAATATTGGCGTTCCCGAATGTAATGGCATAAGCTAAGGAAAAGAAGAAAAATAGTATTAAAAAAAATTACTTTGATTGAACAAAGTTTGAGGAAATTCATCAATGTCCATATTAAATATTTTGTAAAAATATCCAATTCAAGATGTATTATCTGTCATATGTTGGAGCTATTTTTTTTTTACATTTCACTCTTTGTTTTGCATAGCATTCTGGATATCCAGCGGTCAATAGAAGAAGAAAACAGTTGCACCCAACTGCACCTTATCTGGATTAGCCTTGTCGCTCCAAAAATCTTTCTGTCGAACACTCCTAATGTCGACGCATCGGATGAATTCATCGTCCACGTAGCAGGACCAAGACTTTACTTTTCAATTCTTACTCAGCCCAAAATTGTAGCAGTTGGAAGAACTGTTTCTGAAGTGTATAAAAAGGCTGACTCTTTTGCTAGTGTGGATGAACTTTATACGATTACAATGTTGTGACTGTCAAAAGTGACGTAGGAGCAAATACTCGAATGTACCGACTATTTGCTTTATGACAGGAAATATTTGGTCTTGTCCTCCCTCCCTACCAGAGCCATTCGTTTCGGTTGTTGATGCCGATGATATCAATATCAACAGTTGAACGCTCCCATTGGAATGACCTTTTTGTTTAGCTCAGCAACACAATCATTAAATTAAAGAAGTCACAATAAAGAGTCTCTTTTTCTTAATCCTTGGACGGATTGGAGGGCAAAAGCCATACTCATAAGGTACGATCGGTTCGTTGATGATGGGCTCAAATCTTTCACACAATACGCTCCATAAAACGTTACTTACGACATTGTAGAGACTTCTTCCTCACTTGTGAAGTACCGTTTTTTTTTTACTATGGTTCTTATCATCAGGCATGTTCTTATCCACCAAATTTTGCAAAGAAACTGGTGCTTGCACTTTTCCAGTTCTTTCTCACAATATATAAATAGCATAGCTGGTCAGCTATCGGCTGCAGTAATCGTTATTCGAAATTCGTCATAGTCATGATACAGAACATCTATGTTGCACTTTCTCTGAAATTTAGCATTAAAGGGTGTCTCATTTCCCTCTTCAACTGTAGGTATATCTTGCACAGTTCACGCGGCAATTTTATTCTTAGGTGCGACAAGAAAATGATCAGATTCCGACATACGCACATCTAGAGTACTGGAGACATGTATTTCGTCTATCAAAAACTGAGGCTGGCTGAGTTCTCTCACTGTTGTCCCAAAGATACCTTCTTTTACCGCTATAGCTGCTGTAAAAAGCGTCAGAAAGATCTACTTTTTTCCGTCCTTGTTCCATTGATGCGTTTGCAGTTCTAGTCATTGACATATTTCTTCGCTGGAGCTATTGGGGTAGGATTTAGCGAGCCACGTTCTTCAAGACCAACATCTGCTGCAGTCTCACTTTTGGTGAACAGACCCTGCAACTTCTGACTTCAGTAAACCCCGAAACAGAATATGTTGGAGTAGCTCTACTGAAGCTTTCCTCTCTTTTAGCCGTGGCCCGT
The DNA here is from genome assembly GCA_030068015.2 of Neoceratitis asiatica. Classification (NCBI taxonomy): domain Eukaryota; kingdom Metazoa; phylum Arthropoda; class Insecta; order Diptera; family Tephritidae; genus Neoceratitis; species Neoceratitis asiatica. The sequence goes on from CM061527.1 coordinate 18,189,654, forward strand.
TAAGCTATTTAATTAATATTTTGATTTCATTGCTCTTAGCTTTTAGCTGGCTTAGTGCTATTACTTAGCTTGTCGCAGCATACATGTCGCTGTCAAACGAACACACTCTTCAATCAAGCACCGTTCCAGCGAACGCAGCAGACACAATTCCAACAACAGTTACAACAACAGCAACAACAACAACGCCAGCAGCAACAACAAGGTTTTCCAAACAACTTAAATACTCTACAACCACTGGGCACAACACTGGGAGGCATCACACCGCTTACGAATCTAGTGCCACAGGTGATACATATAAATAGATTTAATTATTTCAGCTCTATTTTCGCGATTTTTTATCTCTTTATAATACTTTCAGAATCCCTTTCGGATCTACAATCGGCTCGAACAACCGAACTATGTACCCATCACTGCCTATCAGAACGAACTCAATTACGACGGAAGTTTTTCCTATGGCTACGCCTCAGCAGATGGCACTACGGCACAGGCGCAGGGGTATGTAAAGAATTTGGGTTTAGGCGAAGATGTCGAGGCACAAGTGGTGCAAGGATCATACTCCTACACCTCACCAGAAGGCACGCCAATCACCGTTAGGTACATAGCAGATGAAAATGGTAAGTGAGTTGTTGAAACTTATTTCAAAGTTAAAAGTCGTTGTTCTTTCATTTGAAGGCTTTCGCGCTGAAGGCGATCACATTCCCACTCCACCTCCCATACCCGACGCGATAGCCAAATCACTGCAGTATATAGCAAGCGTGCAGCCATACCAACAAGGCGGCATCAATCCCAATTTGAATCCATATCAGACACCCTTTCGACAATTTGCCGGCGGCCAGCCGCTGAGACCGGGCCAACAACAACAGCTGACACCATTTCAACTACAACAACAACGTACATATCAGCAACAATTAGCTGGTCAGTTGCAGCCGCCATTTCCACAATTCTCTGGTGCTCAGCAACAGCAGCCAAATGCATTTTTTGGTGGTAGCGGCGTTGGAGGCATCGGCGTCGGTTTAGGTGGTCAAGGTCAGTTTGGAGATTTGAGTGGTCAAAATTTTACACAACAGCCGCAGAACTTGCAGCCACAGGACCAACAGCAGCAAGGTTTGCAGCAAAAACAACAAAAACACCATCAGCAGCAGCAACAACAACAGCAACAGCAGCAGCAGCAACAACAATTGGCGACTCAAGAGCTACGTGCGCGTCCCAATCAGTTGGTGAGCCCTTTCGGCTACAATCAATATCGCCGCTACAAGAAGGCAGTGGAAGTGAAAAATTAATTATCACACAACAACAACAACAACTACACCAACAAGCATTACTACATAAAATATTACTAAGTTATTATCTAAAATTCAATACCCTGAATGCAATTTTTTGCTTGAATTTTTTGCTCTTTTGCTTCATAATTTACTTTTCTAAGCGTTTTAGTTTTAAGTGAGGAAAAAAGGTTAATTTTTTATTTGTTAATATGGGTTTTAATTAATTACTTTTTATATAATGTTTTACTAGATACTATTTTTAAATCGAATGAAATAGTCATTTTTAGTAATTCAAATACATGAAACACATGTGCGTGAAAAATCCAAATTTACCGTTACTTTTTATTTCGTTATTAACACACAAATGCATAGCAGCTGCATAAGGATATTCCATACGAATATGAATAGAAGCTAATTGTTCGATTTTGGCACCTGGCCACTACCAGAAATCGAATAACTGATTGCAACAATACGAAGGCTATTTGATAGGTCAACGAATTATTGAATCTGCCGCACAATTACTGTAAATAAAGTAAGTGTCGTTTTGATCATTTTTAATATGTCATGATCTGTCTCTTTTTCATTTTATTCAGTAATGTTTACAATTTCATCCATGGACCACCAGCATCGTTAATTTGCTGATTTTCCCTTGGAATAACTTGAAAACGACAACGATTTTTTTAAGAAAATCATCTTCTCCGATGAGACTCACTTTCATCTGAGTGGTGCGGTAAATAAAAAAAACTGTTGATTTTGGTGCAAAGAAAATCCACAAATTATTCATGAACAACCATTACATTCACCTAAATTGAAAGCTCAGTGTGGATTTTGGTCTTGTGGAATCATCGGTCCGTACTTCTTTCGAAATAAAGCTGGTAGCACCGTTACTGCAGAGCGGTATAGATCGATGATAACCAACTTTTTATGGCCACAATTGAAAGAAGTTGATCTTAACAACATCTGGTGCCAACAGGACGAGGCTACGTGTCATACAGAACGTGCAACAACCGAATTATTGCGAGAAACGTTTGGAGGCTCGATTATTTCAAGAAATGGTGACATTGAATGGCCTCCAAGAAGTTGTGATTTAACATCATTAAACTACTTCTTGTGGGGTTAATTGAAGTAATTGGTCTTTAGCAATAAATCAGACTATCTTCAAGCTTTAAAAGTCAATATTGAACGTGTTATTCATGATATACGACTTGATTTAGTGGGAAAAGTGCTCAAGAATTGGGTTCATCGAATATGTTCCCGCAAAAGAACTCGTGGAGGGCATTTGAATGATGTTATATTCAGAACTTAATTGTATCGATTGTACTTCACATTAAATAAAAAACATTTGAATTTCCTTAACAATTAGTGTTTTTTTTTTTTTTTTTTTTTTTTTAATAGAAAACCTTATTCAACACTGCTCCCATCAAATATTATCGATTAACAGATTGCTGTAAAATTTTGAGCAAGCAGCGCCATTTAGTTAGGGTTTGACAGCCATTGATAGCATACGTCCTCGTAAATTTTAACGAAAATGGTTATTATTTTTTGCGTACCATCGTAACCAAGAAAAGACTTGCTAAATACTATGGGGACTCTGCACCATCAATTTTAATAGTTAAGCACTGATTTACTGAGTTCCGAACGCCGAACGCTCAGGTTTCCCAAAAGAAGTCGTCGCTTCAGAAATCGTCAATAAAATCCTTGGAACGATATTGGACGATCGGTAAAGAAAAGAGCGTAAGATGGCTGAGGCTGTAGGTATCTCAACTAAGCGGGGACATCACATTTCACATAAATATTTGGGTATGAAAGAGTTGTCCGCCCGATGTATAAATTGCTCACATGGATCCGACACAATACACCAGATATCACAGATAATTAAAGAGAGTAGGTTTCTCCGGATGAACGGGCTCCAAAGAAGGCCAAGGTGGGTATGTCGCCCAACAATGTCATGGCTAAAGTTTTTTTGTGATGCACGAGGTTTCATTCACTTCGAATGCCTTGAAAAGGGTTTAAAGATCACAGCAAATTCTCCAGATTTAGCCCGCTGCGACAAATTTTTGCTACAAAACCCGAAGAAATAGCTGGGTGCTAATAGATTCGGGGCGAATGACGTGGTCATTACAGAAACAAACGTCTGTTTAGAGGGCCTTGAAAATAAACTATTATTTGGAAGGACTACAACGAAACTGGAAAAGCGTTGGACTAAATGTATAGAGACTATAGGAGACTATTTTGAGAAATGAAACGCGTATTTGCCGAAAAATATATATTTAATTCAAAAAGCCACTGACTTATCAAACCATCCTCGTAACATTTGACTGTTTCGCAAAGGTTTAAAAATTTTCACGCAGCAAACAATATAAATAAAAATAAAAAACAGGGAAATATAATAATATTGGTATTACAAATCAGAAGAAAACATTTTTAAGAGGTTTGTAATTATGTTCAAATTTATAAATTAGAAATAAAAATTGCCAGAATCAATAGTGATATTCTTAAAGTAGAAAATGTTTCAGAGATAACAAGCTTTAATTCTTATATTGGTTTTTCAAAATGAATTTAATTATAAATTATAGAAAATATATAATTCATTTTATATGAATATATTTAGGGATAAGTATTTTATATAGAAAAAAGAGCCTAACTCACAAAGAGCAACGTCTGCAGGCTCATAAAAATTATATTAACTGTTCTTATAAAATTATTTTTTTCATAATTTGCATTGAAATTTTCCTAAATTTATTACATAATATGGAACCCGCAATTTCGTTTACTAAATTGTTAAAATTTTGTGAGCAATGTAATATATTAATATATAGCATAAATAAATTGTTTCACCACAGTGCTTCAACTAATTTTTAATTTTGTTTTATCGATGAAATGAAGTGTTTTTTATTAGAAATATCGAATGATAATTTTAATGAAATATTGTTACCGTGCAGAAACAATTCACTTCGCCTATGAAAGGTTAAAATGCAAAAGAAGCTTTTCATTGCTGCCTTTTGTTGTATACCATAGAAATGACTCTACTTTGTAAAGCATAATTTTAGGATGACCATAGTAAACAATCAAATGAGTGAATGTTTGAAGTGCTAAAAGCACTTCTAGTAAAAACCGTCAACATATTTGAATGTTTTAATTGGTTTTTTTTTTACATTTGTATATGGAAGAAGGACGCTGTTTGGAAATTTTTTAATGGAATAAGCACATATACTTTATTTTATGTACATTTTTCTACGCTGATTAGCAATGAATTGTGTTTGCTACATCCCACAGTATATATGTATAGGATGTATAACTTTAAGTTTGTTGAGTGCAACCGCATTTAAAAAAAAATGTTTGTATGAAATGGAGCATAAAATACGGTGTTCTATACACCTAACATCAAGTAAATATTATTAATTAATGTAGAATCCTAAAATTCGATACACAAAAATTTATATGGTCAAGATATGTATAGAGACTTTGGCTTAAACCTCTTTATTTGTAATAATAGATATACTCGATAAATTTATATTATTTTAAACACGTCCTGTAACGAAATGATATACTTGTACTTAGCCTTGATACTTCAGAATGAACTTTCGAAATATATTAAGGTCTACGATTGGTTGATTGACTTACAGTCAAGAAGCGCTAGATAGGCGATGGACCTAGAACGGGCATATCTCCTCTAAAATGCAGCACCTTAAACTGAAAAAAAAATAATTCTATGCTTGGACCAAAAAAAAAATTTATTAAAACTCAGTCATAAAACCAGTATTAATGTTTGAAATATAATTACGGAGTGTTTGTCGCTATAAAATTTTCGTTCTTTTAAAGCTTTTTCATCGTTCACAAATACTTTTAGACTGACGATACTAAAATTATTTCTCTAAATTCTCGTCTTCCTTTAATGTGACCGACAAGTTCAGAATAACATCCTGCGAGCGAGTCAAATTATATAACCACTTCCGACTATCTTCATAAATATATGTAATATATATATTACCTTCTGTGTAGACCTGCTCCCTACAGTAGCTGCCATCAATCTGATATCAATCATCGACTTCAGTGACATTTAGAATCCTTTTTGCGCGCACTAACGGGAGTGTGCTTAAAACTATGTGTAGAGATATATAAAGCTTTGTCTTTACCGTATGTGTCTGATTCTAATGTAAAACTGTCAGCAGCTTTTCGAAAGTTATGTACAGGATAACGTCTTACTGTATTCGTACCCTTAGATACGAAGACATATTACTATGACCATACGTCCTTATCCATAGTTCACTAGAAACGTGTGAAATCACTGCAGCTACGTATGCTATATTTTCAGCTACTGCTAAGAAAGGTATGAAACACTGCAAATTGTGTTGTTTATATGGAGATGCTGATCATTGCGAGTCAGACCCTGCAAACATTTGTGGACCATATGGTCCATTATAGTAGCTACAGATATACTCTTTTGTGTGAATTATTGGACTATACCAGCTTAGCGTGGCACAACCATTCTTCGTGTTTTACCGATCACAAGCAGTACACGAATAATAGGTTTTATACTCCTCCTATACAGAAAGTGTGTAGAAATGGAACTGAGCCAGTTTCGTTTCGCTGATGATTTTTGCTGGTACAAAAAAGACGTGCAGAATTTGAAATAAAATATTTAAATGCAAATACAATGCACAAATTTAAATATTTTATATATTTTTTAAGAATAAACTATTCATATTGATATAAATTTATATAAAAAAATATTATGTTTCAGTAACTTTTCCCCAGAGCAAATGCTATTCGAAACTAAAAAGTGTGTTCGAATATAATTGTTCGCAGATTCTCCAGCCTTGGGACATCACAATGTTAACTGGATGGTTTTTGGATTACTCTATTGTCCGCGTGGAGTATATATTTCAGGTTTGCATGGAGTACTCGCGTTGTTTGCATGGGAAGTCACCTCCACATATATGTTAGTCGTCACATTTTTTTCACAACTTTTTAAAGGTGCCATTATATTCGAATAAAAATGCTAAATTTGAGTTAGATGCGTCGCAGTATTATTATCAAAGTTAACACTGATTAATGGCAATAAAATCTATCTATTGAATAAAAAAATAAATTTAAAATCTCAAAATTTAAACTAAAGGCCCTAAACAATTATTTAAATATGATTCTTTCACACAGAATGGTGCAAATATTGGAATTCGAGTAATGTTTGCCTGTCACGTTTTTGTTATAATAAAATCAAATTCATTAATATTTCTATTGTTTACATTATGCTACTCTCAGTTTCATTTGAGCAGCAAGTGGCATTTTTAAGTTTCGCAGTTTTGGCAAGATAACGTGGGAAATCTGTAAACTTGAAATTTGTAAATTTTTTTTCGGCAAAGTTTATTGTTTTCATTTATTAAAATTTTTCTTTCAATATTCAAATTAACTTTTTTTGATTTTACTATTAGTTTAGTTTAATTATTAATGCCGTATAGTGCTTAGAAATAATCCAGGGCGCAGTAATCATGAGCTAAATAAGTTAGGAAAAATTTTATGTCGCAAATTGACAAAATATATTTCTACAAAAGTTTGTGCTTCTTCAGCAATAACTTTTGCTTAACCAGTGGGGTTGTAATATATTCTTATTTTCTGCATTTTATTTACCTTTAACTCTATTCCCTTCCCAACAAACCCATTATACATCAGCTATACCCATTTTATGTTTTTCTGATGTAAACACTGTAACATATTTTCAACTGCAGTTCAATTGAAACCCTTAACGATGTTGTAAGTATACATATTTATGTATGTAAATATTTATATCGACAAGCACCTACAAGCGCCCGCTACTTGCAACACCAGACACTTAAATCGTCAATACTTTTTATTACCGCAAAAAATGGGCTTCTTCGTTTTCTTCTTCTTATTGCGAAAAGCAGATTTTTGTGGGTATTAAAGTAAGCGATAAACATGAAAGCTTTGAACTTTGCACTTTTCATGCACCAAAATCAAAGCACAAAAAGATTTTTTTCTTATATTTTTTTTTCATTATTTTCGTTATTTTTGTTTATTTATTTGTATTTTCGCTTTTCGTTGTTGTATCGAATTGCACCAAATTATGAGGTAACTAAGCCAACGCAAAGATGAACAAGTTTCCAATTCACTAATATACTCGTACATATATCAAACGAGTATGAATACTCTCGTAGCTCATAGGCGCCTTAAGATAATTTACAACATTTTTGCTGTTGATACTTTACAATTATTATTTTTTTAGGTATCTTCAATTTCAATCTTCTTAAATTTAATATCATAAAGATGCAACAAATTTCAATTTGTCTGAACTGTTTGTCGCTGACACATATTTTAATTGATGAAATTAAATGCATGCAAGTCAATAACACGTTACATATCTACATAACTATCTGTTTGGACAATAGCCTATAAATTATTTTAGCTAACAATCTGAAAAAATGTTCTATTATTATAACAATCGGTCCATTAGAGTGGATCGTTTTATCAGCGAACTCAGCACTTCATTATTTAGTACAGATTATCGGTGAGTGGGTATTTCACGCGAAGATTACTCAAAATAACATCTCAATATTCAGAGTGTCCCCAACCATAATGGTACGTATCTGATGATGATAATTCGAATTTAGCTGAAAATTGAGATCTTGAGGCGCTAGCAGACAAAGAGAGCGTGAAATAGTAAGGAACTGACTACGCTTCTCGATTATCTGATGAAGTGCTGTATGAAATCCCTTTATTTAAGATGTTCTTTCTGATTAACTATTGGGCAGGTTGTCATTCATTGGTGCGGTGACTAGGTGGACGATCGGAAATATTCCATGAGCAAATTAAAGTGTTCTGAACGTTAAAAAAACATCCGATGCTCTTTCGTCCCATTGGGGATAAACATATGCTAGGTTGATGGATAGTTAATGTTGAGAGTCGGCGGAAAATTGAGCTTTCACGACGCAACATCCCGAAATCGGCTGAGGCTGATTGACTTCGCTTGGGTCCGAAATATGTTTGGCTATTATACCAAATTCCAGCACACGGAAAATTCTTCAAGCAACATGGTTGTCTCCGGATCGAACAAGACGCAACCAAATCGATTATGTTGTGATAGACGTAAGGCATGTATCCAATTTCTAGACGTGCGTACGTCCCGAGGTTTAAATATTTACTCGGATCGTTATCTTGTAGCAGCAAAAGTACGCACCCGCCTTTGACCAGCAGAGAACGCCCGTCAATAAACACAAGGAAGGTTTGACGTCGAAAAACTGCAATCGCAGCAGACAGCCAGTAGGTTTTCTAGTCGGCTTGCACACATACTCTCTGAGAGCACTTATCAAGATCTCCATATAAGTTAGCTAGGAACCCAAGAGATAATCTGGTGAAAGATGTCCAGAGCATACTTAGTATAGGGAAGGAACGCTTCCCCAACCAGCTCAATGGAATTCGCGACTCAGCTCCCACGTCATTGTTGACAGTCATAACTTCGAAGTCGTAGATATCAGAATCACTCTTGCCAACAGAAGCTACTTTGGACTAAGTAGGAAATTGAAAAGTCAGGTTTTCTCTCAACGAGCCAAAGGCAAACTCTACAAGTCGCTTATTATTCCAGTCCTGCAGAAGTTTGGACGATTAGTCGGCTTTAGAAGGATTCGAGAGAAAAGTTTTGCGGAAGATTTATGGTCCTTAACGTCTTGGCAATGGCGAATACCGTAGGCGGTGGAACGATGAGCTGCAAGAGCTATACGACAACATTGACATAGTTCAGCGAATTAAAGGACAACGGCTACGATGGTTAGGTCATGTCGTTCGAATGGATGAAAGCGCTCCAGCTTTGAAGGTACTCACCAGAAGTACCTGCTGGCGGAAGCAGAGGAAGAGAAAGACTTCCACTATATACTAATTAGTATACCATCAGATAAAATAAGAATACAATTAATACTTTCTGTAATGCTATAACAGACCGTTAACCATATATCCAGTTTTACTTTAAATTCGTCCTTTACCAGTAATCCACCTTAATGTAGCTACTTACATAAATTCAATATAAATATATATAACTTTGTATACATACACATGTACCTATTGGTATCACCGACCCACCATTTGACGACGTCTGTAATTAACGGTGTAAGATTAACATTACGCCATCATGCCGGACTTTAAGACCTCTGAAAGACTATTTTTTATATCATACTTAAAATCAGTGCCATACATGCGCGTATATTAACGCCCTGAGTATATTTGATAGCAATGTGTGGGAACTGTCAGCAGCAGAATATAAATTACATATTAATGTATATGTGAGTATTTAACTGCATGGAAATTAAAATTTATTTCAAATACCTTAAAGGCACACTTTAACTACATAATTTGCACTCTTGCAAAAAATTGTTGGTGTAGCTAATTGTTAATGATAGTTATTCAGAATTTTATATGATTTATTACTTAATGAAGATGATATTGTATATATAGAAGTTATGAAAATATTTATTTTTAACTAAATTTTAGTATTTTTAACTGGTGTTTATTTTTTTATGAAGATTTTTTATATGTATGTGCGGCACTTATTTTTATTTATTTATATATTTAGCTATAAATTACCCAGAATATATATTATTAAATTATAGTATGCGCTGCGTAAGTGGTTTATTGATATTAGAAAATTTCGCTCTTTGCAGATTAAACGTTGTGATAGGTATAACAAGCCTGCAATGGCCTAAACTTGATATTAGTGAAAACAGAAGAAATCCGCTTTGAATATTATAAATTTCCTCCTGTAAGCTCTTAATATTAATGGAGAGAAATTTTTCATCATAATTAATAAAATTTAATAGCATAAAAAATATATTATTACCAATCGGTTCAGAATCAATATTTATTAGAAATTTACTACTCCACCAAAGAGGTCAATTGTGGATAATCGATTGTTCTAAACACTTAGAAGATATCCATTTGGTTTTCGCATTTGCAAGATTTGGTAAGACCGCTTAAAGCAATTATTAAAATTATCTTTACTGGCAAGTTAGTACAACGTCTGTATCGACGTTGATTTAGACCACAATCTCTTCTTTAGCTTGCCTACAATTTTCAATGTCTTAAATTCTCGCCGCGTGTATTGCCCCCAATCAATCGCATAAGTGTAGATGAAGACATACTCCGATAATTTAATTCCATCTCCATATTCCATAACCAAAAAACCAAACAAAAAAACCACGTCAAAATCGATCAGTAATGTTGACAATTTTCTTAAATTTTCGCATTGTTGAGCACTCGGAATTCTTGCCAGAAATAAAGAAAATTATATAAAAGGTGTTCAACAGAGCGAATTCTTTGAAAAATACCAGATTTTTGGAAAGAGGACTATTGAATTTTACACCTCGCCAAAATTTTTACATACACCATCGAGCAACCTCCGTATTCAAGAGATATGGCTGCTGCCGATGTTCATTCAAAAAATTTTAATTATTGCTTCAATGCACCTGTTTGGGACCCTTCATATAGTTCTCAACGTAGCCTTTCCTTTGGAACATTGGCCGAAGGAACGTGATTTTGTGTCACGATACCTTTTGTATTCTACTAATAAAATTGCTTTAATTAGCGAAATTTTCCTCTGAAGAAACTACGCAACTTTGCTCTTCCCGCCTCTACTCAAGTTGTCTCAATGCTGCAGATGGAATACACAGTCGAAAAGTTCAGGGAAGCTTATAACAGTTTACATAAAACTTCTTGTTTTTCATACTTTAAGTCCCAAATATGACTTGCAAAATCTGCTATGAACATTCGAGACAGTGGGTCAGTGGTAAAATAAGTCGCATGAGATTCGGGCTGTGTATGCTTTGGAGAGAACAAAAAATAACTTTGATTACTCTTACTTTTGATGTTTCAATGTTCGTTCCGTTGATGCTAAAAAATTATTAACTTATTTAGAAGCAAGTACTACTTTCAACATTTGTTCTACACGTGAATCAAAATTTGAAGAAACCTATAATCAAGTGTCCAGCTTTAATAACATTGAAGAAATAGCATCTAAAAAATCAAAACTTTTTACTCATGCAGGCTTAAGAAATTTAATGAGGGAGCTTGAACTATCCTAATACTCTGCGAAGGAGCATTAAATTCCCTATTTTAACCATAGAAAAGGTAAAAGGGATAACATAATATCGTGAACATATACTCACTATTGCTCGACACTGTATGTTAAATAAACTTTTGTAACCGATTTCGTGTAAACAAACCATTTTGCAAAGGAGATATAAAATTAATTTGATTAATAGACGAGAGTTTGTACTAACGTTCTCCTTATACCTTTCATGTACATGAAATGGTATATTAAGTTTGGTACGGAATATGTGAGTACCAGAAGGAGAAGAAATAGACACACCAAAATTTATACCGATCGCATCAGAATGATGAGCTCAATTGAGTTAGTCATGTCTGTCATGTCCATCTGTCCTTCTATTCGCCTATCTGAATGCAGACTAGTCCCTCAGTTTCGGAGATATTTCAACCAAACTAGGTAGACAGATGCACGGGTTGATTTATACGTAAGTTTCTCGGAACAAATTTGACCGCTTTAGCATATATTCGACCGATTTTTCTGATTTGAATATATATTCGTAGCACAGTAAAATTTGGTATTATACACACATATTATGAATTTCACTTTGGCACTGAAAATCATCGAAACCAGTAGACTATTTCACATAGCCCTATATCATATAACCGATTTGTTCAGATATGAGGATATGAATTAAAAATCCTTCAAAAAAGCATCTAAGAGATTGAAATTTAGTATTCTACAGATGTAAATTTTAATTAATTTGGACGGTAAAAATCATCGAAATCGAATTTTGTAATTTGCAATAAATTTTATATGTTTATGAAAGCTATACAGACTTCGGCATGGCTGGAGACAGTATTTCTTTCTTGTTTAATGAGAATAAAAGCCAACATATTTTATAATTTCGAGCTTTGGCAGTTTATAAAACATATTGAGGATAGGATTTGGATTTTTTTTCAGAAGACTTTTCAATAATTGATAATTTTTAAATATTTGAAGAAGTTTGAAGAAGGTCGAAGAATTCTGACTCAGTTTATTAATACATAGACACAGTTTGGCGAATCAGGATATAGGGTAAACTAAAGCTAGTCATCAAGCATATTCTAGTACGATAATGTGTTACATAAGAAGAACTGATACATATATATCCCCCTTAACAAATCTTGTAGGCGGAAAAGGGTTATCTCCATGAACAACATACCTCGCCAGCCTTGTGTATGTAGATATAAGATCTTTAATTAATAGTTGAGCTACAACAAATTTTCCGCTCAAGCTAAATAAAGTTTCTAGTATTAAAAATGCGAAAAAAATTTAATTTTTCGAACATGGTTTTATTCGTTCATTTACACATCTTGTTTTTCCTAAATACATAACATAGAAAGCATTAAAATTACAAAGAGAAAGACAACAGTTATAAGAACAAAAGTATGAAAAAAAATAAAACATAAATCTCTTAGTTACGAGTATTTACATACAGTTAAAAAGATAAAATTTAAATTTAGAAAACAATTTACGAATTAATAACGGTTTCATCTTTCGTCTTTTTTCACTAGCCATTGACAGTATTCACATTCTTAAAAAAACATATAATTACAATTTACAGTTGTTTATATACACATACTTATATTTGAGTGTAAGTTAAAATAAACTCGCGTGTTTTGCGGATGGTTTTAATTAACAAATAGAATGAAATAAACTAGTTTTGGAGAGAAGCATTAATAGTTGGTGAAAATAAATAAACGCTAAAGAGGCACACTTTTGCTCGAAAGAGACCTAAAGTAACAAGCGCAGCGTCAGGTGAGTTTGCACTCATGAGTATTGAGGTGTATTTTGGGCAGCGTATTTTGGAATAGCGTTAGCGTATTGTGGAGGGCGATCGTCTCAAGGTTCATCATCAACATCGATATTTTAGTAATTATAGCCGGTTTGGGGATTAAATTCACCACTCCCATGCCGACCGGGAGCACCCCCAGGCCCACCGCCGGGAGCACCACCGGTACTCGGTGGCACGTACTGTGTACCGGGTCCACCAGCGCCACCACGTCCACCACCAAAACCACCAGCGCCAGCGCCAGGACCGCCACCGCCTCGTCCACCAGGACCGCCAGCTGCTCCACCAAATCCGGGTGTACCACCCGCACCACCAGGACCACCAGCACCACCACCGTAACCAGCTGAGCCGCCAGCACCTCCTGGTCCACGACCAGCAGCGCCGCCACCGTAACCGGGTGCACCACCAGCACCGGGACCGCCACCATAACCACCAGCTCCAGGACCACCAGCACCTGCACCAGGACCACGACCACCAGCACCGCCACCATATCCTGGTGCACCACCAGCTCCTGGACCTCCTCCATAACCGCCTTGTCCACCGGCACCACCTGTTCCACGACCGCCAGCTCCACCACCAAAACCTGGTGCGCCACCACCTGTACTAGGGCGTCCAGCGCCACCACCAAAACCAGGCGCACCACCAGCTCCCGGACCACCACCATAACCACCAGTACCTGGACCACTTGGACCACTGGGACCACGACCACCAGCACCGCCGCCAAATCCAGGTGCACCTCCAGCACCAGGCCCTCCAGGACCACGCCCTCCAGCACCACCACCAAATCCTGGAGCACCTCCAGCTCCACCAGGAGCATAATTATAGCCGCCGGCACCACCACCAGCTCCGCCAGCGCCACGTCCACCACCAGCACCTCCACCAAAACCGCCTGCTCCGGGCCCAGCAGGTCCACGGCCGCCGGCGCCACCTCCAAAACCTGGTGCTCCGCCTGCTCCTGGGCCACCTCCGTATCCGGGTGCACCACCAGCACCACCTGAGCCGCGACCACCAGCACCGCCACCAAAACCTGGCGCGCCACCCGCACCAGGACTACCACCGAAACCAGGTGCTCCACCGGTACCACGACCACCAGCGCCGCCGCCGTAACCTGGCGCACCACCTGCACCTGGCGCTCCACCAAATCCTGGTCCACCACCAGCTCCTGGACCTCCTCCATAACCGCCTTGTCCACCGGCACCACCTGTTCCACGTCCGCCAGCTCCACCGCCAAAACCTGGTGCACCGCCAGCTCCAGAGCCACCACCGTAACCACCTTTAAGAAGACGAAATATAGTTTCTGACAATAAATTCTACTCAAATGAAGCATACGTACCACCACCACCACCACCACGACCTGCACCACCATAGCCGCCTGCTCCAGCCCCACCACCAGCACCGCCAAACACTGTAAAGTGAACCATAACAGATTAATTAGTTCTTAACAAAAAGAAAAGTCAAAATTTTAAAAAAGAAATAAGTTTTTGTATGCTTTTCAATTTCACACATGAAAATATGACAATTAACTCACCACCAGCTCCGGTACCAGGACCGCCAGTGTAACCACCGCCAGGTGCTGCTGAAATACCCTGTGCCGCTAAAGCTTTGGCAATCTCTTCTGGAATAGGTGGTGGCGTTGGTAGAGCATCACCCGTAGGTTGGAAACCGTTCTCATCAGCCAAGTATGAAATCTCAATGAGCTCACCTTCCGGATTCGTATATGAATATGAGCCCATCACAGAAGCAATTTCATTTTCGGAACCCTTATTTTTAATAGTACCTTCTTCTTGTGCCTTAATGCCATTACCAGTCTCGTAACTGAAACGATAATTGCCATCGCCATCATTTTCATTGACGTAAGACAATATTGGTATTGGTGGGCCTGACGGTTGCGCGGGTCCAGCAGGACCTGAGGGGCGTCCACCGCCGCCGAAACCGCCACCACCACCACCGGGTGCGCTGCCTCCACCAAATCCACTAGGGGCACCACCACCGCCGATTGGACGACCAGGGCCTCCAGCGCCTGGGAAACCACCAAGACCAAAATTACTACCACCTGGCCCTTGCAGACCAGGACCGCCACCAGCACTAGCTGCACTTGCAGGCGGAGGTAGATATTTATTATCTAATCGTGCGCATTGCGCCACCGTTAGAAGCGTTGTGAAGAGTAGCTGAAATGGAAGAGTAGAGAAATGTAAAAAAAAAAATTAATCAAAGAGAAAATGCTTAACAAAATTAACTTTAATTCATTTAAAAGAAAAATATTTTTTGAGTTTTTAGCGTCACTGTCATCTTCCGAAACTGTTTCTCGGTTATTCAGTTTGTGTGTGAAAATGTGCCACCTTTTGATTAACCTAGTAAGTAATTTGCAAGTTCTCGCATCTTTTTTTTATGAAATATGAAAAAAATCGCTAAATATTAAGTTATCAATATCATCTCGAACACAGCCTGCAACAACAACAATCAAATAAACGGCTTCATCAACACTTCGGAGATCATTAGCGCACAAAGTGAAAGGAATCTTTGTGAAACAAATTTGGAAATATAAAATAAAATTAAGCGTTGCACTATTATAGCATAATAACACACATGTTTATGCACAAATTTATATATATTTATATTTATTATACGAGTATATGCACTTTTTGCTATTCTTCTTTATGTACATACATATATCCGTACAGTAGGTTAGCCGGCAAAGCGAGTGTGAACAGAGAGCTACTGGCGTTCCTAAATTAAACAAAGCGATAAACTGAAAAAATTAAATCTCATAAAAAAAGATAAAAGTCAAATAAGGAAGGTGCAAATGCGGGCGCGCCGAATTATGTGTTTCAAAGCTGTTCGAAAATGCCAAAAATTGTCTTTAAAATATTGTATATGGAAATAGTTCGTTGCTGGCAGATGCTTTGCATTTCAAGTTATAATTTGAATGTAATGTTCCTTTTTAAATTTAATTTTTATCAAACTTTATTTTTGAAAATTAAACGAAATTGGAATTTTTGTTAGTTTTTATTTAAAATTATCACCTAAATTTCTCTCCCCAAATAGTAACTGATCAGTTAACCCATTCTGTGTTATCAATTACTGACATTTCACAACAGTCGTTTAGTAATGTTAGTTCTACTTTAACGAACTTGCTAGAATCCACTACCCATGAAAAGGGTGGTTTCAAAGAGGGTTATCAAAGTGGTTTTATGTATACTGATTTCATATTATAAACATTTGGCAAGGTTTTTTATTCTATACTTCACTTGAAATTTAATTACTTTTGGCTCAAGACAGCATCCAGGACCTCTTGCTGTTTATTTTATTCACCAATGATGTCAGTTCCTGTTTTCTTTCATCTAAATTTCTTCTTTTTGCTGATGACATCAAGATTTACTCAGTAATTAAAAAAGGTAAGAACAAGGCTCGACTGTGCTTTATTCATCTGGTGAAAGTGCCATTCTTCATAAATAAGCCGCATGGGACGGGGCCAGAAAACTTTCATAAAATCTGCCTTACGCTCCTTACATTTTTCTTAACTGATTCCTTCATATGAGTCGCGTTGTTTGCTTTTTGGGTATTGAATCTCTGAGTAGCAAACTCTCCACGCTGCCTCTTCTATGTACAATTTTGTGAAGGAATCAGTCGACTGTTCTAATTTCTTGGAAATATTACACTTTAATGTCGAACGCTTAGGCGAGTAACTCCTTTTTATATTGGGCTTGTAAAATCTAACTATGCCAATTACGCCCCATTAAGAATAACCCTTATGGAATTAAATGGCATTTTCAATCTTCATCGATCTCTATCCTGTGGAGCAGTTCGAACTATCTTATATAATTACTTTAAATATCCATTAGTCTTCTTTCCTCATAGTCAGAAAGAATTTATTGTTTATTTGACCCAATAAAATAAATAAAAAAGTAAATGCTAACTTTAACGTTTGAGAAACTCTTCCCAGTGCGCTGAGGACTGAATCAAACCAACTGCGGTTTGTATTGCGTGTTTACGCTGCAGTGCGCACGGATGGATCAGTGAACTTGTTATTGATTTAGGTTCTCTGGTAGATTCATAAAGTGGCCTGCGACTGATTGAGACGCGTTTATATTTATAATTTTATTTTAATCAAACAACCGTTGCTTGAACAAGCTTTAGGTACCCAATAAAACTGTATTCCGCACAAAAATATAAAATTATTCAAACAAGCACAATACATTGTTGGTGGCGTCTTCAAACTAAATTTCGCTAAGCTTCATCGCGGCAACACTCCTATTTTTAGGCAAGCTTGCAAGTCTCCAGCATATCACTGTATATATGTGTGTATTTGTGTGTGTTACTCGCACTGCAACTTATGGCAATACCGATCGACCGATTCAAATAATTGACAATTTTAACTGAAAATGGGAGGTAGGTCAGTAACAAAAGCGGCAATGCAACTGATATAGCAACAACAACAACAATATCAACAACAACTGGCAACTAGCTAACGCCACCGTCAAAGTCAATAGTGAATGCGCGTGCGTTGCACTTATATTTATATCTAACAATGCAACATTGCAAATGAATTCATCGATAATGTGAAAATATATACCTATATGAATAGAAGTGTATATGTATGTACGAGTATACTAGTCGTAAACTATGAATGAATGCATTGCATGCCTGCCACCGCCTGCCCACTTACATCCCAGTCAGGTTGCGAATACGCCGTGTGTGCCGGCAATTGGTTGGTTGGTTGCATGAGAAATGAGTTTGGCGAAGATTACGGTAAATTCATTTATTTACTATTTATAATTTATTTTTTCTCATATTTGTTTTTCTTAATGGGAAAACTTGCCAGGCTATGTGGTTTTTGTGGAATTTCTTTTATATTTTTTTTTCCGTTTTTCCGTTTTTGTATTTGTTGTAATAATATATCATGCATCTTCTCACGTTTTTGATTTACTTTGATGTGCTGCTTTTATTGCTATTTTATGCATGGCTGTATGTATGTATGTTTGCACATATTTTGTGGCATCGTAAACTTAAAATTTTATGCCAAGATCTTTGGCCACAGATTTATCTCTTGGATGCGCTGCTTGCTTGGCGAGTGTTTTCCTCGTTTGGAGCAATATTTTACTTTATGTGTTTACATTTAAGTAAATTATTTTTCAAAATTTCATTTTTTTCCAAAATAATTTTATTTTATTTCTTTATTTATTTTCTTTTTTTTTCATTTTTTCTTTACATACCTCGTCTAGGCACCTTCTATAAAATCATTCTTTGACATTTATTACTCAGTACCAGCTGAGTGGCTGACTAGCCATGTCTATATGTACATATATATGTCTGTACATAACATATCTCTCTCGGCCAAACTCGACTAACTATGTTTGTTTCTTTTGTCAGTCAAGTACGGTTTATAACTGCGCCAGAGTCATCATTCAAACGCTCAACTGGTGGCGGCAAACAAAACAAATACCTGCAAACACACAAGCATACATATGTACATGCTAAGTATGCGCATATAAATTTTAACTATTCCGTTTTTTCCATTTTTGTTTCTTTCATACAGTTTCTTCTTCTTCTCTATTTGGTTGCATGTTTGGAAAAAATTACTTCAAAACATATCTTTTGCACTTCACGTTGGTTTTATGACAAAAATGCTGCAGAAAATTTTGATGTGAACATACATACATATACGTGTTCACACTTTACCGCAGATAAGCGTAAGTATCAAGTGGTTTTATTTAAACGCAACTTAAGTTATCGCTTATGGTAAATGTTAAGTGGCATTTATGCGGTTTTTAAGTGTCAAATTGAAGTTTGTTTTATGCCTAATGAGCTGGGTAGGCGGTTTAGATGTTAAATATGTGATAAATATGTTTATTAATTTTAGCATTTACAGCTCTTTCTTAGGCAATTAGTTTTTATCTTTCTATATAGAAATCTTTCTATACATATGTGTATATTTTTGTTGTCATAAACGTTACCAAGTTTTTTTCACTCTTCGGTCAAATTTTAATATTCTGTCATAGATTTCTAAGAGCCACTACTAAGGGATCTTAACAAAAAGAGCTTTTCAGGCCACAAATATACCGTGAGGCTGTGTTTTTACGGCACTTAATTTGCACTCTCATTCGCAATCTGCTCACACCAATATAATTGACTGCCCGATCAGTGGCCGAGGTTTCAATCTAAACTCCACATGAATAATCGAAAAATAGAAGTCATCTCAAATTTATCGTAATCGAAAATATCACACAAAGTGTTGTTTTATTAAAAAAAAAATAAAAAATTAAGCTCAAGCCGAAAATAAAACCAAAAATTTTGTTTGTTAAGAAAATATTAATAACGGCAGAAACGTGACACAGAAATGTTAAAAAAATTATAAAAATGCCGTATAAACGGGTTAATTCGCTGAAAATAATGGAAAGAGTGCATTATGCAATTCACTGACCATGAAAACGCAGTTTATTGGGTTTTCTTTTCGAATATATAGTCTCTGAATTTCCTCTCACTGAGTCTTTCCCCTTCAATTTGACGACTCATAAGCTTACTTACATAAACCACATTCAAGTAGAAGAACTTTTGTTAAAATTTAGTATTTTTCAGAATTCATATAATACTAAACCCCAAAGGTTTTTTAATTTAAAAATGAAAAAAGTTCAAGCAAAATTTAAATACAAGTAAATTTTGAAAATATTATATGAAGTACATAAAAAAGTCAGCAGATCATGCATGGGTCGTGTTTTCGTGACGTATGGAACGACTTGGCACATTTTACGTCGAGATCTTAAATTGAAAGCGTACAAAATACAGCTTGAGCAAGAACTGAAGCCGCTCGACCTTCCCAAGCGACATCGCTTTGCTCTATGGGCACGTGAAAAGGAGAAGATCCGACGTTTCGAGCCAAATTTTGGTGTGGTTTGTGAGCTACAAAAATGATGTCAGTGAGAATGTAACCGTCAATAGTGACCTTTATCCCGCCATGATAGCCGACTATTTGATGCCTGAAATTGAAGCTAGTGATCTCCGCGACAGTTGGTTTCAACAAGACGGCGCCACTTCCCACACATCGCATCAAATCAATCAATGGGTTTGTTGAGAGAACATTTCGATGAGCAGATAATTTCACGTTTTGGTCCGGTCGATTGGCCACCAAGATCGTGGGATATCACACCGTTAGATCCTTTTCTGTGCGGACAATCGTGCTTCGATTTAGGCCTTGGAGCAAAACATCACTCGTGTCGTTCGCCAGTTACCAGTCGAAATGCTCAAACGAATGATAATAAATATTCCCCATTAAATTTGAATTTTTTATTTTATTTTTTTTTTTTTAAATGGAGAATCTCAAAATGGATCACCTTTTGAAATGGAATATAAACTAATATTCATCTTCTCTCTAAAAATATATAAATTTTTTTATATTTTGCAATATAAGATAATATCAGGAATTTTTGACTATTATTATACTTGAAAAATAAAGAATTTTTTTAATTAAGCTTAATGCTAAATACGTGAAAACGACAACCTAGTCATGTAGAAACTCACGACGTACATAATTTTTCTAAAAATCTATGTACTTACGTAAGTATGTTATTTAATGAAGATTGATGCGGTAAATTGGAAAAAATTGTGTATATATACATATATGCAAATGTGCATGCTTATTGAATATTTCATGCAAAATTTCTAAATCCGCTTATGCCAATCCAATTAACTAAAACTAATTATCACTGCTGTTATGACTCAATAGCTTAGCTGTTTAAGTAACAGTACTTATCAATATTTAATTACATATGCGCGAAGATTATTCCAGACTGACTAAAAAAAACAAGTAACTCTAAAATTAAATATATCGGAATTTAATTTGTTTATTTTTTTAAATCTTTTTTTTAATTATTCAACCAACTGTTGTCATTTTTTTACAACATCAACTGCAAATGTCAGTTCCGCCATAAAATTCAGCTAACTCTGACTGTCGTAAAAAGAATCCCACACGACAGCACCACGTATGTGGCGGAATATATTGTATGTGAATGTATTTGAATGAAGACGTGCTCTTATTGTTGTTGTGTATAGCGCAAGATTGTCAACATAATATATGAAGGCGAGTAAACTCGTGGAAAATAGGCTAACCCAAGAGGTGAGAGCAACGTGCAAAATAATAAATAAAAAAAATGAAAATAAAAAATAAGAAGTTAAGGAAAAAATAAATGAAGAATACTAATAACAATAAAAACTAATGCGATTTAAATAGTTGACATTTGCCAGCAGCAACAATAGCAATACAGCAACAAACAAGTGGCATGCCATGTTGTACTACACGCTGCAGCTATGTTGGTACGAGTATTTGCATTTACGACAGAACAACGGACAGTTCGGCGACGCCTGTGCCCAACGGCGCATCAAATTTCCAAAAAGACAAAATAAATGAGAAAATAAATAAAAAATAAAATAAAATTGCTGTAGTACATATTGCCAGCAGCTGCAACAGTTGCTGTACATAAAGCGCATCCATAACAACAAAATATAAAAATTAGAGAAAAAAATATGGTTTCGGCAACAAGTTTAAGCCTCAGCGCAGCAGTGACAACACATGAATCGTGACTAATTTTTGTTGCACTTCGGCACACCAGCGAAATAAAATTTTATTTTATTTTTTATTTTTATTTCATTGGCATCGCCTTCCTGTTGCTGCTGCTTCTGGGTAGCGCTTTTGATTTTAATGTTCATTTAATTTTATTTATTTTTTTATTTTTTGCAACGAACTCTATGCGATAGAGTTACAGATTAGGTCAAAAATGCTATTACTGGGTGATGATGACCATCCCGAATTTCGTTTACAGTGAGTATAAACACCGTTATGTCGGCATAAATAAAAAGTTTTAGCAATCAAATTGTATTACTTTTACGACTTAATCAATTTTTTCTTGATTGACATATCACTTTACCGCATTAAATTTAAAATTAATCGCTTACAATAGCCAATTAATTTTCCGTAATTTTTTTGAAAAACATTACCGTTAAATTTTATTTTATTTCTTTTTTCTTTTTTATTATTTCATTTTAATCAATTTTTTAAATTTTTTTTTCTATTTTTCATTTTACTTAGTTTTAATTATTTTATTTCATTTTTTTTTTAATTCAATTTTGACAAATTTTTTAATTTTTAAATTTTTTAAATTTATTTTTTTTTTAATTTTTTTTTTCTATTTTCTATTTAATTTTTTTACTTAATTGTATTAAGTGAAATGTTGTCTTTTTTATTTTTGGGTTTTTATTATTTTTTTATTTTATATATTTAATTTGTTTTAATTTAAAGCATTCCTTTTGGTTTCTGTTTTTTGTATTATTTTTTATTTCTTTTTATATTATTTTATATTTATTCAATTTTTTATTTATGTTTTATTTTATATATATTATTTAAAATTTCCGTTATTTTTTTATTTTTTTAAATTTAAGTTTTTTGAATTTTTTTATTGATTAATTTTATTTATCTATTATATTTTCATTTAATTTGATTCAGTTTATTTTATTTCTTTATTATTTTTATGTTTTGTTTAATATTATTATATTTTTACGTTATTAGATTTTATTTTGTTTTAATTATATTATATTATTTTTTTATTTTTTTATTTCTCTTCATTTTTAAAGATTTTGACACTGACTTCTCATTATTTTCCCAATTAAATTTCGACAAAAGGAAATTCCGTTATATTGAGAAATGCAGATGCCACTAAGAAAAAAAAAAGAAAAGAAAACAAAAAGAACAGTTAAAATTCAACGTTGATCAATCAAGAAATAACTGCTAAGCCGCTAAATCAGCTAACCGACAAGCCGCCAACAGCAATCGCATTGCCAATCGCATGAGAATTTTAATTTATGCAAATCAAATCTGACTACAAAGTACTTAGTATGAATATTACGGTATCTTCACTGCGCCGCTGTCAGAGTCAGAGTCACGTCTGCGTAGTGGGAGAAAATTGGTTGTTAAATAATTTATGCGAATGTTTGAGAATTTTCCTATTAATGTGGCTGTAAGTGTGTTTTTTTTTTTTTGGATTTTCAGTTGCTTTACTACATGTAATGAGACATATTTTCGTATTGCTAGATACATGTTGCAGCAACATTTCGGTTGTTGAAATACTCTATACTCTGTTTGTCGTTACTGAGTGTGAAGTGAGGCATTTAGTAAGTCGGAAATATCAAATCGATTGCATGACGTGCTGGAGTGATAGGTGGATCCGTGATAAAAATCGATAAATTATGTGCATGCCCACATACATATGTAAATTAGTAATGTGGTTTGTAATTATGTAGAGAAATATTGTTAATTTAAGCAAATGGAGTGATTTTGCATGCATAATTTAAATAATTGAAGGGGAAAATAATTTTCATGCAATTTATTTTAATTTTATATCTTTAAAAGTGTAATGCAATTTTGAAAATAAATATATCTGATGCATAAATTTGTTAATTTAGAATTTAAACATTTATATTTTCCGATGAAAATATTCAATTACTTTATTTATATTAGTCTTCTTGCTAGTTTGCTCTAAAAGTAATTAGTTTTGAAAAGTAATTGCACAAATGTTAAAGTAATCCATACCCAGAATATACAATTACAAAATTTGCCAATTAGTGATTTAAAAACACATTAGGACAGCATAAATTATGCTTTTGAAGTAATTAATAATATCGAATAAAATTTAAGTTGGAAATTTTAATATTTATGTTTATAATACTATGAAAATTTAAACCAAATCAAACGGATTTTAAGGGTTTCATAAATTTATGTAAGAGTTTAATTTGATTTTAGCGCCATTGGTTGATTGATTGGAGCACATAGCTTTCTGCTCTTAGTGAATATTGCACTGAGATCAGAATTAATATATGTAATACCTTTAGGAAGAACAAAATTTCCGTTGGCAACTCATTTATCTGAATAGAGTTTGCTACATGCAGATGACATTAACGCTCATCACTCCGTTCATCCTTTCAAAGTAATTTCTAATCAATTAATGAAGCATTTTACGATTAACAAGTCTACTTGAGCCATGGTCTTTTTATATAATCATTATTACCTAAATTCTTGTCTTTTGTATGATAAATTTTTATTAATTTATTTATTTATTTTTTTTTTTAATTATTTATTCTCTACTTATTAATCATTTTTATATTTATTTTACCAATCTTTTATTTAAGTTTTTCAATTTATTTATATTTCTCTTAAATTTTTTATTTTTATAAAATTAATTTTATTTTATTTTAATTAATTTAGTTTTATTTTTCTATTTATTTCTTCCGAAAATATTGAACAATTAGAAAGTTTTTAGATCTGAAACTTTGAATAAGTTAAATTTTTTTATTTATCTAGTATACTTTTGCGGCCACAATAGCCAAGTGGTTAGCATTGTGTACTAAAATACGGAAGGCCTGGTTTCGAATCCAGGTTCGAGCAACATCCAAAATAATAGAAAATTAATTTTTCTTTTTGCGATCGCCCCTCGGCAGGGAATTTCAAAACATCCTAGTGCATTCCTGACAAAAAATAAAAGCACCTCATAAAAATCCAATTGTCATTCGGAGGCGGCTTAACATAAGCTGTGACTCCCTCCATTTGTTGGTAAAAACATCAAGACGCAAAACCAAAAATTGGAGGAAAAGCTCGGTCGAAAATCGCTTCAGTGGTTATTAAGCGCCAAATATTATATATATATATATATATATATATATATATATGTATATTTACCTTTTCGGACGTTAATATATAACTTCCAAATATTGTATTTGTCTAAGTCTCTGTGCTGTTTCTGTATTAACCCAAGCATGATTTTATTTAAATCACAACGCCATTTGAAAACTTCCCATGATTTTCAAAACTGTTTCGGTATTTTTTGAAGTAGTTACGTATTATTCTGGTTTTTATTGTGTTATTTGTCTGACAAAATTCTATATGACGAAATATCTTCAAAACCCGAATGAAATCTTCGAAAGATCTTCATGTCCAATATAACAAAATGACCCAATAAAATAACTGTACATATTTGTTGAAAAAATATATAAATAAGTTAATCGTATTTTTTTTTTTTTTTGGAAAAAAAACTTATTTTCATATCAATTGAAGTTAATATTTAGAACTTGTTTATTCCTTAATTAAAAAAGCTTTTGGGGATTATTTTAAATTGCTGTTAGGCTTTTTCTTAGACAAAATCAGGTCTTGAAATTGGGAAAAAGTTGTACGTTTATGTATATATTTAACTCAAATATTTAAACCATGAGCAATGAAGAAATCCGCTTACAAAATTGAAATCCTTACTAGTTTATATGCACAAGTTCTTAGTTCAAAAGATATGTACGTCTACGATTGAGATTATGTGCCACAGGTTTATAAGTGTTATTGGCAAATCTTTAAATTTTTTAGCGTATATAAATCCGTACTTTTGATTTGTTTTAAACAAATTCGACTCACCACTCTCATTTTCAGCATGGCTTGTAGACACTCCTGGAGTTATTCGCAAATCCACAATCAAACACTGCACAAATGACAAAACAAAGTGTTGAAATTATGTACATATATAAAAGTCCTTTTTTAGTATTAAAACAAAATTACTCAAACACACCGTTAATAAATATTGTGTCAATTCAACAGCACACTTGTCTTAATTTTTGTTGTTGTTATTTTCAAACACTTTTGTTTGCACAAAAATATTGCAATTTCGCTTTTTCACTACTACAACTATTCCTTGTTTCTCAATGTGATCCTGCTTATCCTTTTGCTAATAAAGAAATTTAGTAAATTTAAACGAAAAATTCGTTTGGAGCCACACGCTTTGACTCCGATCTATTGTTCGCAATGATATGCTGTCAGTGACAAAAGTTCTCCGCCTTTTATACTTTGTTCATCTAACTGAATGTTTGGCGCCAAATTGAATATTTTGCAAATGCACTCGCAAACACAATGCAAAGACACAAGCATCACACACACACAAATACATACACACACTCGCTTGAATTTGAGCAGAAGAATCACACTGCAAATTGCGCCGGCGCAACAACAAGTTTGCATGGAAATACATTTATATGTATGTATGTGTGTATGCATGTACGCATGTATATCGTTAACAGTGTTGCCAACACTACTCACTTTGACTACCTTCAGATTTGTCTAGCGCGTCATTGCAAATTTTGACTACAACAACAGTGTTTGCAAACAAAATCAAAATTGTTGTTGCTTGTATTTGTATTAGCAGTTATATTGCAATAATAAGAACAACAATAGCAATGAGTAACTGTTTCGTAAATGAGCACATCATAGAAACGGTATTGTGAGCACGAGTTGTAGTTGTGGCAGCATCATCTTGGTCGCGAAGGGTTGCTTGCGATGAGCTTCGCTCGCCGAGTGGTGGTGAGCAATGTAGAGAAAGAGAAAAAATCACAAGCAAAAAAAATATTAAAACTTTTTTTAAATCCAATAGCTTATAACACTGTGTTAGTATGCCAGTGTTAACAAACTTTTACAAACAATAACAGACCAAAAACGAGCTGCTATGACTGAACGACGTCAACTGAGCAGGTTAAATACTCTTATGAGTAAAAGCTGTTACTACTTGCAGCGTGTACTTATTGCCCCTGGCTTCAACAAGTTGAGTTGAGTGGGTGTACCTCGAACTTTGATCTAATTTTGAGGTAGCATAAAAGATAACCTTCTCATCAAGACTCAAAGTAATGTTAATTATAGCTGTTGGTGTTAGGACAACAAGCTCAAAACCTAATGTTTATTATGTCCTCACAGAAACCTGTAGTATATCATGTCGACACTCATTTAGTCACTCTAAAATTTTGCTAAGCTATCATGGAAAAATTATAGAAAATAATTTTTTCTAATTGCGGTCATCTCGGCTGGGGATGTCAAGTCCTTTTAGTGTATTTCTGACATGAAAAAGCTCCTCACAAAAATCCTAAAAAAAAAATAAACTGAAGGCCCCTCCACTTGTTGGCAAACACTTCAAAAGGCAAAACCCACAAATGGGAGGAGAAATTCGGCCGAAAATCTCTTCAGTTGTAGAGCGCCAAATATATATGCGAGTATGACATGCTATTGAGCAGCACAGTTACTGTCGATATTCAACCCTGGTTAATATACTTAAAATGGATGCTTTCGAAGATACAATGCTTAAAGGGAGCCTCAGAAGGTATATTTTTTGAGCTAAAAAGCTTTGAGAATTGGTGCATTTTTCGTCTACCAGATCACTACTGAGTCTTCTGGTTGCAGCCACAGCAGTGAAAGAAATTACAGGAATTCTTCCAGCAACACAGCATTGCTTATTTCCATTCAAGCTGGGTTCGAATAATAGTATACGTGAGCGTATCAGCAATAGTACGAAATAAAATTACGGGATATGTCAGTCGTATGAACGGAATGGAATTCTAACATACGAAAGCATCTATTCCCTATAGATTTTAACTTCCACTCGTGTTTGGAGCGATATTTTATGCCCCTATTTTGATTTACAACTCAACTAAATTTGGTTGTCAACATTACAACTGAACTCAACTTTTTTGATAATACTTCACAACTAATTTTCATTGTTTTCGTTGAGTTATTAAGATCGGCTGATAGACTACTGCACTGCACATTGTTTGTTCACGTTTCGAGGGAATGAGGGCGGATACATAAAAGCAACAGTGTACTATTGCTGGCATAGGCTGCGATATCATTGAGCTCACCGCGTCATCAGTTTCTAGACTGGAGAAAAAAGCGGTTGGTTCTGATAATGAATAAGGGAAGACAAAATATATTATTTCGTGAAACAAAAAGTCTGCTCTCTTTGTTTTCATCTCAATGTCCTGACTCAATTTGAACTGGTTATGTGGCTTTCCTTGACTTACCTAACTTTGAATACTCATATGACTAAATGAGCGCTTTCAACGCTGGTACATTTTAGTCAAAAAGGCAACTGTTTTTACAATATCTAACTGTTTTTACAATATCTAAAAGCGCAAGCAAATCGAAAATAGATCTATTATAAACTTTGTTTAAAGCAAGTAGTAGTGTAGTAGTTCTATTCTGTTTTGAAATTCCTATCAGCAAAGAAATTAAAGTCAGCCGGCATTGGGCCAGCGCCTTCACTGTTAGCAGTCATCGCGGTGCTAAATTGTACTGAATAGGCAATTGACATTAAAACTCAAGCTCTACAAGTCGCTCCTGCTTTATAGTGCCTTTACTTGGGCGAAGACAGCATCCAATGAGCCGACATTATTGTTTTTCGAGAGAATGGTTTTATTGTCCGAGATATACTTAGACGGACAATTCTACTCTGGTGGAAAGCTCAAGGTGGATCGGCTTTCAGCGTGCACTCTGCGGGTACCCTTACTTTTCTTTTGTGGGATTTCAATGGACATAAACATCAGCAAAGTTCAGTATCTCTTCACTTCGAAAGTTTTTATAGAATAACCTCATAAAGTAAAAAATTTACCAGCATTAGACGAAACTCGAAAATTATCGCGATCTTGTTCCAATCATCATTAAATTGTTGATTGAGCATAATTTTTGGGTGTTTTATTAGACAGAGTAGTGTAAATGATTGCCCGCACTCATGGGGTTGAAAATCATCACACAAAGAGGACTGCTATCTATGCCGATATATGATATGGAAGTCAACCCGTTCAACCAAATACTTAATTCAAAACAATTTTCTCGCAGTACGAATTGCTCCAAAATTTTGATTGCGATCATCAAAACAACTGTTATCTCCTATACTTATGTAATATGTAAACTCACTCGCTCTCTTCTGAACTCATAAATTCACAGTCAATCAAAAACGACAGGCAAACTCAGGAGCTTACAAAATCTCATGAATCTTCATTGTAAATATTTTGTTTTTGTTGATCGAGACAATGATGCTCTTTACAAATTAGCAGTGCTTCTTCATCGTAACTTAGCAACCAAGAAATTGCAGCATCCGCCACAGCAGAATAAACTAACTAACATTTATTGATGAGATCGCTCAAGCAGCGCGTCAGAATTGCCAATTCGCAAATATTTTCATATTGTTGTTGTTGGTTTTGTTTCATTTTTTATAATGGGAAATCCAATAAATTTTACACGAATTTAATTGCAACGGAGCAATGCATTGTTAAAGTATTCGACACCGATCAGTAAAATCAAAAGCCAAGAACAACAAGAGTTTCAGTTTACACTATGGAAGTTGGTACTATGTACATACATACATATATTTAAACTTGTATAGCTCGTAGGCCGTAATATATATATACTCTCAGCAGCAACATTGCTATTGGTACCGGTAAAGTGATCGTGCTTCACTACAGCATGTCGCGGATGACGCTCAGCATCATTACATACTTACACGCACATACATATTGCACTTCCATAGTGCAGTCATGTCAGCTGGAAAATACAATGAGCTCATAATATATTTACATAGTCTCCGGTTGAGCCTTTCCTGAAGCGTTTCATTGTTTATTTTTTTTTTTTTTACCTTATTGTTTTTTTTTTGCTGCTCTTTTAATTTAAGGGCCGGTTGGCTATAAATTAGAGGATCTTCAATTTCTCACTGCACACATTTTAATGTAGAAATTTATTGGTCTTATAGAAATGTGGATGATTATAAAATTTATCGGCAGCAGTTTTTAATAATTTCAGATTTATATTGAGTGGCATGAGAAGCAAGAAATTTGAAAAAAATATATATTTGCAAAAACACGTTTAAAAGAAGTTATATAAGTATATAAGGGAAGTAATGCATTTCATACATAAACATAAGTAAGTACATGTATATCTGCATATATCTATTATGTGCTAACAAACAGTAAGTTTTTAGTTATGCTTGCAACAGGATTTGCGTAATACCAAATCGAAATAGAAGATAGAAATAAATATAATAAAATAACAGGTGTTTCACAGGTGTATAGAATTGATGCGTCAAATCTTTTGGAAACTTTACTACCATTGGCTGCAACTACTGAATTGCAGGTACTTAAAGTTCAATAAATTCGGTTTTTTTCAGGATGTTTTTTATATTTTTTGCCGATTTATTTTTAACTATAATTTCGAAATTCTTTATTGCTCATTAGGATATGAACCCTCATGAGAATTTATAAAAAATTCACAATTTTTCTTGCATAAACACTGAAGCTGGTTACTTCGTTTCTATATGTATGTACAAATCAATATTGGCTAACCATAAGAAGGGACTAGAGTGTAAATTTTTGATTATGAATTATAACGGACATGCAAAGCAATAGTTGTTATCATAATTCTTTAAGAGATCTTAAAATATCTGCTTTATTTTCTAATATTAAAAAGTAAAGGTTGATCCAAGTAGAGGTACTTTTTCAATAGCCTTTTTTGCCAGATCTCGCGTGAGTCGTATCAAGTTGTCATGTGCAATGAAGCAGTGAAGAAAATATAGCGGCCGTAGCTGAGAGTGTACACGAAGATCGTGGAGAGTCGATTCGGCGCCGTTGGCAGCAACTCGGACTGACGTATGGAACGACTTGGCACATTTTACGTCGATATCTTAAATTGGAAGCGTACAAAATACAGTTTGTTCAAGAACTGAAGCTGCTCGACCTACCCAAGCTACATCGCTTCACTCTATGGGCTCTTGAAAAGTTCCAAGAAGATCCGACGTTTTCGAGCCAAATTTTGTCCAGCGATGAGGCCAATTTTGGGCTCAATGAGTATGTAAATAAGCAAAATTGGTGCATTTGGGACGAAGAGCAATCCGAAGAGATTTAAGAGCTGCTATTTCATCCAGGAAAAACAACGGTTTGGTGTGGTTTGTGGGGGATGCCGGTGAGAACGTAACCGTCAATGGCGACCGTTATCACGTCATGATAACCGACTATTTGATGCCTGAAATTGAAGCTCGAGACCTCTACGACATTTGGTTTCAACAAGACAGCGACACCTCCCACGCACCTCCCACGCACATTGAGTTTTGGTGAGCAGATAATTTCACGTTTTGGGCCATTAAATTTTAAATTTCTGTGGTTTCTCTTTCTTTAAAAAAGTAGGGAACCTCGAAATGGAGCACCCGTTACAAGTATTAAAATTTTATTACTCAAAAATTAAGTTAAGTTATAGTTGTGCTATAAAATTAAATTAAAAATATTATTATTAAGACTTGAAAATCAAAAAATTATATGTCCATATGCAACCTAGTATATGTATACCTATATTATTCATTAAAATAATATATTTTGTATTATTCCGATCAGACTAAAAAAAAGAAATTCGCGCCCAGCTCAAAGTTGGTAGGATTGTTCAATAGACTATCATATATGAAATCTAAAATTCCTCGTCGATCCGACTCAGAATATGTTATGTAGCAAAGACATTAGAAAAAATTATTATAAAATAAAATAAAGGTTTTGGTTAAATTATACTTAATTTTAAGAAATCCCAATAAGTTTCATTCAAAAACACACATATTAAATTGCTCATTGGTTCTGAAAATCATTGAAATCGGAAGACTATAACATATAGCCCTCTTACAACCAATTGTTCAGATAAGACGACTTGCGTCCAAAATCTGTCCAAGAAGCACCTAAAAGCGTGAAATTTAGTATCCTGCACAAGTATATTAAAATAAATATTGGTACTGAAAATCATCAAAATCGATTGGTTTAGATATTAGGTTATTCGTCTATAATGCGTTAATCTACAAACCTGAATCCAAGTTAATTTTTCAAATTTTACAATTTGCAATAAATGTGATTTGTTCATGAAAGGTATAAAGACTTCGACATGGCCGAAGACAGACTCTTCTTCTTGTTTTTAGATGTTTTTTTAATATAATCGTATCGTAATTACTCTTACCCAAATAGAGTCTAATAATTATGCCAATTAATTTGCACCTGATATTATACTCTTCATTTCTGCATAGGTCAGTTAACTACATTTCCCAAGAGAAGTTGTTTTCCATAAAAAATGGTTAAAAGCAAATTGCATAAAGAAGTATTACAAACTTTTATTACCGCAGTTCGTTTACATGCAATCAATTGAATATCTTGTAAATAATTGCATAAAGGGAGTATAACCATAAAGCATATTTTCTTATATATAAATATAGGTAAGTATGTATGTGTAAACGTTCCATCCATTGCATGTGAAAGGGTAATTTATAACAGCCCTAAAGACCAATTGCACCCATCAATTGTGATTTGGAAACAAGTCAAGAATTTTTGGCCATTTTTTCTTTTTTATTTGCAGACATTTGAAATATCACGAATTCCAATCATTGACAGATATTTTACGAACCTAAGCAGTAATTTTTTTTTTTATTATTTTCATTTTGTAAATATATATTATTGTAATTATGACCTAACATAGCTATGAGCAGATAATGGGAGACATGCTCATAGCCCCATAAGTTTCCCCCCTCCCCCTCCTCCGACAATGTGCAACAAGTTGTTGTTGATTTCATTTTACAGACGATCGATTTCCTAAAGTAGGTGACATAACTGAGAAACTGAAAATACGGCTGATGTAAATAGGAGTAAACACAATTCACTTATACAGTGCAGGTAGTGTGTACATATATTTTGATAATATATACATATGTGTGTCCATAAATAAATAGAAAATTCTGCAAAGTGATCAGAGTGCGACTGAGTACAATAAAAATTCAGTATAATTTTTTTTAGTAAATTTTGATTTCGTTTTTCTTTCAGAAAAATATTTTGAATATTATTTTTATCACACAAATATATATTTCGTTTCATTTACTGTACCCTAGTTTCCTGCAAACTTTTAAGGTAACTGCAAGCCCACAAATCAGGCATTGTTGCAATGATAAAATATCTATCTTTGCACCTGTGATTTGGTAGGGAGTTATTAGTTGACAAAACTTCATAGCACATGATTTTACGTCTCTCCCTCTCGCTACTTCTGAACTGATTCCAGTAGTATGGATTCAATTTTTATCCGAGACT
Source organism: Neoceratitis asiatica (assembly GCA_030068015.2). NCBI lineage: Eukaryota > Metazoa > Arthropoda > Insecta > Diptera > Tephritidae > Neoceratitis > Neoceratitis asiatica. Next base: position 18,222,724 of record CM061527.1, read on the forward strand.
TTCCACCAATATCTGGAAACTATCGTTGCAAACCTCGTTCAAAAAAGTTGATGAATTTTCATAGGATTATTTACGTTTGAGCAGTACGTTCCCCGAGAGGGGCGCGCTAATTTCCAAATTCGTCATAGAAAAGTTAGTCAGTCATAAGGGCAGCAGTTAAGGCGCTTTCTTCGGCTTCAAAGTCAGCTCAGTTCCTTTATTATATTCATAACTCACAGAGCCATCTTCTGGGAGTTTCACTTATCGTACTTATTCCAGATTTGATTTGATTGCAATTTTTTACAAGCTGTAAGAGACTGTGATCCTCGAAACCTTCTCTATGGGGTATTGATTCATTTAAATTATTCGCACTTCTGATTAAATATGTAGCTTTATTTTTCTAAGCACTGACAATTAAAACTTTACAGTATTGTGAAAATTTTATCCTATATCCCTTATTTTTATCTCCAGCATTAAGTTGAGGAAGTCATAAGATAGAAGAGAGTCACCCAGTCTTAAACCTAAAATTTCGTTCGGTACTGGAAGGTTCTGCGTGCTCCTTTACAATTCTGACTGGTATTGTCCAACGTCAGTTCACATAGCCGTATATGTTTTTTTGGGAAACAAAGCTTGGACCCATGACATTGAGTCAGCTCCTTTTCGTGCTATCGAAGGCTCCTTTAAAAGCGACGAAGGGGTAGTTCCTGTCGATACTTTTCTCATGAGTATTTCCACTATTCGGCATATAGTGAATATCTGATCAATAGTTTACTTATCAGGTCTAAATTCCAAATAGTTCGTTGACGTTGGACTTTAGTAACTTACACAATAGGATACTTAAAGCCTTATACGCATATTCGAGTCCTGGCTCGTCACTTTTGACAATCTCAACATTCAAGAAGTAGATAATTTCACCCATCTATGGACAAGCATTAACACCAATTAATGTTAACCTTAAAAATCATCGCAGAATCACACTTGCCGACAGGTGGTACTCTCTCAGTAAACAAATTTCAGGCTCTCAAGTAGCTCATTACTCCCGGGATATTATTTAGTGGATCCCGGCTCTAGGCAATTGCAGATTATTCAACTTCTGTCATCGGTCTACCAATTTGAGCTTTACGTTTGGAGTAGGATTAAACAGTTCCTTCGGTGCTCCTGGTATTAGCATTTCACTAACATTTCGTATTGAATTAGGCAAGAAAACAATCCAAAGATAAAACAACCATTTAATATAAAAACAATTTGAACTGTTGGCTAAGCTCTGCTCTGTTTGAGTTTTACAGTTTGACACCTGAACCGATTATTCCATTACCTCGTTCTGCTAAGCTTATATATATATAAAATAAATATAATTGACGAGTTATAAAAGCTGAAGCGATTTTCGTCCTAACGAATGGAAATACCTGCAGTTTATGCTAAGCCGCTTCCGAAATTATAGATTTTTATTTGGAGCTTTTATTTCCCATCAGGAATACACTCAGAACCATTGAATTTCCCTGCCGAGGGGGGTCGCAATTAGACAACTTTATTAATTTTTAAATTGGTAAAAAATCAACTTGCTTAACTTACCATGGGTTAATAGGTACAGAGCTTTTGTGGTCTTCGAGTAGTTGGAGACGAACCAAGCTGCAAAAAAATCCCTTTTATTTTAAAATACCGAATCGAAAAAGACGAAAAAATCGGTAAATAATATTTTTGAAGCCAGTCGCGTTGGACGCGTTGTAGTATGTAATAATTTCTAATACTCCACATTGGCAAAAACAAATTATAAAAGTATTGAATTTATTAAGTTCCTAACAGATTATAAAAATATGATTTGACAACTTAAGCACGTATTATTATAGTGGCCTTCGTCTAAGTAATCTCTATTAAAAATCTTTTCCATTAAGATGACCTTAAACTTGTGCGCTACAACCGCAGATTGACCACAAAGTTTCCCTCATTAGAGCCCAACATAATTAGTCGTCTAGACAAATGTGAAAATGTCTGTTTGTATCGTACAAGTATTGGGAGTTGCCACAATAAAATTCATCAACTTATGAACTAAAAGTTCATATAAAATTATATGCGTCTGAAGGACATCAAATTATTTTGCCGATGCCTAAACACACACAATAACAATGCTTTACTTAAATCAAATATAAAAATATATAAAAATAAAAATAAAAAAAATTTTAAATTATCAATGCATGCAAAACTATGAAAATATTTAATGTCAATGAAAAAGCGTGTTGGTAGTTAGTCATATGCGCGTTCGCATAAACGCTTTGAAGTTCGCCAAAAACAATCACAAATGTATTTAGAACATTTTTGAAAGGTGCGCAGAATTGCACGATTGACGTATGAACGTATGAACGTTCGAAAGGTTTTGTTGCCATCGAGCAACGAACGCATCATTATGACAAAAATGCACTAACAAACATACAAATCCAAAGTACATTTATACTGACATATTGTATGTTCCTAAGTATATGATTGCATACACAAGCTGCTGCTAACTCATCTTCAAGCGATTTATTTGACAATTTTAAGGCTGCATTGCAAGCATTTTACTTTGTAAGTACTCGTATTCTGTGTGCAATTTTGTATGTACATTTTTTGTTCTCTATTTTATCTTTATATGTGTTTTTTGTTTTGGTTTGTTTTTTTTTTCGTATTTTGAAAATACTTCGGTTGTGAAAAATCAATGGCGCGCTTAACTTTGGAGCAATTAAATTTTAATGCTGTCAATAAATGCAACAAAAATAAAAAATATAAATAAACTTGTACTGATGCAAAGTTGAAATGAATTCGAAACATAAAAGATTTTACACGAAATATGTAAGGAAGTGCAAAGTTCGGATAGAAGTGAATATAAGATTTCATACTTGGGCTTAAGTGCATTGAAAATGCCAAAAATTGTGCTTGCAGCCAATTTTTCCAATGCATCAAGCTTGAGTAACAACCGACGCTACGAAACGCTTAAATGTCAAACATAATAATTTTCCCATTGAGTAATCTATAGAATGAACAATATCAAATTTTTATAGAGTGAACTAAATGTAATATTTTTTAGAGCGCACTCGTCAAGAGCTCGGTATAAATCAACTACGACAACTACTCAACAGTGCTGATAGGCAAAATCACTGTAGAAACGATGGATATTCAAGAATCAGCGTGTCACCAGTAGCGAAATTCAGTAACTTTTATCGATATGATTTGCGATATTGTTAATTTTTAAACGATATATGTTAGCTGACATTTCCTTTTTATTCAAATGAAGGAAATTTGGCATCACAGCTTAAGGAAACTTCAAAATATGCGAAAAGCATAAGGAGGAATGACAAAAACAAATAAATTTGTTATTGTAACTATTTTTTAATAAATTAGTTGCAATAAATTACAAAGGTTGCCAATCCAAGCTCCAAATAAATGAATCGCGCCGCGCTTCTGGATATTAATCATTTACGGACAAAATCTTGACATTAGTAAGGGGTGTTTTTTATAGAGGTATAGAACTTTAAGTTGGCATTACTTTTCAAGATGGCGACCGATTTAACAGCTGTCAAGTGATTTATTCTCAGTTTGGTTTGGCAATTCATCATGAATAGACTCACGCCTGAACAACGCTTGCAAATAGTGCAATTTTATTTCGAAAATAATGGTTCTGTGCGGAAAACGTATCGTTCTCCAGTGAGACGTTCATACTTGCGAAAAATCGAAAAGCGGTTAGAACTTTCAAGAATTTTAATTGTGTTAAAAATGGGGAAAACACTAAAACACTCTACAGTTTTATTATTTACCTGTTTCTCTGTAGATATCGCCGATGTTAATCTGTCTTTTAGTTGGCGTTCAAGTTGAGAAATTTTTTCTTCAACTAAATCAGGGGTTAAAGAACTTTCGAAACTTTGTTGCATTCAAATTGAAAGGACCTTCCACTTCTCGCTTGAACGATGTAGAAACGGTGGTAGCCGATGGTCACTCAGCCTACTTCTCTTCAAATTTATTTATGAAAATATGGTAATAACCCTGTACCAGGTAGAGCTATCAAAAAAATTATTGAAATGATCAAATCCCTCCTAATTTCTCTTTTACAATCGTCAAAATTGTGACTGCCAAACGGTATCGGAAGAAAACATGCCAGATAAATGGAGCTAGCTCTGCCCCATTGTATGCGCCAACAGCCCTCGGTAAAACTTCTCAACACTATCTACAGTTTTATATAAAAACCTAATTCCAATCATGATTTGTGTTGCAAAAGACTGGTGAGAAAAAGATCGGCACGTAACACCTCTTCTTTGCAGCCTTCATTCTAAAGCAGCCTTCGATAACATGAAAAGCTACTGCCTCTACCTTACTATGTCTTAATTTAGAATATTCCCAAAATTTATACGGTTAAGTGGAAAAACACCATATGTTCAAAGCAAATTAGTACCAAATAAGTTTCTGAACTTATGATTCTCCTTCGTTGATTTGTTCACTTTACTTGATGTTTCTTTGGAGTGAGGTGACTATGTCGGTGTTTGATAGAAAAATTTTAAAAACCTCAAAAGCGCATATCAACCTGAAGGATGGAAATACTCCAACCATAGACCCAGGATCTAGTCCTGGTTCAATCAACAATCAAAATTATAGGAACTTAATTTTGCAAATTGAGGTCGCTCCTCGGCAGCGAATGTCAAGCCCTCAGACTGTATTTCTGACATGAAATAAAAATCTCTTCATAAAAATCTATCGACAGTTCTGATGCGAATTGAAATGAACTGTCGATCTAAACATGACCTGAAGGGAATGAAGGGCTGTTCCTCTAACGAATTCTGCCGCAGCTTGCGGAAGGAATCGGTGTAACATTAACGCTGTCACTGCCTAGCCCTCAGTGCGGCCCTTTATCGCTTTCTCTATAATTTCTATTTCGATTGCCTCTCTGAATTTGTATTTGTAGGCGTCAATAAACTTATAAACATCATAGAGCGCACAAACTGGTTTAAAAATATGGAAAGGAGAGAGGAATCGCCTTCACAAGCACAACGGAGCTATCACAACGGACGCACAGGCCAAAGCGCCTTTGATCAGGGTCTAGTGATCCTGCAACCTCTTTAACTAGCTAACTAATAAACTGTACTATGACGGAAAAGCTGTTTTCCTACATGATAATTGAAATACCGTTAACTGAATGAAAGTGAAAAAACCTTTGTAACAAGCTGGACACGAGTGTAAAAATTGATCATCAAAATAACGCTAACTCAAACATAAAAACAGGCAATGAAAATCAATACAAAATCAACGATGTTTTTTTAGTCTCTTAGCATGTCATATTCTGAGTGTGAATTTCAGTTTATATGTGCAAGTGCGTACATACGTACATATGCAACATGTATAAGTCGTTTGCAGTTATGCTATTTTGATAGATCATCACCAATTGGATTGCAACAGTTTGAATGTTACATCGCCCACCCGTCGCATGCCTCTTGCCGCATGTCGCATGTGATTGGCAACAAGTCCATACACTTGTATATATACAAATGTACACAAAATGCATATGCGTATGTGTTTTGTACATACATATACTACTCAATTGCACTTGCCTACCGAGTTGTCTCTGCACAAGTGTGACCGCTGTCTGAGTGCAATATTGAAATTCTGTTGCAATTCACAATTCACTATGCTGTCAGCAACTCAGTATGATGCGACGCACTTAATCACTAAATAGAAATACACACATGCATATATACATATATACATGGATTCGGATACTTTAACAAATATATGCAGAATATTTTATGAATTTTCAAATTACAAATTCTCGGATTTTCTTCACTTCACGAAGACCTTTTTTATGAGTTCGCGCATGCGCAATTAGTAAATATAGAATATTATGAAAATGTACCAATTATTGCAAGATTTGCATGACTTCAGTGTCACAATAGCGCCAGAGTATTTTAGCGTGTAGTTCCAACATTTATTATCGAATAAATCACATACATATGTTACAAACATACTGATGCGGTCATAAGAATACGCATAAAATTGTAGGTGTGTGTAAATAGTTAAAGCTTTTTATTCTCCACTATTATCGGCTCGTATGATGCATTCACTCGCTTTGTGGTGTCATTGACTGTTACAATGGCTTATTCGATATCGATTTTAGCTTTTTTACTATTGACATTCACTTTGTGTTGTGTAAGGCGGATGCTTATTTCGATAAAAAAAAAAACCAAAAAATCTAAAAACAGTTTACTTTTTAACACCTTTTGTAAATGTGCCGCTTAAGTCATTAATTTTTTACAAACAAAAGATTATTGTACAAATTTACATATGTATGTGCCACATGCTTATTGTTCTTTTGTATGAACAGGCACAGTACATCGATGTACAAGTGAGTTCTAAAATTTGTGTAGAGCTCATCGATATTTGCTTCCCAAAATTTTTAGGCCTTTTTACAAAAAACAAAAGGATTGTGTTTGAGAGTATTTAAAACCAAAACAAAGTTTTCGGTGTATATTTTTTGAAACAACAGATCATTTGAAAAGTCCTCGGCCTACCATAGTAAAACACATTTTTTTCACAAAATTCATTTTTTCTCCAACATAGTACTCTTAGTCAAGGGTGATATATTGATTATAGCCACCCTCCAACTTTTCGATGGAATTTTTGTAGTACGATTTGTCCTTTGCTTCAAAATAAGCGTCATTCGACGAAATTTATTTTTTAGCCAACTTTCATTTGAGATATGAGAACAGGAAATAGTCGCTGGGGCCAGAGAAGAATACGGTGGATTAGGAGGCGATTCGAAGCCCAACTCATGGATTTTTTGCCATCGACTTCACTGGCTTGTGACACGGTGCATTGTCTCTTTCTTTTTCTTCAAATGCGACCGTTTTTCGGTAATTTCGTCCTTCAAACGGTCCCATAACGGTATATGATAGTCGCTGTTGATGGTCCTTCCTTTTTCAAGGTAGTCGAAATGAAAATAAGTCCATGCGTATCCCAAAATACAAACACCAAAACCTTGCTAGCCGAATGTCGCGTTTTTCCACGAGCGGATTTATCGCCATTTTTAATCTATTATCAGATATCGATGGGTTTGTTACGCTTACAAATCTCCAAACACTGCTCCGAATCATCAATTCGTCGTTTTTTTTTAGTCAAAAGTAAGCTCTCGCGCCACCCACTTTGCACAGAGCTTTCTTATGCCCAAATATTCGTGAATTTCCTGGGGCAGTGCCCGGAAACTCATTATCAAGCCAAGTTTTTGCTTCAACTGTATTTTTCCCTTCAAAAAGCAATATTTTATCAACACGCGAAATTCCTTTCTATCCATTTTTTCACAATAACAAAAGTGAATTCACAGAAAATGCGATAATTCGCAAACAGCTGTCCAACAGCTGTCAAATTTATACAAGTGTCTTTTGAATATTAGGGCTAACTAAAAATCCTATGGATTTAAGTGTTTCTGATTTCATCTTTGTGTTGGGCCGGAGACTTTCCAATTGACTTGTTACATTTATTCAACATTATTCACATAGGCACCTAAATTAAAACATTTTAGTAATTATTCAAGTAATTGAAACATAAATAGCTTTAAGAAAATATAAACAATTAACCTTCAGCTAATATATAAATGAACATAACATATTCTCGCGTGGGTTTATTTTGCGGAAAAACGAATGATATTAAAACAAAGAGTTACAAAAAGGAACTCTCATTTAAATTGACTAGAAAGAAATATGAATAGAATGTCAGAAAGAAATAATCATCAATAAATTTAAACTAACTTTTAATGAGCTAATCAAATTTTAATTTATAATTTTTTTTTACAATGTAAGTATACAGTGTACATTTGGTAAATTTGATCCCTATATTAACCAATTTCCACTAAGGGTTCATGCAGTGATTTAGAAAGATTTTAAAATTGTTTGTATTAATGTTTGAAAATGAGGAATTGGAAACTGTACTGCATCAGTATCCGCACGCCAAACGGAAACTAAACTCATTACTGACTACAGCTAAAGCATGTGAGCCGGGCTTTCGGACAGAAACGACCGAAAGGCACGACAAGGTGCAACATGACAACGCTTGTCCTCGAGTGGCTGTAACAGCAAAAAACTATCTGGAAACGCTGAAATGGGAGATCTTACTCCACCCGCCGTATTATCCACCCGCCGCATTCTCCACTCGCTGTATTCTCCTTCCGACTACTGACTTTTTCTATGTATGTAAAATGCTTTTGAGAGGCCACCGGTTCAGATCTTTTGAAGAAATCAATGAATGTCTCAATGATTGGATCGAGAACAGAGAGTGCTCTTTCTTTAGAGATGTTATCTTTCTTAAAGATGTTACTGCTACTCCTTTTGTCTTTTCTTCGTATTTGGGATTTCCGTTACAATATCTATCTATATAAAATTCTCCTGTCCCAGTTTTTGACCTCGAACTCCTCCAAAATGGCTGAACCGATTTTAATAAAATTTCGTATTTATATTCGTTAAGTCTGCGAATAGGTTATTACCTATTTTTCATACCGGGAAGAGGAACAGAGACTGACCTATTCGAAAAAATCTTATTTATGGTTCGATTTGTTTGAAATGTTGTACGCAGGTAGCTTTTTGCTTACATTAGTAGGAATACAACATGCTCTGCGGGAAGTGGGCCGTGGACCGACCTGTTCGAAATCTTATCTATGGTTCAATTTACCTGAATGATGTTTTTCAGAATGAGAATCGATTTAATTGAGAAAAAAATTTGATTTATGCTTCGATTTGGTTAAATTTTTAGATGATTTGTCCAAATGGAGTACTTTTATTTCTTGGAAAGGGCCTTGCGTATTTTGTTCGCTACGTCATGTAATTTTTCTGCGGTTGAAGGCTGCGTTCGGCTCACATCGAAACATTCATATTGACATTTTTGGGCAAGACTTCAAGTAGTGAATTAGCGAAATACTTACCTAAATCAAAATTTTGATTTAGATTACGCTTAATTAGAACTTTAATCACCATTTTTTGCAATGCCAACTTGAATAATAAATGGAGAAAATATCGAAAGCCACAACAACGTGTGGTCGGGTCTGCTAGTTTTATTATATAAATATTCTCTGGTTATTATTGTTTGATATTGCCACAATACGACATTCAATTAGAAGGTTTTTACTTATTGTTGGGGATATTTCGAGTATATGGATCATAAAATGAAGATAAATATTTGTATTTAAACCTTGCTTGCCAACTTTGCCCAAAATTAATTTTTAGCTACAAACCACTGCATGTAGTTAGAAAAATTAACAATTTTATGGCAGGTATCACAAATTCTATTAGTCTTCCAAGGGAGATTAACATTCCTTTGATATTTTTTCTTTTATTCGGAATTTTTTTTCTCCCCTTATTTGCATAATCATTTGCAAATATTTTCAATGGAATTTATGCCAAAACGGATTTAGTCACCTCAAAATGCCGCACACTCTAGTATGCATACATAGAGACGGTGCTTGAATAGGATATGGAATGTAGTTCCTATTCATGCAAGAAACATTGTCGTTGATTTTGATTACTATTATTGATTTAAAAATTAATTTTTTTTAAAAAGAGAACAAAAAATATTAATATTCAATAGCATGCAAACGGTTTTGATGTTTATGATTTTTGTTGTTGTTCTTGCTTGTTTTGATGTAATTACTACATATCTGAGTTAACATCTTTGTATATAAACAAAACAGGCATTTAAGCCATAATGACTTAAGCTTCACACTGCTCAGCTATTGCTCATGCGCTTTTGAATCATTTTTTTGAATTTAATGCTAATATTTAGCTAATTTTTTTGCTTGTGTTGCTCAAGTGAGAACAATTTCAGTAAGACATACACACATAAACATATAAAAAAAATCGACAAAAAAATCCGTAATTGTAATAAATTAATATGTAGCTTGATTAAAATAGTACAAAAACAAAAACAAATTAAATTAACTGCACATTTAATTTGGGGGTGTCACCAAGTTGCTGATTCACTAACTTCTTGGTCGTAAACTGCACCATGGAGTGCCGCTGCTAATTGCTATGCACTCGCTGTGGAGTGTTGTTTTAATTGAGCATAAAATGATTAATTGTTTGTTTGTACGAATATTTTATAATTTATGACTGTACGTTTAAAGGTAAAACAAATTTTACTAAGTCAAGACTTAGTTTCGTTAAATATCATGAGGATTATCCATTTAGTGGCTTCAAAAGTGCAGGGCTGTATTTTAACGATTTTTCCAACAAAATTTTCTTCAGCGACGAGGCACATTTCTCACTCTGTGGATACGTAAATAGCAAAATTTTCACACTCAGAGGTGTGATTGGACCTTGGTTCTTTGAAAACGATCTCGGTGAGTCTGTCACTGTCAGTTCCTAGCGTTATGGCCTTATACTAATCGATTTTTGTCCTATAATTAAAAAACACGACTTTGACAATATGTGGTTCCAACAAGACTACATACCACACAACTCGAGCAAATTGGCAAAAGTAGTCTGATGAGGAGATGTGGTGATCTCCGAAACAGCTGTCACTTCTACCATTTTTTCTTTGTTGTATAACAAAATATTCAATGAAAAAATAATGTTTCCAACAAAAATAGGCCTTTGAATACTGCTCATTACTTATAACCAAAAACACTTACAGGCCGCATTAAAATACCCATAAATATGATTTTATTGCGAGAGAAATTTCCGGCCAGGAAAAATCTCGTCTTGGCGATGTCAATTGACCACCGAGATCGTGAGATTTTACACAGTTTGATTTTTTAAAGGTCTACGCGAAATACCGTGTTTATGAGGATAAACCTGTAACTCTTGAGCACTTTAAAACCAACATTCGTCAAATTATTGCTGAAATACCACCCAATATGTGCCAAAAATGGTCGAAAATTACCTCAAACGGATCGAAGTTTGCAAAAATTCATTAGACGGTCATTTCATAGATGTTGTGTTTCACATATAATGTGAAATAAAAAAAACCGCAAAACAGATAACCCTGTAGTTAAATTAAAAATGCTCATTAGTTTCAAGCGTTACGCTTGTTAGGAAACGGAAGTTCTATTAATATAAGAAATTATAAAACTTGCAGACCTTACTGCTCAACGAAAATAATAGTTTATTATGTCATGGTTAGAATATTTCTTAAATAAAGTTGGATAAATTCTTTAGCCTAAAATTTAAGGATTTTTTTATCGTAAATCCTTTTTGACCAAGAGGATCTGATTCAAAGTTAAGATCACAATGGTCTAATAAACGTCGGATTGATTTCTAGGTGTTTCCATCAATCATTATTCATGAAAAATTATTAATTAATTAAAATATTCAACCAAGGGTATTAACTACTGGCATTGTTGTTGATGATTGGTTGAGAGGAGAGGTTGATCGCCAATGAGTAGACTAGTCGGGTTCCAACAACCTAACTTTACTCATTTTACATAAATATATGACGACCGCAGTCACGAGACAAAGGCGCATGCTATTATACGGATCGTTGTGGGTTCGAATCCTAGCCAGTTCAGTATTCCAAAATAGAAAAAAAGAATTTTGAAGACATAAACATAATAGTGTATCCTTAAACAACATTATTTTTATGAATAACCTATCGCTTAAGTCTTTATAAAATGGATGCCGATAAGGCAAACTAGGTCTCTTGTTGGGCACAATATTATCATGTCACAGATGGTCCATCCGTTGAGTCCAATTTTCAATGACTCGTTCGAGCATTTCGACTAGTAACTGGTGAATGACATGCATGATGTTTTGCTCCAAAACCTGAATCGAAACGGGATTGTCCGCGCAGACTTTAGACTTTACATATCCCCACATGGAAAAGTCTAACGGTGTGATATCACACGATCTTGATGGCCCATCGACCGGCCCAAAACGTGAAATAATCTGCTCACCGAAGTATTCTCTCAATAAATCCATTTATTGATGTGATGTGAGGAAGTGGCGCCGTTTTGTTGAAAGCAAATGTCGCAGAGATCACTAGCATCAATTATCATGGCGCGATAACGGTCGCCATTGCCGGTTACGTTCTCACCGGCATCATTTTTGAAGAAATTTGGACCGATGATTCCACCGGCCCATCAACCACACCAAACTGTTGTTTTTTCTGGAGAAAATGGCAGCTCTTGAATCTTTTCAGTTTGCTTTTCGTCCCAAATGCGGCAATTTTGGTTGTTTACATACCTATTGAATATGAAATGGGCCTCATCGCTGAACAAAAAATTTGCCTCGAAAACGTCGGATCTTCTTGGAAATTTTCAAAAGCCCATAGAGCGAACCGATGTCACCTGGGTAGGTCGAGGAGCTTCAGTTCTTGCACAAACTGTATTTTGTACGCTTTCAATTTAAGATCTCGAGGTAAAATGCGCCAATTCGTTCCATACGTCGGTACGAGTCGCTGCGAACGGCGCCGAATCGACTCTCAACGGTCTTCGAGTATACTCTCAGCTATGACCGCTATATTTTTTTCACTGCGTACTGGACGTGATCTATTCGGTCAAATATTATGCAATAATGAATGCTCGGTCTCAAGCTGGGTGATGGTGTTGCGAATAGTACGCTCAGTAGGCCGATTATGTTGACCGTAAGTTGAGCGAAAAAGCGAACGTAATAAAGTTGAATGATTTGTAAATGTTGTTCAGGCGTAAGTCTTTCCCTTATGAAATGTCAAACAATATTGAACAAAAATAACATGACAGCTTGACGCAACTTACGCGTGATCTGTCAAAAAAGCTATTAAAAAAGTACCTCTACTTGGATCACCCTTTATAATACTAACGAGTATATTAGTGTAACTAGTGAAGGGAACTGTGTTGAATTAAAAGGATGAAGTTTGTAAAAAAAAATGTGTTTTTTACTATGGTATGCGGGAGACTTTTCAATTGACCTGTTTTATCGCTTAAGAAACATTCATGCCATAGACATTAAACTTATTTCACATAAGAAAAACACCAATTAATATTAGGAACAAAATAATTAAACAAAACGGTAGAAAACAGAGCTATAACTATAGCAACAAACACAGGTAGCAACCACAGTATTTTGGCAGATGTGTACTTTGCTGCAACAATCATATTATGGGATATTAATAGAAAAAATAAAAAAATTCATGCATACTTTTGTATATGCAAATTATTTACAACTTATATGAAAATTTAAAAAAAGAACGAGTTGAGCAACCACTTGACAGCTGGTAAACTTTTGCATTAAACAAAACAAAGTAAAGAAAAAAATTAACCCTACAAGCGTCAATAAGTACTCAAAGAGGTAAAGAAAATGAATAACTAGTCCTGACAAGATATTAAATAAAGAAAATGACGACCATAAAATATTTAATTTTTTTCAAGGAAAAAAACTCAAAACAACCAATTGCTCAAATGTTGTGCAAGTAAATCGTAAACAAATCACTTGTTTGCCACACCGATCATAGAGAATCAGCTTAGTGCCGCGCTTAGCATATGCAACAGCCCACACATGCAATGACGACTGAGCAAACAGTGATGTTGCAACATTTCACAGGGTTCGGGAATGCACATAAATATGATCAGTGATTTTTCGTCAATTCAAAAGTAGGTGAGTGAGTGTATAGTGGTTGTATGTGTTAAGAAGATGTCTCACTGCGATTGCGTGATTTCAAAGCAGACGTAGCTAAAATATTTTGTGCTCGGTTGCACTCGGCCTACTGGTTATATTATGTTTGTTCATCTAACTGGTATATCAATTGAAACAGACTATATTTTTTCCGTTTTCAAATCCCTTTAATTCTGACCTTCAGGAGATTTCGCAAGAATATTTCTAAATTCTGTGGAAACTTCAATCTTAATAGTCATTAGGCGCATGTGAAAATAATTACGATCGATGAAGATATTAACCATATCAAAGCTGTAGTTACACTTGCATTTCCTATACTTGGGTCCTAGTTCTGGTCGCACATCCTGGAAAAGTGAGTAACTATTATGCAAGATACGGTAACCAACCCATGCGAAGCCTTGGTCATGACTAAGCAAGACGAAACATTGATGGAATCACTTCGCCATATCCGGTTTAAGGCTTGACTCGAGTCTTTCCACAGCATCCATTTACCAAAAGTGTGGCTATGTGCCCATAAGCCTGACAACAAAACCCTTCAAGAATTGTGAAGGACGGGACAAGGGCAGAGCGAAAACTTAGTTCTGTACTGGTGGTGAGAGTGTGGTGCCAGGTATTCAACCCGATGAATAAACATCTCGTCACAATCCACAACGAAGCGAAGTCCCAAGTCTCGACGAAAAAGAAGGTCTTGAGCGTACTTATGAGCGCTGCCCTCGCCAGGATGTCAAAATTGTGCTTGGCGACTTAAACGCAAAGATAGTATATTCGGCACAATAATCGGAAAATTCATTCCCCAAAACGAAGTATGAATCATGTTATAATAAAAAGACGATATGCCATCAGTATTGTAGACAGGCGTACGTTCCGAGGGGCTAACATCGACTCTGACCACAATCTTATAGCCGCAATGAATTACACCAGACTGTCAAATGATTTTCTACACGACTCAAGGGACAGAAAAAAGTGGCTACCTCGCATCATTGTTATCGACCGCAACGCGCACTATGTGGGAGTGACACCGAGAGTTGAGGAGGAAAACGAAACACATTTACAGTCAAAAAAATCGCGAGGCCGAAATGCGTAAGAAATAGCAATCACCAATCTGCGGACGGAAAAACAGCGGATAGAGCGATTCAGATATATAGAAGAACTTAAAATTATCGTGGGATAAGCCACGCCTATATCGCATATATGATCCTGTCGGGTACTAGGTGAAAGACTAGAATCCACTGCCAACAAACTGATTACACCTTAAGAGTGTGATCTTAGGCCTGGTAAAGCCACCATTGACCAAATATTCTCTATGCGCAAAATCTTGGTAAAGACCCGTGAAAAGAGGATCAATGCAAACTACCTATTCGTCAATTTTAAAGTTGTGTTCGACATCTGTGATCTAAATAAAGCTAGATCATGTCGTCCGTATGGGCAACAAAACTCCAGCTTTGAAAGTTTTCTACGTAGAAGCAGAGTAAAAATTTCGTTAGAAAGATTTGGTAGGGAATTTGCTAGCTTCACTAGGGGTAGTGGCTGGGTTCTGAAATACATTTGCGGTTTTCTGAAAAAGACAAAATTCTTCAGATAAACGTTCAAATTTTTGACGAAAAATGTTTTTCCTGAAATAAAAACATTTAACCTTAGCTTCCCTCTGAAATACAGATCTAAAAAAATATGAAATGTTATCCTTAGGAAGTAACTATATTGAATATACACGATCATCACAAGAACCACGATCTGCCCTACTGACTTCTCACACAAATTCGGTTCCAGTCGAACTTAGCGGCCGCCCGTACATTTGTTAAAATTTCCCAACCACCCAGAGCATCTTCGTTTGGTAATATATAAATATGTACATGTACTGTTTTGTAGTTTAGTAAAAATTACGATCTTTCGCAATCAGTTTTGATGTTAACAATAGTAATCAGCGAGCATCAGCCACCAGCAGTACTTAAAGCGAGAGCAATACTGCAACAAGCGACATTTGTTGCAAGTGATGAATAGGTCGCTGCTCATGCTGATACGATGGTATGTACATACATATGTTGTCGATGGAGAATCATTGATGAATGTTATCAGTAATCGACAGCGGAAACGATCGCAATTTGTTGCACTGTGATCGATGGATAACTGTATCTATCACTGCATATTGAAAAATTTAATTTTCTTGCCTTCATCGATCTTTCTTTTTTTTTTTTTTTTTTTTGTATCAACGTATATACATATATTTATGTGTGAATATTCACTCTTACTTACTACAGAGTTTATTTGGTATTTATGGAAATTCACACGCGCAAATACACACTTCTAGGTAGTTGTACAAGTGTGCAGACCCTGTTAGCAGTTGCCGTGCATGCAAGTATGTACATACTTGTATATTTAATGATTTGGTTGTAAAAATGAAATGCAATTGATGATGTTCCTCTTGTTTTTATGACATAATCACAAAACCCTTTGGCATCATTAAGTAGTTACAAGTACAAACATATGTACGAATGCATAGAAGTTATGCAAGAGCACAAGAAGATCCGCAGTGGAGGTGAATATTGTTGATTTCACAATTATTTTAAATGCGACACACTTTCAAAAAGCTGCTAATTACACTTTTTGATAAATGTTTTTTTTTTTTTTTTGGTTCTTTGACTGAGGTGAGGCAATTTTATATTATGCTCGTATTTTATGTAATTTAATGGACAAACAATTATTCTGTCATATTAAAAGAAGATTGTAGCACAGCAATTAATGTGACGGCTGAGGTGTTTTGTTCTACAACAATTCTCTTTACAACACTTATGATGGATTCAGTGGTGAAGAATCCAACTTCAGGCATAGTAATTAAAAATGCAAGGCTAAGCTCAGTTTTTTTTCTTATGTTAGCGTACTCTACCCTTAAAATATACTCAAACGAAAAGGAGAAAAAACCTCGTTAGGCTGAGTGCCCTATATATTTCTGGTACATCTTTGTTAAATACATGGATTCCTGAAAAACAAAGGAGGAAAGTGGACTATGAGCAATTAGAGGACACTGCAAGTCTTCTCCTAAAGATAGACTTAGATTAGACCAAATTTCGATTGCAGGTTTGGGCAGATTGGAGTACGTGCCTGATACTTCATCCCGACGGAAGAAGCTCTTATATTTCTCGAATGTACTTAAGCCAATAGAGTACCTTGTGTTCTGTTGTGAACTTTAGAGAGTCTAGTTGACCTGCAATGGTTCACTATATCTATTGAATATTATAGAATCCGTAGATACTAGAGCTATAGATTTTGCTCAAACATTTTCGAGTAGTACGGGCATTTGAGCAACGAGCACTCCTACACCTGCTTATTACTCGAGCACTAGTATTTTGAAAAGCAGTTTGATATTTTTCACAACTCTTATATTAATTCTAAATTTATTTATGTAAAGTGTAAAAATCATTGAAACAATAAAAAATTTCGACAAAAAAAATTAAATTTTTTTGTTCGAGCTGCTCGCAGTGCTCGATACCCGGGTATCTAGAGCTCTAGTAGATACTGTTCTTCCTACTGTGGTGATAAAGACTATATATCGGCTTTCAGTTATGTTTTCACAGGGGCAACTAGCCAAACGGACAACTTGCCAAATTTCGGAGAGAGAGAGAAATAGTGAATTGGCTCAAAGAAACCACTATTGAGTCTAACAAGTTTAATGCGATATTTTTGTGGTGAAGACTGCGGAATAAATTATAATTAGATAATTTGCCCAAGTGCATGGTAGGCCATATGCTAGATTTCTACAGGGACTTAATAAAATCACTGAGTGATAAAAGCGTCTTTGAGTTGTCTTTTAATTATTACTTCACCATCTTCACGCGACTTAGATTTAATTATTGAGAAGCAGTGAGTATAAAAGCGACGGACAGACGGACATGGCTAAATCAATTCAACTCGTGATTCTGATACGATTGGTATAAATTTTGGTGGGTCTATCTCTTTTCCTTCTACTACTTATTTACTTCGCACCAAAATTAATATACCATTTCATGGACATGAAAAGTTTAATAATGATCACCACCAAAATTCTATTATAATTGCGATAACCTCTCCTAAGCCACCTGAATTTCAAACAATTACATCGAATCTCAGCTTTCTTACATTCCTTTAATGATAACAGGATGAAAGAGGTTTGCAAGAAAAATTATTTAATTTGAAGATTTAATTAGTCAATTCATCAGCCGACATTTTTGAACAATAATTTATTCCATTCACCATACACTTTTTGTATTAAGGGTATTTTTTTTTTTTCATAAAAAACTAAAATGAAAATTCAATCAATATATTTTGATACAAAAAAAATTAAACGAATTTATTTGGCAAATTTTCTTCACTAATTGATGTTTTATATTTTATAAATATTTATATGTTTCATATTATGTTCGCCATTGTGGTGTTGATATTCTGTTTTACATTGTTCTTGTTGTGTATTTACATATGTATTGTATGTGTGTATGTGTATCTAATATTCAGCTACAATTGCATTTAAATGTATTATATACAAAAATTAAAATCCCAAAAATGTTTAGTTTATAAATATTAAAATAAATATTTATTCGCCAGTCATCATTTCCATGAATTCTAAAATGAGAAGAAAAAACAGAAAGAAACAACTTTTAAATAAAATCAAATTAAATGGAGGAAAATAAAAATTTCTTCACAGAGTGTGGTGAAAGAAACTATATAAATTCGAATAAAAGCAAATTTACGTAGAGGGGCGTACATAGGTATACGTACACGTACATATGTATTTACCGCTTAGGCAGCGGCGGCTCCTCTACAAATGTATCTACAACATATGCACGTACGTGTCTCTACACACCCACGCTGGTTTTACTTTTCACATAAAAAATAGAATGGTTTACTTTGGTGTCTACAATGCATAGATAAATTCATATATTTATATGTTTGTGTATACATACATACTGTATATTCAGAGTTTTTAGTGTATTTTGGAACTATAAAAATAAACCTTGATTCTATTTTACGACATATTTTTAACAGCATACCATAAGTTATATGTAAAGAATAAGTTGTTATTGATCTTATTATGCGTTTTTTGTTCTTTTTTTTCACCAATGCAATACGATATAAAATGAGGGGAAAATATTTGGTAGTATTATTGTGTGTTGAAAATACATACATATATCTAAATATATAAAAATGGAAAATATATTTAAAAAAAAAGCTCTATATTCCTCTCGCAAACGATTATAAAATTATAGCCAAGAAATTTAAAAACGAATTGAAATAAATAATTTTGATTACATACCTTTAGATAATTTTTAGCGACTATTTTTTTATTCTTTTTTTTTTTTTTTTTTTTTTTTTTTTTTGAAATATGTATGTACAAGTATAGACATGCAAAAGTATATTAATTGCTTGTGATTAGACCATTTTTAGAAAAGCATTTGAAAACAATTTTCGTCAATTTATAATTAATATATACCTATATATACTATATAGATATACATATGTGTATTGTTCATACAAAATTAATTAATTTTCAATCCATACTTAATTTTTTATTTTTATTTTTTATAGGAATATAAGTGTGCCAAAGTTAATGCAAACTATTTAAACGAGTTAAAAATATTTTTAAATCTTGAAATAAGTGTTCAAAAAAGTAGGATGAAATATGGACTTGACCTCAAAATATTAAAAAATACACATTAATTATTTATTTATTTAGTTTTATGAGAAGCGAATAAAAGGTTCAAAATTGTTTATACAAGTTTTCTTCAGTGATTTTATATATTTTTTATTTTCGAAATTATCTTTTCCCTGTGTTATTTGAAGTTCAAATGCTTTTCATTTGTGAATTAACCTCATATACTTCCCTATAAAATTCATTTATTTATTAAGATAAGATTTTCTACAAAAATATGTATATTTGTATCAGAATCTATTCTTCGGGAGAAACAGTCAAACAGTTATTTAGTAACTCATAGGGTGAAAATTATAGGGCCTACTACCGAGATGGTGCTAGTAGTTTCATTGTATTTCCCGCTTTTTCAGTTAGTACTAAGCTTTTAGGGAAAGCAGTTAAAATTTTATGATATTTATGTTCCGTTCAAGCAAAGCAATAACTTGGTAAATACCGTCCATATGGTACATCAGAATAACAATAAAACTTTGGCTTATTGACTTCAAACGCTGTCCTAGAGACATCGATGAAGCAAAATGCATATCCGAAATATACGGTAATACCAGGAAGTAAAAAAATCCACAATTGTAAAGACATCAATAGAACGGGCTTTATATTTCATGAGCGCTTTACTGACTGAGAAAGACCAAAAGACACCAAACATATTGATGATTCTGAGCAGTGCTTTGTCAAGTCTAAACTTAACAAACCGAAATTTTTCTGTCGATATGTGACTATATATGTTGACATGTTGATTAATAAACCAATTCAAATACCACAAAACTGCAAACCAATTTTATTCGAGACCTGCGCGCCTACGTCAGTGTCAAAACATTTATCATTTGTCAAAGAAATGTCAGCCATTGACGTGAAAATTTCGGCTAGATTTCATTGCTGGCACGTGGCCAAAAATAATTTTAAGATATAAAATGTTTGAAAGTTATACAAAGCAAACATCCGGTGACCCGAACATTTAGAGAATATATTTATATCAAACTAACTGCA
Organism: Neoceratitis asiatica; assembly: GCA_030068015.2. Classification (NCBI taxonomy): domain Eukaryota; kingdom Metazoa; phylum Arthropoda; class Insecta; order Diptera; family Tephritidae; genus Neoceratitis; species Neoceratitis asiatica. Next base: position 18,242,947 of record CM061527.1, read on the forward strand.
TGACCAATGATAACTAGCTAAAAATATTAAAATAGTTTCAAGTTGAGTGGAGTGACGGCGAACAAATTGCTTTGACAGTTAGTCAGAAGACATGATTTAATTTAAAATATTTTTGTAATTAGAAATAAAAACTTAAGGAATTAGAAAGCAATTTGAAGATTCTAATGAAAGATTCCACACTCACTGAGTAGTTGAAAATTTTCAACTAAAACTAAGCAGTATTAAATAAAAACAATTTTTTGAGAAACTACTTGTTGTCTAATACATTATAAGGTTTAGTTTTTGATAAAAAAATTTAAAAAATTTCACTTCTGGGGCAATCTCGACCAGTTTTTTGTAAAATTCGGCTAGAATTTTTAAAGTCTATAGGCTTTTAGCTAGTGTCTGGCCATGAATATATTTTGAAAGTAAAGTTTCACGTATCACATTTCCTTTCTCTCAATGTAGACACACCCTCTCCAATGCACACCTATACTTAAATAATATGTAGCACAAATGAAACTTACCATCGAAATCAACGGTACCGGAACCATCAGAATCGATTTCCTCAATCATGATGTCCAACTCCTCGTTGGTCAGCTGATCATCCAACTCACGCAAGATTTCACGCAAGCAAGAGGTGGGAATGTAGCCATTGCCTTGTTTGTCGTACAAGCGGAAAGCTTCACGCAATTCCTTTTGCATGGCTTCATCATCCTCCTCGACGATGAATTTAGCGGCGAGTTGTACGAATTCCTCGAATTCCAAACGACCGGACTCTGCGTGTTGTGTATGGGAAAAAGATCGCAGCATTAATAACATATCAATTGAAATTAATATTATACTGAAGCAGGGAAAACTCACTGTCCTCATCGACCTCATCGATCAATTCCTCCAAGATCTTCTTGTCGAAGGGCTGACCCATCAGACGCAGAATATCAGCGACCATTTCAGTTGAGATGCTGCCGCATTTTTGATGATCGAAACTGTTGAAGGCCTTTTGCAACACGGCAATTTGCTCGGGGGTCAGATCCTCATCCTGCAGTAAGGAGCGTAGAAATGTTTATTAATTTATTATGGATAATATTATTGATGTTGAACAAAATCTTTTTTTTTTACAAATGTTTTTTTTTCAACACTTAATTTTAATAACTCAAGTGCGAAAATCATTTTTTTGAACTTGTACTTGTAATATGTTTGCACACAGTTTTCGAAAATTAAAAAAAAATCCATTATCTTTTAACACTTAGCGTACCATGATATTTTAGCTAGTAATTCTGTGTTGCAATGCGGACCGAATTCAAAAACAGAATGATTGCAACGGCAATTGCAGTCTTACATTTGCGTGAAAATCTCGTTTTTATTTTCCAAATTTTCTGCTTACATTATTTATTTTCCATTTTATTTCATTATACTCTTATTCTTTTTATAGAATTTTATAATTGTTTTTGATTTTCACACAAATGTTAACAACTCGCTTAAAAGCATCGGTACACCAACACGAACAAAATTTGAAATAATGATATTTGCAAACTCAAATAAAATTGCAAAATAAAAATAAAAATATAATAAATAAATGAATTCTCATGAAAAAAGTGAAATTAAGATGTAAATAAAATAATAAAATAAAATTTTTGATTTTTGCTCATTTTTTTCTTAATTAATAATGTTCACTCACAATCAAGGGAGTGCTCATTTTGGCTGTGTATCGTTCGTTGTTCTAAACAAATGTTGAGGTAGAAATGTCCGGTTAGCGGAACTATTTTCCTTTTTGAAATTTTCAAAACTGACTTTTATGATACCTCTAAGGCAAACAATTGGCCCCTTCAGCGTACGATTCTCAACTGAAATTAGTTCAACAAATTAGTTTTGACTACAAAAAGTTTTTAAAACATCTAAATCGTTTAGTGTTTAAGTGGGCAATAATGAAATAACAACAACAATGGCATATAAAAATATCCAAACCTATTGAGTAATGAGTACTAGAGAGAGGGCGGAAGTTTTGAATGTGTACTGCAGTACGAGGCGCGCCATTTCACTGATAAATTTTCACACCAAAGCAACCTCCTCTCACTTTCTCTCTCTCCCCATCCACTGGCGTCTGCACAACAACAGTGCGGAGCACAAACACCCACACGTTGGCCGCACAGCAATACCCTCACGCAAAAGGCAGCAATAAACAATTGTTAAAATGCCTGCACAGGATCACTATATATATATATACATATATATGTACATATACAAACTTTCATATAACATACATATGTATATGCATTAGTATATATATATTCATATGCACTTTCGCACGCCCCATTGAAATTTCCAAAAGAGAGCCATAACAGAAACACACACACTCACACATAACTAATAGCTTTCATCCGTTTTTAAGCATTATTGTACAACAAAATCAAAAACAGATACAACAACAACAGCAATGTTAAAGAAACACAGTCCAACAAAACAACACCACAATCACAACAACCGCAATAACAACAACAACCATAAGAAAGAATCAAATTAGCACTGGTAAGAGCTGAACACATACATATGTATATATGTGCGTGCATGTGTAGACATATATTTTTGTGTGGAAACAATAAAAATTGTTTCGAAAAGCGCTACAACAATAACAGCAAAGTATTTTGTGAAAAAGACTGTAAAATCATTGAATTCTCCAACGTCTTGTATATATAACATACATGTATACATATGTACATTTGTATATTTATGTTCTTTCTAAGATATTTTGTAGCGGTTTGCGAAGCTTAACGAAATCAAGACGAAATAAATATTTATGAAAATTCTATACACTGTGAGAAAATTGGAAAATGAATCTACACACAAATGATTTTTGATTAACAAGATCCTGCCTGCCTTTGTCCATGTATGTATGTATGTGTGTATGGTCACAGCAACATTTTCGGTAACGAAGAAGTAGACAAGTTGGCCACTCAGGAGCCTAAACGAATCTAGACGAATCAAAGGCAGAGTTAATACCATACCCGCGAGGAATGACCAAGAGAGAGCTTTATACACAAATAGCTCAGAACAGATGGAATTCTATAACCAAATACAAGATAACGAAGCAGATATGGTCTAGGTATGACACTTCAAGAAAAAAGGTTTAGGAAAAGTATATACAGACGCACAACTACATAACGGGGCAGTTCTGTCACAAATCCGATATAGAATCCATCAGGTACAAAACCTTGAATGGCTGGCTACTAATGGATATAAATAGTTTCATAGCGAGAGCCGAGTTTAAGTGTCAATATTTACTTTAAATGGAAAAATTCCACATCATTAGTGGGGCTAAATGACATAGTCATCCGGTTTCGACGATTTTCAGTATCATTTAATTCATTATATGAGTGTAGAATACCGAACTTTATGTTCATAGATTCTTTATTGAAGTATTTATGACCCAAAAACACATATCTGACCCAAAAACACATATCTGAACAAATCGGTGGTATGGGAGCTATATGATATATGCGACCGGTTTGGTCAGTTCCGACAAATGATCAATACATTATAGAAATACACCCGCATACTAAGATTCGTTGAAATATCTCAACAACTGAGAAATTATTTTGCGTTCAAACAGACAGTCGGACAGTCGGACATGGCTAAATCAACTCATCTCGTCATTCTGTTACGATCGGTATAAATTTTGGTGGGTCTCCCTCTCTTCTCCTTCTGGTACTTACATACTCGGATCAAAGTTAATATAAAATTTCATGTACATGAAAAGTATAAAGAATAATCGGAAATATACTTCCGAAAAAAACGTTTTTTTTTCGAATCTAAATAACAACAAGCCTCTGTGCTTCAATGGAAGCATGCTATGGTTAAATATATCCTCTAAGATCACTTAAAAATGCCAAAATTATTACCAAATCATGCCAATTCAACACCAAGATGGGAAGTCCAGGCTCTTCGACCGAATCTTCTCAATTGGGCTTTGCCGAAGCGTCGGAGCCAAAGTATGGTTGAGAGAAGCAACAACTACAAAAAAAAAAGAAATCCAACGATTTGAAACAAAATCACTAGTGCAGAGGTTGAGAGCAATCGATTTGATAGGGGGATCTTCCAGATTTCTTGTATTGCCAATTACAGACAATTAAAGCAATTAAGGCAATAAAATATCCCAACAAAAATTATAAATATGTAAGAACATCCAGAGGGTCAATAAACAAATAACATATAGGAAATATCACTTGGTCCTAGATCCCACCAATGTTGAAGATATTGAAAAGTTTTGAAAGGCTTGCTCACACTGATGAGCATGCCACCATTGATTGCCTTCTAGTTTTCAGTGCTTTCAAATACATATGTGTTAAAATAGTGGAACACTTAAGGTCCTAGAACAATCCCAACGTAAGGCAAAGACAAACCAAAGACAACCAAATTCTTTCTGGCACTGAGCAAAAGAGAGGAAAAAAATAAATTCTAGTAGACGTACAGATGAGGCATATTATTCTGCGATATAATATGCACAAGCCAGGTAGGGTAGTATCGGTAGAGTGCAGAGGGTCACATAGTTAAAATAAGGCTAGAAACTAACTTTGCAAGTGTCCGTCCTTCAGGAGATTGAGACGTCAAATCTTCCGACTCCAGCTTCGAAAAAATAAAGCAATTCATTAAATCGAGCGTACTGTCCACAAGATCATAAGTGGCAGCCCTAAGTCAAGTCCACAACCTGCCCTTACAACCATCCAACCAACTAAAGGTTGAACTATAAGTGTGTTTTATAGAAACCAAGCAAAAGAGAACACCACACATTACTTGTATAAACTTTTTCTGGAACCGTTTACCCAAAGTTAATGTTTGCTAAAACTTTTCGTGGATAAAAGATAAATTCTTAAATATTTTTTGTGTTTCAAACAGTATTAACTTTTCAAAGGCATAATCCATTACCGAAAATCGAAAAACAGCTGAGAACAATAATACAAATTCACTCGTCCTTAGAGTTACTTTTGTTTTCAAACAAGTCAATACTCAAGTACATATTATATGTTCTACATGTATGTAATATGTACGCATGTACAAACGTATACATATATACATATGTATATTATCGGACTAATTATTCAAAATTCACAGAGCTCCCGCTGAGTTTGACAAATGAAAAATGTGTTTTAAGACTTCTTAGCGATTTTTGTTTACTTTTCATAATGGAGAATGCTAAATGAAATACACAAAAATGTATTAAACAATGAAAAGTTGAATAAAAGTATTGCTTATTTTTTCCTTATTAAGAGCGAGTGAGATAAAAAAATATGCCAACAGGAGAGAGATCAAGCCGCAATATGCCGTTGGCCGGAGCTAATCACTGTCAGGCTAATACGATGTGATAGGAAATCTACAGCAATGTTTCTTGTTTTTTCATTTTTATTGTTGTTGCACTATATTTAGACATACATCTGTGGTGTATTGTTGTTCATGTCGGATTATAAACGATTCGAATTTTATTGTGTTTTCTGAAATATTTTTCTTTTTGCGGATCTGCGTATTTCACACGTTCCATTGTCAACAGTAGCAACACTCATACACATAGTATGCATATATGTATGTATAAAAAATAGATTATTTTTATATAAAATCCATGGAACTTGCTATGAAGAAAATTTTATTAATGATCACTATAAATTTCTATTTTTAAACACCAGCATTTCGGTATACATATTTGTTGCTTTCTCTCCGCTGAACAAATTCGCTACAAATATTTTAACTATTTTGCATTAATTTTGTTATAATTTTGTTGGCTGTATGTAACTCTGCATAATAGGATTCGCTTTAAATATTCTACTCTCTGTATTTTATTAATTGCTCATGTCATACATGAAAATTAAAAGATGAGTTTAAGGCATAATTTAATTTATTTGTTTTTTAACTGTATATTTGCAAGCATCATTTATTCTTCTACGAGTATATGAAGAAAAATTAGGATGATAACTAGAAATATGAAGTGTGAAAATAATGACAGAATAAATTGTTTAATAACAGATTGTCGTTTATGAGAGACATTTGTCTGTGATACGCGCACAGGTTTCCAAAAAAAAATTATTTTTTTTTTAAATTTTACAAATAATGATTCTTTGTTTTCCTTTATATCAACTTATTTCATTTCATTTCATTTTATTTTATTTTTCAATATTTCTATTATTTTGTATTATTTTAATTTATTTTCTTTTACTTTATTTTATTTTTTAAATTGTAATTTATTTTAATTATCTCATTTTATATTTCAGTTTAATTCCATATAATTCGTTTTATATTACTTTAATTAATTTTTTTTAGTATATACTTTTTTTTCGTTCTATTTATTTTTATTCATTTCATTTTATTTTAAATTATTTTACACTATTTTTATTTATATTCTATTTTATTTTATATTTTTATATTTTTCTTCATTTTTTTATTCTATTTTAGATCATTTTACTTTATTCCATTTTATTCCATTCTAATTTATTATTATTATTTTTTTTTTTATTTTACTTTATTTTTATTTAATTATAAATTTTTATTTTATTTTATTTTTGTTTAATTTTTTTTTAATTTTTTTGTGAATTTTTAAAAAAAAAAATTTTTATATTTTTTTTATTGAATTTTTTTAAATTTATTTTATTTTATTGTTTGATTTTGTTTTATGTAATTTTTTTATTTTTTATTTTTTTTATTTATTTTTTATTTTCTTTTATTTTATTTTTTATTTATTTTTTTTTCATTTTATTCCATCTTATAATTTTTGAATTCTGAAAATGGCACATATGTTTATGCTAAAGCAGATATTACATTTCCGATTATTTAATTCTACGTTTTTCAGTTTTTCATATTAATTTTGGAGCGCATCCAGTGTACAAGTATATCCTCTTATAAACACATATTCGTATTCGTGCTTTATGAGATAATCCCAGCTTAAAATATTTAATCTGCATTTAATTAAATTTAAGTCGCGCTCATAATTAAAGTATGAACAAATATTCGATTTCAAAATGTTTTCTTTGACCACTGACATACGGATATGATTAGTTAATTAATGAATTTTTCTGAAATGTTCAACCATCGCTGTTAAAGTAAACTAATAATGATTTCCAAACTGCCTTTGCTGTATGTGCATTTGTTTGATTACACAGACACACAGGTTTTCTGTTAGTTTCTAAATTAATTTCATAAACAAAAAATATTACCAAATATAATTAGCTTTGATAAGCCGACATTTGATGGAGTTGAATTCAAATCAACTTTTACAGCTATTTATATGCTTTTGAGTTTAACTTAGGTTTTGTGTTTGTATAATAAAAAGATATTGGCTTCCACGTGAGAAGCATTTTCACTTCACAATATTAGTAATCATTAAACCCAACTATGTAATGCCAGATGGTGGTTCAATGTAATTTAAGGTGAATCACTCATATACAGAATTTCAGTGCATTTTGAAACATTCAATACCGGTGTGGTAACCTTTCCTCTCAAACAGAGAAGGTGTTTCCATATTTCACTCAAGTCTTCCATTCTAAAATTCCTGCATATATCCTTGTAAATGATATATATTTTGCCAACATGTAACTCCAGCACGAACACAACCTGGGTGCATCCTAATTAGCTGCCTTCATCAAGTTCATTGTATTGATTTATTGGCATCTTTGGTTTTTCCTGGTGTGGTTCAATCACCAGGCAACAAACGGTTTTGGTAAACTCGCCAACTATTTCGTTCTTTTGAATGACTTTGTAGCTTACCACCCAGTTATGAACTTTATTGACTGCAGCCACTTAATCCATTGCTTCCTTGCTTCCAAGAACTAAATATTTATTTCATAAGAAGATGAATGGTACCTAAATTCCGCCGCTTCCTCTATCAGCCATTCTTACTCTTGATTGCGTAAATGTTGTATGTTCCGTGGAGAACTGTATGTTTTTGCGTGGTAGACTCTTTTGGTGTAGCCTGAAGTCTTCTCTCCTTAATGAAGCGCAAAATTGTATGTGAAGCTGTTGGAGTACTTTACGAACGCAACCATTATGTAGGATGCAGCGAGCCATTGTATTCTCTCGAGTAGCCAACCTGGCTTCATTCCACTTCGGGTTTAATCTTCGACAGCTCAGAAAATTTTTTATAGGCAAGAAGACCAAATTAGATATATCGACTGATTCTAGACTGCTCTCAAATGCTTCATTTGGGACATTGTTAAGTGCTTCATTTGGAACATTGTTAAGTGCTCCACCTTTATCCAGTAAGTCCAGGCATCTGCTCCAAAGCTGTTTGTATTCAGATTTAGTATGTGAAGACAATTGAGAATGATTTTTATACATACATATATTAGGGATTAGTCTGCGTCTCTTAACATATCAAAATTGCAACCAAGTGCCGATCACTAAGAACTAAGAAACGAAGAGGACTACGTTTGACCGCCAAGTTTGAAAGTGCAATAGACAAAATTTTAACTAATATAAAGGGTGTTTTTTATAGAGGTATAGAACTTTAAGTTGGCATTACTTTTCAAGATGGCGACCGATTTAACAGCTGTCAAGTGATTTATTCTCAGTTTGGTTTGGTAATTCATCATGAATAGACTCATGCCTGAACAACGTTTGCAATGGGCCCAAAACGAGATTACCGTTGTTCCCGATTTTCATAAGCGAATTTTGTTTAGCGATGAAGCGCACCAACAAACAAAACTGCAAAACTGCCGCATTTGGAGTGAAGGTAATCCTCAAGTGTATGTTGAAACACCGTTATATCCAGAAAAACTGACTGTTTGGTGCGCTTTATGGGCTGGTGGAATCATTGGTCCGTACTTTTTCAAAAACGAAGGTGGCCAGAACGTTACAGTCAATGGTGATCGGTATAGAGCCATGATTACTAACTTTTTCATCCCTGAATTGAATAACCATGATGTCCAGGAGATGTGGTTTCAACAAGATGGCGCAACATGTCACACAGCTCGTGCCACAATAGATTTATTGAAAGACACGTTTAGTGACCGCCTAATTTCACGTTTTGGACCTGTGAAATGGCCTCCAAGATCTTCTGATTTAACACCGCTAGACTACTTTCTGTGGGGCTATGTAAAGTCATTGATCTATGCGGATAAGCCACAAACGCTTGACCATTTGGAAGACAACATTCGCCGTGTTATTGCCGATATACGGCCACAAATGTTGGAAAGTCATCGAAAATTGGACGCCCAGATTGGACTACATCCGCGCCAGCCGTGGCGGTCATATGCCAGAAATCATATTTAAAATGTAATGCCACAAGATTATCTTTCGGATAAATAAAATTCATGTCAATCGAATAATCCATCGTTGTTATATTGCAACTTAAAGTTCTATACCTCTATAAAAAAACACCCTTTACATACATTGTGTAGTAAAGTGCAGATTTTGCTATACATTTTGGATATTCGGTAAAGAGCTACCTAGTGAATATCGTTTCAGTTTAATTATTTTTAATAATCATTTCGTTGTAGTTAATAAACATTACTTCCCAAATTTTAATATGATGTTTCATTTAATAGCGAATTTATTTTCCATAATTACCCAGACGTTTATTAGATGTTGTCAACTATTCATTTCAAATACTGTTTGGTGTTTGTAAAATGTAGTTGTAATGAGTTTTGTCTAAATATGGAACAGCTGATGTACAAATCACATAAATCAAAAAGTGCTCAATATGGATATAACTGGATAGCTTTAATTACTGCTGTTAATTAACTATAAATAAGTTTTGATGATTTGTATACTGCAAGGGAGTGAGTACACTGTTATTTATAGTGAAATCCATTTACAGTATGTTAAATTTAATATTATTATTATTATATAGATCTTCATATTTTTTTTCTTACCTAACCAATAAAAGAAACTAATCAAATGAAAGTATTTATATCCAATATATCCTTCTCTAATTTATGGTTTTGCGTCTTGATGCTATTACCAGCAAATGGATGGACCTACACTTCCTTCTACACCGCCTCCGAACGGCTGATGGTTGTTTATGAGGTGCTATAATTTCCTGTCAGAAATATACTCTGAGGGCTTGATACATCCTGATGGGGGGTGGCCGCAATCAGAAAAATTTATTTCTTATAATTTTGGATGTTGGTAGGACCAGAACTAGAAATCTGACCGTCCGAATGGCAGTACACACTACTAACCCCTATTGCTGCTGTCGTATTTATTTACAGTTAAATATAATAGGTGCTGCATAGCAACCTACATGGTGGAAATCAATATGAATTCTGACAAGGTGGGCACTAAAAATATAAGATTTTTTTTTTTTTTGCTACCAAGTACAAGCTTTGAGCAACAGAAAGTGGTGTTAGACAGTAGTGTTAGATAGTAAAAGCAAATGCAGAGAAAAGTTTAAAGAAGGCTAGAGTAGATCCTGTGTGAAGATGTTAGTCTCAACTTGGGTATATCAGCTACTCTCTCACGTTAGATCTTCGTAACGGTGGTCGAATCGGTACTTTTCTATTACACGTTGGAAAGCGCTTCACAGCATATCTGATGTCAGTTAGACCTCGGAGCAGCTTAAGTTTAGAACTTAACAAAACGAATTTACTATATATTCTTTTTCGGTCCAGATCTTCGATTAGCTATAAAAATCTACGAAAGCGGGTGCCCTGGTGTAGTGGTAAGAACGTGACAAATCCATAACTACAAGCATACACAGAGCTATATATTTGGAGGTCATTACGTTCGAACTATTTTCTATAGTGCAAACGCCGAAGTTAACGTATGCAGATGATTCCTAAAGCCTTTGTGTTCGTGGATAAAGAGTTCGTTAGTTCTGGCAGATAGCAAAAAGCAATTAGAGGATATTAAAGTAAGAAATCGGTGTACCTACGGAAAATGTTCCTTCTAAATTAAATACAATGTCTTCGTCATGTGGTAATACTCTTTTCCAAGAACTGATATTTTGCTATTTTATGCGCTAGGTAAACCTGTGTTTTAGTGTAGTGCGGAACTGATTGGAAATAGAACATACGTTGGGTATATCAGGGACGAGTCTGTATAATTAAGAATTGAGTCTACCTCAGTATCTAGATTTTTATTGTGAACTCATTACTTGTTGTTACTGTTTGTATATAAACGTTTGTTGAGAAAAACGACATCAAGCAGGCCTTGAAATTGCAATAATCTCCTCCATGTAATTCGATAACCACAACATGGGGATTAAATACCGCAAGCTGACCGCTAAAAAGTTCAAACGCAATCACTTTGTAATAGAATTTAGTTTTTCTCACTTTGGTTAGTAGAAGGTGTGTAAAAAACGAAATACCCTAAGCGAACACCAACAAACATCAAAATTTGTCCTCGATCGAAGTGTCGCCGCAAATTCTGTGCATTTCCATCAAAAGCTCAAACAGACACCCGGCAGCCAGCTGTGGCGTGAGCTCGAGGCATAACTTAAATAGTTTCCTATTTCCGTATGCGCCACACATAGCGCACATTCGGACACACGTGCATAATTACTTACGTACAATATATTTTGGACATACATACAGACTGCGTAGAAATATTTGAAATACCAAAGATAATGTGTCAAAAGTGCTTAATGCCAATAACAAAACGCACAAAATCAAACAGTCATTTTGGCTGCAGCTACCAACTGACCAAGTGATCCGGCAAATTAATTGAAAAGCCAATCACATTAACCACCATTGTCAGCAAATTGTGCGAAATTCAAGTGTTTACCACATGAACATTTGGTGCGTGCCTGCATTTGTGTGCGTGTAGTTATGTTTATTTAATAGACTTTGGTATGCGTTTGGTTGCAACGTTCAAGTCAGCACAGCCAATGATTTTAAATCGTTAAAAAAGGCAAAGCAAATACAATTCCAAGGCATACGCATATATACATACATATATAAATACTTACGTATGCACCTGCACTTGGGCGATGTGGCAGCGGCAAAGGGGCATTCGTACTCCCAGTGACAACATACTGCTGCCAAACTCGGCAAATTTTCACGATCACTGACACAACGCAATCATCGGCTTGCGGCGACGCATAGTGGCAGCATGGAGGCAATGTTGGTTGCGGCTGCTTGCTGGCTGTCGTCAGTTTTATGTGACTCAGCTGTACTCTGCCCGAGGCAATTATGCACTTGGATTTGTTGGCCAAAAGAAGGCAGTAGCGTGTGTAGTGAGCTGAAATATTCAATATATATTTACATAGAGATCAGATGCCTCCATAAGTGTATATGTTTTGTTCTACGCACATCTTAAATAATAGCATCAATAAAATACATACAATTAGATATAGATTTACTCATTGCTTTGAAAATCCTCATTTGCACTGACTTAATTACAGAGACTTAATTTGCCATCATTTACATGTTGTTGCTACTAAATGTAGCATGCAAGTTAGCCTTAACCCAAAACGCACAGGAAGTTGGCTAATATAGATACAGATGTACAATTTTACATATAAACTTTTTAATTTACCCAAATGTGCAGTGTACAAATCTAAAAGTGTAAAATATTTTATTTGGATATTATTATAAATATTTTGTTCTACCAGTTGTTGATGAAATTGTATTGTTGCAATTTTATATTATCGAAAATGTCAATTTTTTAATGAAAAAATATTGTAATACTGTCTAACCCTGCTTAAATATAATAATTTTTCCATTAACTGCAGCCTAGGAAAGTAGGCGTTCAGCCACAACTTTTGCTGCGGCAATGGCACAGATTCTGGATACGAGTCTTTTCAATAGGGTTCTGGGTTCAGGCGAACCGCACTTGCCAAACACAACAAAATTAAGTGGGAAAGTGAAACCTATCAAAAAGACTGGTAAACATTCCACGGCACCAGACACCTAAGGGAGTACTGGTGGCCGAAACAATGACTATTCCCAAATCGAACCCAAAGTCAGAAGAGACAGAAAAACGGCTGCAGACACCTAGAGAGGCAAAAGCAACTAACAACTGGCTGCGAGGGACAGTTACATATCTTCCTAGTATGTCATACACAGAGAAGATCTATCCCAGCAGGTATGCCATCATAGATGCTGGAAACCCCAGAGGGCACATGACGTCTAAGCAACAAACCTTGCCGACCTTCTTATCGACTTATCGAGCTCATCTTACCGTCATATTCAGTTAGATGCTAAAAAAACTTCCCAAGCTCGGCTTGTGCGTGACGACGATGTTCCCAAAACTCTGAAGACACATATCTTTATGCGGGAAAGGGTGTCTATAATGTAGACTCCTTGCCAAGGGTGGTAAAGCTTTCCTTTACGTCATCAACATCCAATTCGTCATATGGCGACTAAAGCCACAAATGAGGGAGGTTCCCTTTAAAGTGCCGAATCTGAGAGGGGTGATGTAGAAGAGTAAGCGACACCACCAACGGCTGGGTTTGCCAATCCATTGCTACTGTATGACATGTCGACAGTGGCAAAAGAGATTCGTGGATATCATCTTGATTGGTGAAGGGATGAGTGATACGTACTGACTTAATATCTTCTGAAGAGTACAGATTCTTGAGCAGAACTAAATGCTAAATTTATATCATATATTTACAACATATGTTTATCGAAGCACCGTAGCATCCATGAAATTACTTTACCGCAGGAGTAAAGGTAAATTTTGATATCGCGTTAGTTCACGAATCTGGTCTCTTCTGTAGTAACTTCTAAATATTTTATACCAGCTGCGGAATTACAACCCAAGTATCTATGTATTTTTCAAAAAACACTATAACTTCTCTCTTTTAGTAGATATGTCATCCAGAGATATCACATTGGTGAAGCCGGTGAGATATCCGCTACTTCTGGTGTCATCTGTCTATTATAAGAATCTAAGAATCTTCTTACTATAAACGCAGTTAGGCAGCCCTACAACTTTATGAAAAGGCGTAGAAGGGAGGTTTAAGATGTCAGTATTTGCAATTGTAGTGCGATAAATCATGTGTTGGAATGGATAGATCTACCATTGGAACGCAGATTATATTATCATAGTAATATTGATTTTCCAATAAAAAACGAGGGCTCACAGTTACTGATGTATCTCAATAAAACCAGAACCAACTGGAACAAAAATAGAGCACACAAATCATTGAGCTCCATATCGGAGATCGATTCAGTTGTTGAGAAAAATTTCTGAAATCATCATTAGAGCAAGGCCGGATCTATACTAGCCAAGCTTGGAATGACGGTAGAGCTAAGCAACATAAGAACTGTCGAGCCAAAGCACTTCGCTTAATGCTGAGATGATTATCATTATTTCGAAAGTACTCATATAAGCTGAAAGAGGCGTAGAGGCATCAACTTTTCATGCAGACGAAGACAATTTTAAAATTGACTAAGTGGAGTGTATGCCGATACCTTTTCCTCGATTTGAATAGCTCAAATCTGTACTACCAAATTCTAGTGATAGTGAAAAAAACTTCTTCGCGGCAGATCTTCGACACTGTCTTAAAGACGTCAAAAAGATAAAAGAAATATATTACTAATATGCTATACACCTAAGTTCTTAAGCCACTAAATAAATTTTAATTATTTTTCATTAACGTAAATAAATAAAAAAAATTATCCCTAACATGTAGCCGCATTTATATATGCATATCCGTTGTCATCCTTCAACCACCAGCTTGCGGCACAATTATTAATACACACTTATCTGTGGAGAAGAACAATTTCAAATCAAAACATATAAAATTCCAACACACCATATTTAATCACCAAGTCATTGCCACACATCAAATACAAATCATCAGAAACATTACCTTGAGGAGTTCTGAAGCATAGTTGCAAGCAAAAAGAGCATTCCAGTATTTAATATGTTATTATTTTGAAATTATCGAGTTCTAAGTAAACAAAGTAAATGCATAAAACAAGTGGAAGTACGCAAAATAAACCAAAAAAATCACAGCTAAGCTCACAAATGACTTTCAAATCAACAATTTTTCAGCTCATTAATTTGGTAGTAAAATTTTAATCCCATTAAAGGCCAAACAAATGCTACAAATACGCATTCAAATCACGCACAAATTTGAAGAGTATACTCAAGTGAGTACTCTCAAGTACTCTCTGAGCAACTGTGCAACAGCAACACAATGCCAAATGCGATGTAAATAAACCCATCTTATGAATGAGTGCGTGACAAGCGAGCAACTTCCAACCTATTAAATGTGCAATGATACCAATTAATTAACCATTTTTGCAAATCTTCTTTTTTGTTTTTGCTTTTGTGCCTTTGCTTTTTCTCATTCACATATACATACATAGTTGGCAACCTTGGTTGACTCTTTTAAGTAGCGGCAAGTCAAATGAATGATCACTTGAGCGAATGACGAGCGCATCCAGCACTTTTAAATGCCTTTTAATATATGGAAGTGGTGCGAGACAATTATGACATTCACTTTATGACAATTTACTTTTATTTACTTCGCCAGGTTCTTTATACATATTTATGTTCTTTTTGATTTTTATTATATTTATTTTATTTATGTAAAGTCGATTTATAGTCGGCGAAACATTAGGGTTTTCTAGCATGATTGCTAAGGAATATGTAAACAGCATGAAAAACAAATGATAGCTACACCGTGAATATACATAGTATATACATACCACATGTGTCTAAGTAATGCATACTGTAGACAAATTCCAAGTGAACAAAAGGATTGCGCAATACTTTTCTGAAACCTAAAATGGCTTAAAATTCATTTATTTTATGAAAATTTACTGTATGCAAAGGGTTATCAATTTCGAGGTTCCCTACCTTTTTAAAGAGAAAAAAACACAGAAGAAATCAAATTTAATAGGGAATGTTTATTATCTTTCGAAAGAACATTCTATGGCATTTATTTCTTGAAGATTATCTTTTTCAAACGTTGACCGTGGCTACGTCTCAAATGGTCCATCAATTGAGTCCAATTTTCGATGACTCGTTCGAGCATTTCGAGTGGTAACTAGCCAATGCCACGCGTGATGTTTTGCTCCAAGCCCTGCATCGAAGCGGGATTGTCCACATAGACTTTAGACTTTACATATCTGCACAGAAAAAGATCTAACGGTGTGATATCCCACGATATTGGTGGCCAATCGACCGGCCCAAAACGTGAAATTATCTGCTCACCGAAGTGTTCTCTCAATAAATCCATTGATTGGTGCGATGTGTGGGAAGTGGCGCCGTCTTGTTGAAACCAAATGTCACGGAGATCACGAACTTCAATATCAGGCGTCAAATAGTCGGTTATAGTGGCGCGTTAACGGTCGCCATTGACGGTTACGTTCTCACCGGCATCATTTTTGAAAAAATATGGACCGACGATTCGACCGGCCCACAAACCACACCAAACCGTTGTTTTTGCTAAATAGCAGCTTTCGAATTTCTTCGGCAATTTTGATTATTTACATATCCATTGCAGAAATGGATCTCATCGCTTAACAAAATTTGGCTCGAAAAAGTAGGATCTTCTTGGAACTTTTCAAGATCCCATAGAACGAAGCGAATTCGCTTGAGAAGGTCGAGCGGCTTCAGTTCTTGCACAAGCTGTAAAAAACGTAAAATGAGCCAAGTCATTCCATACGCCATTCCGAGTTTCTACGAACGGCGCCGAACCGACTCTCCATGGTCTTCGTGTATACTCTCAATTATGGCCGCTATAGTTTATTCACTGTGTGCTGAGCGTTGTCTATTCGGCAGAATATTAGCCAATAATGAATGCTGGGTCTAAAGATGAATGATGGTGTTGCGAATAGTATGCTCAGTAGGCCGATTATGTTGACCGTAAGTTGAGCGAAGCACGCTAAACACATTCTTTACAGAACGTGAATTTTCGTAATAAAATTGAATGATTTGTAAACGTTGTTCAGACGTAAATCTTTCCATGATAAAATGCCAAGTAATACTAAACAATAATAACATGACAGCTTGACACGACTCACGCGTTATCTGTCAAAAAAAGCTATTGAAAAAGGTACCTCTACTTGGATCACCTTTAAGCGCTATCGCTATCTAGAATAATTTTAGAAACATCACAGCTTCAGCGCCACCATTGTTATCTCTTTAGGTACAAATATATTTTCGATTAGCTAAGATATCTTCGAAATAAGAGACATTTTGAAAAGATCTATTGACCAGTGTAATATTGAAAGTTTTTATTTATTGAACTGTTTAGCAATTGAATTATTAACTTTTACGAGCCAAATTTAATTTTATAATTAAAGCCATAATATTTGACATTATACGTTATGTCTTACAAATGATCAAATTAAAAATACAATTATTGTTTAACTTAATTATAAGTGATCTTGCGACCCCAAAAATTATATTAAAAAAAAAATGAAGTAAAAAATATTATTAAAAATATAACATTGAAATTAAGCAAGGTAAAATAAGCAAAATAAAATGTAATGAAATATGATAAAATACAATGAACAAATTTAAGTAAAAAGAATGTGGAATTAGTAAATTTCTTAGGAAAGACCTCATGTGGAATATATAATGCCAAACAAAATCAAATTTATTAACTTGGTTCTTATCTAAAAAAAAAAACTACAAAAAACTTCTTTCGAATTATTTCCATAAAATTTTATTTTGTCGTAGTAACAATACCCCGGGATATGGCTTACGGGCTTACTTGTAAATGGAATTGTTTTATTGACAGCCAACTGCTCAAAGAATGATGAACGATCTAGCTGCTGCTGATGGCTGATCATACATACGTGCATGCATACAAGTACTAAAAATGTAAGAAGTGCAAATAGATATACATATTTGTATGCCACATTCACTTGCAGCATTATCTTTTGATTTCTGTTGCAGTTGCTATAGTAACATGATAAAATCATCTATTGTATTCGATACACACAGACGTACATACCTGTATCATTACACATTTTTTTAAGTATAAATATTTTTCAAATATTTTATTTTGAGTTGTTGTTTTTTTGTTTGCTGTTTTTGCTTCAATCTTTTAACATTTGATTTTGCCTTTGTTATGGCTTTTTGGTGGCAGTGGTGTTGATGATGTTGATGTCAGCGCATCTGTGATTTACGATGCCGCAAATATCCCACTCACCCACAAGCTGTTGTTGTTATTGTGTTTGTGTTGGTGTACAAAAACCTCAGACCGTCGAGTACTGTATTGTTGTTGTTCCACTCCTATTTGTATGCTATATACCCACCGCACAATGTACTAACTAATGTAAATGCATTTATGAATATGCCAGTCTAATTCGATAATAATCGGTGTTAATCTCCTTACACTAATCATAAACGCTAAATAGCATTGCTCTTTAGTGTAATCAGACTAATTTTGAGTTCAAACGGATTACCTTGAATCATTTTTCGTAATTCATAGCTGGTAGTTTGGTATCAATGGAAATCAATTCCTTTTTGTACATCACAAGTGAACAAGTAACTCTTCAAGTAATTTCAAAACAACCACTCATTTATATGCAAATTGTTTATTAATTGTGGGAAATCGGAAATCTAACATGTGTAAGATGATATGTTGGCCTTATCGTTTTACTAAAACGGCTTAAATGTTTGTTGGTCGAGTTTATGTGTAGGTTTAAAAAGATATGTTTCTTAAGCCTTTTAATAATATTTTTAACAGGAAACTTAGCTAAAATAGTGTTCACACACATACAATTAAGTTGTAGCAATTAGTGTCTGATAGCCGATACCATTTTGGTTTTTATACCTTGCATGAACATGAGATGGTATATTAACTTTGGCCTCAAATACATAAGTACCAGGAGGAGAAGGGATATACCCTTAAAAATTCATGCCGATGTGAACAGAATGATAATCTGAATTGATTTGATCTCTGTCTGTCTATTTGTCCGTCCGTTTGCTTGAACGCAAACCAGTACATAAATTTTTGAGATATTTGAATTAAACATAGTATGCTGGTATATATTTTTAGTGTATTGAGCTTTTGTCGGAGATCAGGCAACTATATCATATAGCTTCCGTACAGCCTATTTGTTCAGAAATGGGGGTTTTCCGTCGAATTTCGATATTAAATGATCGGATAAATAAGGAGTGTTTGAGCATTTTCAATCGCAATCCAAACCAATTTTTGCACGTTTGACAGGAGGTGTCATTCACATCGATTTCCTTGAAAAAGGTAAAACGATCACCAAATTCGATATTGTTTTGAAGCAGAAACAACATTTGATGAAAAAGGGTTGTGCCATCAGGACAAGGTACGAGTAAAAATTCATAAATAAGGCTAACTACTGCTGCCCCATCAATCATATTCTCTAGACTTAGCCGCTGCGACTATGGCTTGCTTCCAAATGTGAAGAAATGGCTCGTTAAATGAAAAGGTCATTACAGAAACTAACGCCTATTTGAGGGCGCTTATATTGTATTTTTAAGGGAAATTATTAGAGCTGTTCTGAAATCTGGTCGCAATTGATTTCGCATCAAAAAGGTGTCCAGCAATCCTATCGGAAATGAGTAATTTGTACTAAATTCAAATCCGATTGAACCGTAAAAGTTCTGTTCAGTATTCAGAACCGCCCTGAATAATGGAATAATTAGATAGTACAAACTGCTACTTTTCCCACCGTTGGAGAAACTCCCAACTCCATGGTCGTTATAGAAGCTGCAATTTTCAGCGAATATTTTCACAATTTCAATAAATCAGTCCTTTTCTCATTAAACATACTTTAATGGATTAATTTGTAAACGGTTCTTTCCTAAAATTCTATTGATTATCTATGTGAATTGGGTGCATAAATTAAGCAATTAAAATTGTTTTGGTAATGATCCTCCAAATTGTTCAATCTGTTATTTGGCTACCGTCTTCCTTTCGTTATTTCAGTGCAACTGGGTTTCCTACCAGATGGTGTCTATGTATCTTACATTTCAGAAAAGCCGAACAAAAAAAAATAAAAAATAGCACTGCTGTTCAGAGTCCAAGATCAGTTGTTATGGCTTAAACTTTATATATAATTTTTATTAAATTCTTTGATGGTAATTCATCCATAGATGACCCGTTCTTAACCTCTCGCTAAAATTAATGTTTTTTATTACCGAGAACGCAGAGAACTTAAAGTAGTAAGTTTCGCATATTAAACTCATTCGATTTTGGGTTATATAACACAGTATGTATATTTACTGATGGCAAGTGGATTCACTACTCCGACTCCTCAACCTCCGACCATCTCGATAAGTAAGTTGTGAGATCCGTTTAGAGTTGCAGCACAAAAAAAAATTTATAAAGTAGTCAGAATACATCAAAAACAGGAGAACCGAATTGGAAAGAATTTTCTCTAAAGCCATGGATCTAATTTATCATGAATTCGAGATTCTGTCGAACACGGAAAGATCACCTTTCCGCAAATTTACATCTCTTGCGCTTACCAATAGCAGATCAAATTTCAAAATATGATTTAAAAAGAAGAAATTTGTTTAATCATACGACTTTTCGAACTTCCCACTTTAAAAGTACATTAAAACTTTGCGTAAATAATATTAAAATTATTGCAAAAATGCAATAGAAAAACAAAAAAAGCTCAATTATTGGAATTCGTATGTCAAATGCACCAAACGCTTAATCTGCTTGATGATGTTAGAGCAAAATCTCGAATTCTAAACCAAACGCCTCTATTCTCGAAATTTTCTCAACCATTAACTAGCACCACATTGACAGATGAAACGTTTAACCAGCAGAGCCAATGCAGTTAACTTAGTGGAAAGCGGACAGCATGTGAGTCAAGCAGTCAGTCAAATCATGCAAAGCTGTTAACAGTTTCTAGCATGGATGGTGGCCAAGTGCGACAGTTGTGATTTATAATATACCGTAAAGTGTTTGTTGTTCTTGTATACTTATGTTTTGTTGCTGCATGTGCTGCTTACGACCGCCCTTCCTCTTCACATCACAGCTAACAAAAAGCGTGAATTATTTTGAGGTATTATGAGCATGAGTACAACGAGCGCAAGTACAATACACATTCATTATGGATGAATTACAGCTGTTTTACACCAAGGTTTACTTGAATGTTTGCACCTTGGGAAGCATAAGTCGGCGGCTCGTTTGCTCTATCACTTTATTAGTGTGTTTAAACTTCATTTTTCATAACCTTCTAAACATTTTAATTTTTTTTTTCTTAACAAGCTTCTTCTTCCATACTTTTTGATCCCATCATGAAAATGATCACTTCTTGTTCGGCGTGTCGATGAGATTATTTACTCAGTCAACATTTGCGATCTTTCATACTTTTCAATTATTTTTATTGTTGCTATGTATAAATTAGAGCTGTTAATTGTATATATACAACAATTTCAAATGTCTTCACTTGAGTTGTTCTGATTATTATTATTATTATTTTATTTAATTCTCATCTCTCAACCACTTTCGATTGCAACATTTTTCGTTGATTTCAATTTGTGGGAAATTAGCTGAAAAGCAAGAAAAATCATTTCGAAACTGTATCAGTATCACATTTGTTTGACGTGATTATATTTTTTCTACATAAATAAATATCTGCAACGAATAAAAAATATTAGAAACAAAAATAATTATTTTTTGCACTAATTTGCAACTTCTTTCTTTTTACAACTTGACATCAATGGGGGATCTTCTCGATTTAATCCGATTTTATCATCATGCAATATACAGCAAGAGAGTTATGATGGGCGGAATCTTAATTAGACTTAACTTATTTTTATCCAGAGTCGACCCCGACATACGACAATGAACGCCTCATGGCGCATCCCCTAAAAGCAACTGATGTAACAATCATTATGCGAACCCCTTTTTTCTAGGCCTTCCGATAGATGATATCGACCAGTTTCGCCAGCTCCTAAGTCCGCCACAAGATCAAAAACAATAACAGCTATGATGAGCGTTCCGTTTGTCGAAAGAAATGTGGGCGCCACGGCATGGTCGCGCTGATTTTTTGTTTTATGGTATGAAATATTTAGTCTTATTCTCGTTCACTACCAGTCTGATTTGTTTCTGCACATTTTCCGAATAAAATCAGCAAATATAAGATATTGTTATTAAGATTATAACTTCTATGTAATTTATTTAGCCATATAAGTCATGCAGAGGTACAAAACTCAATCATTGTACAGTTTCTAGCCATCTTGCTTGAATTTTCCGTGCACAGACCATCGTTTATCGTTGCCTTGTCATTTTCTATTTCTATAGTTTCATTGTAGACGAGATTTTACGTCTGTTCCGTCGTTATCGATTATGGATTAAACTTTCATTCAACTTCTTCAATTCTTTCCTTCATTTTTGGGCTATGGTAGAAGTCTTTAAAATTCTCACCGTTGACCGGCATATCCCAACATTCGAGTATTCATATTTGTCTTTGCTTGAAACTTGTAGCTGAATAGTTGAGGAAATAATCAGCTCAAATGGCTGGCCTAGTAATAATTTCGCCATTGTGCTGCCACAAATTACAATTCCCGAACGACCGAGTAAGAGCTTACAACTCAATATTGGCCGACTATGTATGTTGGCTGTTCGATAGATGTAATGTTATTTTGAATAAATTTCTACCCTTTGGAGATATTATCCCAGTTCCCCAAAAGAATTGTTTCATGTAATCACCTGTTGCTAGGAACCATTTACCTAAAGAAAAGAAATCATGAATTGAGTTTCAGATATGTTATAGCATGAAGGTCAATAAGCGGTAGAAATGTTTATTCCACCAGAGCTATCGTATATATGAACTGAGGTAGAGTGAAGGTAATCTTTACAATACTCTTCCATGACATAATGTTTGACTTTTTCCTGACAAGTATTCCTGTTCCGCTGCGGGCTTTTTCCTTAGTATGTTTGGAGTCAAAAACGCTAATTCTTCGATATTGAAATTGTTAAATTTGGTTAGATGAGTTTCAGATATTAGCTTGACGTTCTAGGAAGACTTAAAGCTCGTTTTTACGTTGGCGCAAACCATTAGCGTTCAAGAAACATATATTAATGATGTTCATGGCTTAGGTAAAATCGCGTGAAGCAGCAGATTTTGATTTCCAATTAAATCTTGCATCATGCTTTGCATGGATGCCATATGGTATCATACTTATAAAGTTATTTAACGTATTTTTAAGTGAGCTTGCGGACGGGACAGACGTTTCTTGCATCGGTGGCTGAGGTACCACTTTTAAGGCTAGGGATTAAGATACAAACTTGGTTTGAGAGGAATTTTTTTGTGGTAGATACAGTTTCAGGGTGGTTGTGAGGCAAGGATATCGTCAGAGATCTTTTTATTCCCCTTATTTTTTAAAGAAATATATATTGGGCAACCCCTATAATTAGCAGTGTAATCCTAAACGAAATGCTACATTTTTTAGACTCAGAAGTCGTTTTTGATTTTATACAATCTTTTGAGCTTTGTTGATCTCCACAGATCACATATATATTTGGTAAAGTTCAATAACACCTAGTATGGACAATTTTTTTGGTAATTATGATCCTGAACAGGACATGCACGCTTATGTGGTTCCTCTATGGACATTCGATGTTGAAGTAGGTATCGTAGTTTATAAATGGGATGAACTTCTCTCTTTCTTAAGAGCTGAAAATCTGACTCAATATCAATCCTAAGCATTGGATGAGGTATGTTTTCTTTGTTTTTAACGTGATATATACCCTGAAACCACATTCTTTAAGGGCGTTTTCTATGCCCGAATGACTTACAGTATGTTCAATGTCTTTAAGTGCAACGGCCAAGCTTCTACTACCTTTTAGTTGGAAGATATAGAATGTTTTCTTGTCCTTTTCGAAGTTACTTGCCCCCTTGCGGTAGCTATCTTCTCCGTATGATTGAATTTTTACTCCCTGAATATTACCCTTTGTGATCGCAATTGTACATCCAAGTTATTTTTACCAATTATATCTATTAATTTCTTGACCAGCTTGTTAGATTTCTGTTCTCTAAGATATATTGGCAGTGATTTAGGCGATTTCTGGACACGCACTTGGTCATCGGACTCAGCTGGTAATTTAAATCGATATTCACCCACCATTTCTATAGTAGTTTTTACCATATTATTTAGATTTTGTTCACCATTTTCCTTAAGTAAACGTGTCCTTTTTACAAGGATGTAACAATCGCGTCCCATTTGAACTGTTGGATTTTTTTTCTTACAGAATTGTTTGTATGGTTGGCTAACATATAAGATTGTTCTTTTCTAATCTTCGATGTCACAGAAGAAGGCCTAGAAAGGGCTGGGGGAATTGCCTTAAGTGCAATTGAGCCCATTAAGGGGCTAGTAAAGTTGTCCTTGAGGGGATTACTAGAGCAGAAGGTTAATTTTCCATTACTTGTCTTTTCTGCTTGTGCTGTTCCGAAAGTACAGCGGGTTGTTGTAGCGCCTTTGTTTCTGTTCGCTTTGGATAACGTTTCCATGCGGTGGATAGCGATTCAGTACCATTTTACCTCAAAATCGAGAGATTTTGGAACGCAGTTATATATTTATACATATAATTTTCAATAAATTTGATATGTTCGTGAAAGGTATAAAGTTTTCGCCATGGCCAAAGACGTCTTAAATTACTTAAGGGGTTAAGTGGGTTTCAGAGGTTTAAAAAAAAGAATTTTCAGAATTTTTGTTTCATATACAATCATATATTTCATTCAAAAAATCCACCATATCATTTCGTTAGTGCATGGATAAATCTCGTTATTGGAAGAAGGAAAAAAAATAAAATTTGAATTTTTGGCAGACTTTGAACATAAAAACACACTTTTTTAGCAAATTTTTGCCATGCATTAGCTCGAAAAACTTAGTTGTAATAAAAAAAATCCTTCATTCAATGATTTTCGCGAAATCGTGTTTTGAGATAAACGCGTTTAAAGTTTGAAATTAACACAGACATAACCTGATGGGCGGAACTTCCAAAGGGACTATCTCTTAGAATTTTACTTCGATCGATTTGAAATTTTACAATTTAATAAAACAAACAAAAAAACAATTTAATTCAACCCACCTAACCCCTTAATGTAAAATCATCGAAATGCAAAAGAAATTCAAATCCGTATCCGACTAGCTCGGTACTTGCTATTAATAATCTAACGACACTTTATAATAAAATCTTATTTCATCAAAAAAAAAAAAATTTAGATACATTTTATTTAGGTTTATTTTCTAAACGGCAAAATGGATAACCCTTTTGCACTTTTTAAACCAAAGCAGTGCTGATGTACTTTCAAAGTCATCAGAAATACAGAGCGCACTATAGAAACTATTTCTGAAATCCTATTATAAAGTGCCTTAAAATATGCAACGACTAAATATAATATTCCACATTACAGATCACATATGTAGAAGCTTTTCATACACATTTCTGCTCACACTATATATATACAATAAAAGCTTTGTCTAGTGCGAATATAATAACAAGGTTTTCGCTAAAATATATTGATATTTGCAAGTGTAATTTTATTTATAAAAAATTTATATGGAAACTTATTAAGTGACTATTAATTATGTATATGTGGGATTTAAAAAACTTAATTTCCAAATTTAATATTTAACATAATTATTATCGGAAATTTTATAAAATTATTTTCTTTAATAAATTTTCAAAACTTCTAAAGCGAAACTTCCGTTTATTTAAATGAATTAAATATTTATTTTACAACAAAGAAAAATGATAGAACTAATAGCTGTTTCGGTGATCACCTCATTTCCTCATCAGACTTCTTATGGCAGGGATTCAACCAACGAATCCTGACTTAACAGACGAGTGCTTTAACCACTGAGCCAACATCAGCCATGTAATGTGTTGTTGTAATTTTCAATTCATTATTAACTAACTACGTTTAAGTGCGTTAATTTAGCCGCTATTTTGTTTCATAGTATGGTTAGTGAATAACATATAAATTAACCACTATATTTTTGCTGTTGCCCGATCGAAATGTTAATAAAAACCGCCGGAAGTTTACTTTCGTTTTCCTTTCAATGCTAATTTTACAACTACCCAAGCGAAAATATATAAGCATAAAAGTGAGAGTGAAATGCAAAACTCAAATTCGAAAAATATAAACAAAAATTTGACCAACTGACTGCCCAGTTCATTGTGCTCGTTACCCACATTTCGTCTACAAATACAGCAGACGACGTTTTACTTGGCACAAATGCATGCAAATGTTATAATAAGTTTGCATGACTTCATTTCTCGTATGTTACAGTGGGATGATTCGAATAATTTATTTATCTTGGAAAATATACAACAGTAAGCAAAGCAAAAATCTACATTTTCTTAATATTGGAATATGGTAGGTTGTTTTAAATATAATTTTTGTCTTAAGACTAAGTAAAGGAATTTTTCTCCTTCGAAAGAGGCAAATCCAAATCATCTATATTTTTCGGGCCTTGTGTACCATTCCATATTATGATGGGAGCGTAACTGTATTGACTAGTTTTTCCGCCGACCCTTCACCGGATGATTTTACGTGCTGACTCCGGTTCTTCCTTGCGTATTTGATGGTGTTTTTCAAGTAGACCTTTTTTTTACCTTTTCTCGCTTTTGTGGCACGCTCTAGCTTTACACTCGAAGGTTGATGGAACAACATATGTCAATTCAAAATAATGTGTGCATCAGCTAAAACGGCTCTTACTTCTGAAATCGTTACAAATCTATTTTTGCTAGAAGATAATGCCCGTCAACATACACAAGTAGGGTTTGACGTCGAAAAGCTGCAGTCACAGCAGATATCCAGCAAGTTTTCTACTCGGCTTGGAAACCTGCTCTCTGGGAGCAATCATCGGCGACTCGATAAAAGGGAGCTGTGGAACGAAATAGCAAATTCCTTGCGTACCGCTGCTGCGGAAACAATTGGTTTTCAACAATACCAGGGGTGGGATATATACCGAGAGGTGGGATAGATACCGAGAGCTGAAGAGGGAAGCGATACGAATTTGCAGACGAAAAAAGGAAGAGGCCGAAATGCTTGAGTATGAAGAGCTTGAGAAACTGGCCGACAAGGGTAATGCTCGAAAGTTCTATGAGAAGATGCGGCGACTTACAGAAGGTTTCAAGACCGGAGCAAACTCATTTAGGGACCATGGAGGTAACCTGGTGACAGATGTCCAGAGTTTACTTAGTGTATGAAGGGAATACTTCTCCAACCTGTTCAATGGCAGTGAAAATGAAATCCCCGGAGATGGCGAACCCGAAACCCCAATCGATGACGATGGTATAGAATTACCGCCACCCGACCATGAAAAAGTTCGAATAGCGATTGCCTGCTTAAAAAATAACAAAGCGGCGGGAGCCGATGGCTTACCGGCAGAACTATTCAAATACCGCGGCGAAGAGATGACAAGGAGCATGTGTCAGCTTCTTTGCAAAATATGGTCGGAAGAAAGTATGCCTAACGAATGGAACTTAAGTGTGCTCTGCCCAATCCAAAAAAAGGGAGACCCCACGGTCTGCGCCAATTATCGTGGGATAAGTCTCCTTAATATCGCATATAAGGTCTTATCTAGCGTATTGTGTGAAAGGCTAAAGCCCACCCTCAACAAACTGATTGGACCTTGTCAGTGTGGCTTTAGACCTGGCAAATCCACCATTGACCAGATATTTACCATGCGCCAAATCTTGGAGAAGACCCGAGAGAAAAGAATCGATACACACCACCTTTTTATCGATTTTAAAGCTGCCTTCGACAGCACGATAAGGAAATGCCTCTACGCCGCTATGTCTGAACTTGATATCCCACGAAACTCATACGGCTTTGTAAACTGACCCTGGATAATACCAGCAGCGCGGTCAGAATTGGGAAGGACCTCTTCGAGCCATTCGATACCAAACGAGGTTTCAGACAAGGAGACTCTTTATCGTGTGATTTCTTTAATTTGATGCTGGAGAAAATAATAGGAGCTGCTGATATCGATATAATTGGTCATAACACCAGCACCGTAAGTTCTGCGTTCTCCAGATTAGACAAAGAAGCGAAGCGAATGGGTCTGGTAGTGAACGAGGGCAAAACTAAATATCTCCTGTCATCAAATAAACAATCATCGCACTCGAGATTTGGCTCCCACGTCACTGTTGACAGTCACAACTTCGAAGTCTTAGATAATTTCGTCTATTTGGGAACCATCATTAACAACACCATCAATGTCAACCTTGAAATCCAACGCAGAATCACTCTTGCCAACAGCTGATACTTTGGACTGAGTAGGCAATTGAAAAGTAAAGTCCTCTCTCGACGAACCAAAACCAAACTCTACAAGTCGCACATCATTCCCGTCCTGACATATGGTGCAGAAGCCTGGACGATGTCTACATCCGATGAGTCGGCTTTAGGAGTTTTCGAGAGAAAAGTTTTGCGGAAGACTTACGGTCCTTTGCGCGTTGGCAACGGCGGATACCGCAGACGATGGAACTATGAGCTGTACTATACGACGACATTAACATAGTTCAGCGAATCAAGAGACAGCGGCCACGCTGGCTAGGTCATGTCGTCCAAATGGACGAAATCGCTCCAGCTTTCAAAGTATTCGATGGAATACCCGCTGGCGGAAGCAGAGGAAGAGGAAGACCTCTACTCCGTTGGAAAGATCAGGTGGAGAGCGACCTGGTATCACTTGATATTTCTAACTGGCGCCAAACAGGCGTAAGCGGTGCCTACGCCAAAGAAGAAGAAGAAGAATAAGAGTAGATAACGGTTCCACTTTGCGTGCGAATATCTACTATGTAAACATTTTGATCCAACGCAGAATGGAACTTTATATTCCGTTCTATCGCCCAGATTTAGTTCTTATAGGAACTAATTTCTAACAACTAATTGTTGAAATGGCATTGGAGTAACTTTAGTTCTTATTATTTATTAAATAGGAAGAGATTTTCGTAGTTTGGCACTGGGATAAAGAGTAAAAGAACACTGAGTAGAAAATGGCCTGGGCGCATCAGACAATTGTAGAGTGAAGTAATGCCAGAATCGGATCGCAAAGTCGTTTGGATTATAATGGGATGACATTCATTGTAACTGCGGACGAGTTGTAAGAACCCTGATTTGTCTAAGAATGAGAGCATAGTCAATAGGGAGTCCTTTTTGCTGATTTAGAGGCGAATAGTGCGAAGATCGCTGAGTTGTAGCACCGCGGCTAACCGTTTTGGTTTAGAAACATATTTGACAGGTTAATATTTTTCATGAGTTAAAATGATCGTGGAAAAGAAGAAGAAACCAATACTGCTAAATTTATAAATCTGTTTACTCTTAGGTAGGCGGAGTAGTTGTTTTGAGCTCCGTTGAAGATGTTTGTTTGTCATTGCGCTGGAGGAAAATAGTGAGTTGGGACAATTTTAGTCCTGAATTCGACAGGCGTCGTAACCGTTCGGGCCCAGTCCCTCAAAGAGCGCAGTTTGCGAAGTATTGAGGTTTAAATCCACGCTTTAGCTAAATAAGCAGGGTTATTGGAAGTGGGGTAAAGTCGTCATGAAATTTTATTTTTTAATATTAGAGGAATTTGGTTTGACGTGATTGTTACAAATCAATGGGAATTTCTTCAGCCAGGTCAGGTGAGCTCAGTTGAAAAATCACTTCATAGAGTTTTGCTTCATCAACTTCGAGAGAGTTCCAGCCTCGAAAGTGATACTCTTTGTTGAAGTACAACTTTACTCTGAGCGATAAGTAAATGCGAGTTCACCGTCCCGATGTACCGAACACGGAGATGTATACAACCGCAGAAACCCTTCTTAGGGATGTTCAAAAATCCGAGCCATTGTATTTCACCCTCAGAGGAGAATTGTAATCACTGAATGCCGTTTCATTGCACAATTGTGCTGTCGCTTCTGTGACGTATTCCCTCATTCTCATTCATGACATGCAATGTTTATTATATTGTGTGACGATAAAAATATACAAAGAGTATTCAATAAAAAAGACATTTCAAATAGATTTTAATAAATGTAATTACTTTTTTAAGTGTATATTCTCTTTTATAATTTTTATTTTGGCGACCACAGATTGTAACCATCTCGGTCACTGCTGAGATTTTTTCAAAAGATATTTCATTTTAGAGGAGAGAAGGGCTTATATGTTTCATTCTAGCCAAAATCTGCAATCCAGAGCTTTATTCATATAATATATAAAATAAGTTTGATAATTACTCTTTATTAATATGTTTAATTTTTCACTTACACAATTCTCTCGTTATATGTATGCATATCTACAAAGAAATTTTTTTTTAATACGCATGTAAGTCGATATGTTGGTTATCATGTAAAATTGTCAATAATAATGTTGCTGTCACGCTCCGCACTTTAAAATTGTTAGCTTCGCCAAGAAAACTTGTTGTTGATCTCATCTTAACAGTGTGTCAGTATGTCAGCTGAGTTAATCTGACAAAACCACACAACTTTGTATTCAATTTAACATTTTTAAATCGAAAAATGCATTGTGTGGCAATATGGTTATTTCTTTATTTGAATTTTAGAGAGCTCAACAATACGGCAGCGTGTTTGGGATTATGTAAATATATTTATTTCCACTGTGGCAAAGAACTTGAAAATAATTCAAATTAAATCTATAAAAAATATGATATTGTGAATACGGAAATTTGTAAATTCAATTTTCAACGCCTGATTGAAAAGTGTATGACTTTGGAATACTGAAATAGAAGAAATGGCGCAAGTGATCAGTGCTGCACAATCAACCCGATTTTCTGAAAAATGTAATACATATCATCGATACATATGCACAAGATCTACGTGAATCAAGCGTTTCCACCAAAGTCCAATTAACAATTTAGCATTTATCGTAGGTCGGTCTGTTCTATTACCGTTAGTTCAACAATATATTGATTTAAAAGACGTTTCCACTACCTAATTATATTATACGTATGTTTATGTATTTATTCACAGATTTATCTATTTACTCATCTGGTTTTCGCAACCAAGACTTAAATATCTAAATATTTTCTTCAGCGACGAGACACATTTCTCATTCGGTGCATACTTAAATAAGCAAAATTGTCGCATTTGGGGCTCCGAGAATCCTCATATAATTGAAGAGAGGTCAATACACTCAAGAAAAAAAATTTACTACATGGTGAATCTTACTTCTTTGAAAACGATCACGGCGAGACTGTCACGTCGTTCACACATGCACCCAATTAGCTCATTAAAAGCATTAAAGTAATTAATTCAGCGTCTAATTCAAATTGATTAAAAGTCAAAAATTTAAGTAGCAATTTGTAAATAGCTGGCTAGGAACTGTCGTAAATTTTCGTATGAAACCCTGTGAGGTCTGTTTGATGAGATGAGACTCCATTGGAGAGAAAGAATAATAGTGAGTTAGTTTGAATAACGTTTCCATTACAGTTTGTTGTATTTGAATATATTTTTATTATAACAGAGGTAGAATTAAAAAGAAACAGACTGGACTGGAATGCGGCGGCGGCAAACTGTAAACTAAGCTAAATTACTTAATTATGCTTAACTGGAATATGACGGCTAAACTTGCGGTATTAATTACTAAATTGCGGATTTATTTACTAAATTATGAAAATGTAACTCTTTCCTTTTCCAAACCAATTCAGTCAGCAATTAAAACTTGATTTTGTTTCAACTTAATTGAATGTGTGTAAACATCAAACTCATTATGGGCCTTAATTGCCTCAGTTATTTGGTCTGCTTGAACACGTTCCACTATTATGTATAAGAGTAAACTTTTTGGTTCATTTGGTGGAACTTTACTGCCTACTTGTGATTTTTATTAGTTAATTAATTAAAATGTCGCAAAAATGTTGTCGTATACACGTTTTCGGTTTCAATTCTTACACTTTTTTATTTAAACCCAATTTCGTTGTGACTTTGCAAAATGCGGAAGATTATCTTCTCAACCATATGTGTCTCCAACTATATAAACATTTTTTTTATCTATATGTAAATTTGTTTGTTAAAATGTCTGCATTCGCAACATTTTAATTTTCATATAGACACATAAATGCTCATAGCCACAATGTCATTTATGGTTGTGAACATTTACACAAGCGAGAGATAATTAACGTATTAATAAATTATTTGCATTTTTTATATTTATGAACATACCCAATAAACAGAAGCACGTGCATTCTCGGCTATAATTTTTGTAAGGCGAGGCGAGATTTGAAAAATGTTGTTTTCATGAGGCATTTTTTTCCTTTTTTTCCTGCTTCATGTTAGTACTTAATTTATATTTCAAAAAGTATTTTCAATAAAATAAGAGTGGAAACTGAGAATAATTTTAATGCAAATGTTATAAAGACTATTATTTATCCTAATAATAATATTTTATCTCTTTAATAGGGCTGCAACATGATGTTAAATTGTGATAATTTTAATTATTGAGCTTAAGGCCTATTTTTTTATATCAATCCAAGCCATGTATTCTGCTGCTGTAATTATGTATTCAATTCTACAAAACAATATTTGGTTTGATCTCTATAGGAATTCTGACGAGGAGAAACGGTGATCTACAAAAGAGCTTTCACTACCAAGACTTTTTTGGTTGGTATACCAAAGTTCAGCGTACAAAATAAAGAGCACTTAAACTCACTTATAAATAAAAGCACAGATTTACACAGCACATTGGATTTACAAAAAATATAAGAAAGTACAAGTTTTTGTCAATTGGTGATACTTTGATTTGTTGTAGCGATAATTTTATTAGGAAAATCTAAATTGTATGGAATTCAAATCGATTCCATATGTTTACTGGGTAAAACTTGTTTAATGGTATACATGTGTATATTGCGCTGAGATGATACGAATCAGCCATAATTGTCAGGAACACAGTTAACAAATTTGTTTTATCGGAGGCAAGATGGATTAAAATATAATCAGTGATCAGCAATTTGACAGAACGAGAATTTTAACTTACATACATACCTGAAAACTTCTTTACGATTGCGTTGTTTGCTTAACTCCGTAGGTACCGCTTACACGATTATAGCCGAATCAACAAACGTACTATATGATTCAAACACCAAGGGAAGTCAGGTCTTTCTTCACTTGACTTTTATAACGGAGTGGAAAGAACTCCTTCCTCTGCTTCAAAGGACCATAAATCTTTCGCAAAATCTTTCCCTCGAAAGTTCCTTATGGCGACTCATCATACATTACAATAGCACATGAACAATAATCGACCTCAAGAGTTTGGCTTTCTTCGTCGAGAGAGGACCTTACTTTTCAATTGTCTACTCAATCCAAGGCCGCACCTGTTGGCAAAAGTGATTATTATGTGTTAATGCTGGTTCTTAAGAAAAGACTTATCCCACTAAGTTGTTATCTCTCGCCGCTTTGTTATTCTCGAATCAAACAAAAAATACTTGACATTGATCAAAGACAGGTAACGATATATATATTTCATCGTCACTGATTAGGACTTCGGTTTCGTCGTCTCCAGAACTTAATTTTCACTGCAGATACTTACGGAGGTTGGAGAATTATTCCCTCCATAAACTCGGTATGCCCTGGGCTCCACTCTACTAGAAGAAGTTACAATTTTGGAACTATTTTTCATTTTCGACCATTTTTTTGTTGTATGCGTCTGTTAGTCCTCAAACGCTTTCTCCATTTCTTTAGTTTTGGCTTTGCTTTTGGACAAAAAATCACGAATAAGAATTGATGCGTGAGCTGGTGCATTATCGCGATGCAGAATCCACGATTTGTTTTTCCACAATTCCGATCGTTTGAGCCGTATTGCTTCACGCAAACGTTCCATAACTTCCCTGTAGTATTCCTTATTAACTGTACGACCTTTTGTCAGGAGCTTATGATGCACCACACCATTCACCTTTTACTTTGAACATACCCCGTATTGCTCAGAAGCGACCACGGACAAGAATATGCATACTTTCTTTAAACTGGTTTTTTCGATTTATTCTTAACTAAATGCTTCATTAACTCTTTCAACTCATTATGAGTTTTAATTTTATTCAACGATTTTAAAAATATTTTCTCTAACGAAAGTGAAATTTATGCAAACAAACTGGTTTCAGCACTTTCGATTTCGAACAGCTACAGTGGTTATTCGATAAACAGAACATTCTCTCTGAAGTAAGCATGCAAAACGTGTTATTTCCAAGCGATTATACTCGTATTAATAATTTTCGTTTAACAAAAGCCTATTAAACACCAATATGTATTATGCATTGGATAATTATAAATTTGAATATAAATTTTTTTGGTAATTATCACCTGTTTATTATCCAAAGAATGTTCACTTGTTTAATACATAAAAATGTCGCGCAGAAAGTAATAAAAATTAATTCACCCATTTAATTGCTGTTCTTGATACTAACCAGTTTTGGCGATTATTTTATTTTAACCAAAATTTCGCTGAACATTTCTTCTATTTATGTGTGTGTTAATAACTTTTTCATAAAAAAAAATTAATTAATTTTAAAAAAATGGATGTGTGCTGTTGAAAAGCCCACTTTTATATCTTTTATAAATATTTAATTAACTTTAAACAAATTTATGTATGTATGTATGTTTAAAATATAATTATCAAACTCATTTAAATTAAATTCTCTACGTAAATTTCATATGTAAAAGAATAGAGATGCCTTGATGGCGCAAGCAAATCTAGTTTGATTAGTTTTTTTTTTTGATATAGCGATGCCATAAATTGCAAAACAGTGCCGACCAACAACGCAATACCGTTAGTGAACGAAGTGGTTTTTGGACTGACAGCCGGGCGGTCTCTAAAGCAAAGGCGCGAGGTGATCTTCGTTGAATAGATTGTAGTTATCGTTTGAGCAAGCGCAAATTGTCAATTGTCTTGAAATTAATGTTAAATTAAGAGCTTCGTTGGTTCAGGGTGATAATGATTATAACAGATGAAATGAATTACTGGAAAAAAATTCTATAGAAAATATTGGCTAAGAAATAACCAGTTTACTTATATTGATTATAATAAATTATATTTTAGACAATATAAACAGAAGCTAAAGTGGCACGTGCAGTGTCGGAATTGCAATATTAAAATAATATAAAAAATATAAATTTTATTAAAAAATTTTATAGAAATTTCAAATAAAAAATATAAACATTTGCCAGATTTTAAAATGACTGTAATTTAAATAGCTTTAAAAATTAAATTTTCCAACCTCACTTATACTCTTAAGAGACATAGTCTTACCATCTACAAACGACCAACTAAATTACTAATACTGAATATTTCTTCGTTATGCACAAATCTTATATTTGTAAATAATTTTTAAGATGTTGCACTATTAATAGATAGAATAAAACATATTACTAAAAACTTGTTTGATTTGTATTGAAAATTATATTTTTAAGTTTTGTGAAAAAACAATTTTATGAAATTTTATGCACATGTTTTCTCATAGCAAAACATTAAAAAAAGAACATGATATTCTTGTTTGAAATTCCGCTCATTGAATATGCTTTAAGGTGGGTGACTTTAGAAGAAAAAATCTCAAATGTTGTGAATCTAAAAAACTTATTTATTTTGGGTCAACTTAATTCCAGGAAACTTTAAAAAATCAAGTATTGATAATTTGAATATACAAAGAATTAATTCATATTTTTTTTACGTAAAACCTACTCTATAAACCATTTTCGGATAGATTATCTTTAAGTAACAAATATATTTTCAACAAATACTCAAAATTAGAAGATATATATGTGTTAAGTATTTAATATAAATATCCTATTTCATTTATCATTAATCTTGTGTCACTTTACACATTTTCCACTTTGTATGGTGAGATTTTTTAAAATTAAATTTTATTTCGTTAATCTCAGTCTAATGTTTAATATGTTACTATGTTGAGCATTCATCAGCTGTGTGTCTTCAACTTGTTGTGGTGACATTTAACAGTAGTCATAAATTTAAATATTAATGTTGTTTAATTAAGTGTTTATCAACTTTAACAACTAACAATGACGTTAGCAATACTCGTAGTAGGCAGTTTCAGTATAATAAAAATAAGACCAACAAGCAAAATGTAAGAATATACGTTTATACATATCCATGCATATTTATGTTTATATAGAAAATTATCATAATTTTAGCGCACCAAATAA
Source organism: Neoceratitis asiatica (assembly GCA_030068015.2). Taxonomy (NCBI): domain Eukaryota; kingdom Metazoa; phylum Arthropoda; class Insecta; order Diptera; family Tephritidae; genus Neoceratitis; species Neoceratitis asiatica. The sequence goes on from CM061527.1 coordinate 18,278,906, forward strand.
TTCTCTACATAAAAATATATCGACTCTATGATCTACGAAGCCATTGCCTCTCATATTGAAGTAGTGATAGCAGCGTCAGAGATTTTGGTCCTCATTGGGTCCTTGAACGCAAAGGACATGTCTCTGTTCCTGTAATATGCTAATACTTCTACTTATAGCCGGAGGGAGATTAATTGGAACTGTGGCGCTGATCTCAGAAAAATATTCTTGTGGAGAATAGTTTTAAAACTGTTGAATTAAGAAATATATTAGGTAAATGAATTATTTCAATAGCAAATGACATGAAATAGAAAATATTTTTGAAGAAAAATAAAATTTTAGCTCGTATATTTGAGATATGTTACAGTGAAGTTTTTATGGCTATAAAACAACTCCCCTTTAGGTTATTTTTATGTTTGGAAATTTCACAAGGTGTCATGTCTGGCGAATACTAAGGCTGACTAATTTGCTCAAAAGTTAACTAAGTAGAATGTTCATTATTGTAATGCAAAAGCCATAAAAAATTTGTCTACAAATCCGGACATTTTTGCTAACATTGTTTCACGTTAACAGCGTTGAACCTAAAGATGGCATTGGCCTTTTGAACTGATGGCAAGAATGACTATGATGACTATGCCAATAAAAACGAAGAACACATCATTTCGATCACATTTGTCGAACATTTTTCACTCTCGGCGAGCTAGAGTGGCTTCACTGATATGATTGAGCCTTAGTTACGACGTCATTTCCGTATACGAAATGTTTCAGTTATTCTGTAGCTTCGTTGACTTCTACTTTAGTGATTACTGAGCAACTTCCATTCGTCGCAATTTTTGTCAAAAATCGAAAAGTTTTCGAAAAAACTTTGATGCTTCGCGTTTTATACCAAAACAACTGACAACTTTATCGTGAAGTTTGACACTTTGAATGTTATAAATACTGAGAACGTTTTGAAATATAAAATAAAATAATATAATAAATAAATAATGTAGCCTTCGTATTATATCAAGGGCTGTATATTAACATAGTAAGAAAATATTTAATTAACGGGCTCTCCAAATTTGCGAAATTGAAAAATTGTCGTTAATTTTGAACACACGTATGTACAAGGTAAATTATATATACACTACATATGAATTATATTACTTGCAAACCATTGACTTTTTAAGCTCCGTTTCAAGAAAGTAGAAATTTTTTCCTAAATTTTTCATTAGCTTGTTTTTGTCTGAGAAAGATTTGTAAAAAATATTCCGAAATAATGTTGTGAATAATCTCTTATTCTTTATTAATTGTGTGGCCGCCATTTTACTTAAATTAATTTATCTAAAACATAAGTCACCATTTAGAGCAAACAATTTAATATATATACATATATATATAGAACAAATATCACATCATGACCTAGTCGATATGTCAACATCATCAACGACTTCTCTTAAAGTGACTCATTTAAATACGCCTAACCTTAGTGGTTGTCAAAGAGGATGCCGACAATGAAAAGAGCTGAAAAGTTTTGTAATATTTCAGATACATGTATACCAACGTAATGAAAAATATGTTTGACAATCGTACTCATCAAGCATGGGATATCTTGAAATTTTGCTCATGATCGTCTTCTATTACTATATTTCTCCAAGCCACTATCGACTGTGGTGAGCAGTGTATGTCAAGCGATTTGTGTAAAATTGAAACAAATTATGAATGGAATTATGTTTGAATGAGTATACAAATATTTATGTTTCTTCATATATATATATATATATATATAATTTATTTTTTTGGAAATAAAAATTCGAGTATACACTTGACCTTAGTAAAATCATAATCAAAAAAATGTCAATACTACGAATCAAAACTCCATATGAGATTTCATTACCACAGTCATCATTGAACATCAGCTGACATCCGGTTGCAAATGGTATTGATATTTATGCTTATATGCAACTTTATTGTGGCAAACTGTCTATACACACAATGAAGTAAAATTACTATGCACCTTAGATCAGCTAAGTCATTCAATGTAGATGGATTCGTGATTTTTCTTATACACTAATACATATCAAGTAGTGTTAGTAGTATATAAGCAAACATATATTTATTGTTGCTATGAGCGTTATTTCTCTCTAAACTGGACACATAATTGAGAAAATTAAGTAAAAGAAAAAATTCAAATCCAAAATTATCAGGTTACCAGCGTGATTGTGGCATATCACATACTTCGTTGTAGTGACTAAGTTCAATTGTGTGTGGCAAGACACGATTAACCTTCTTGATCGTAGTCAAAGCAAGGCACTTTGCATGCCACTTGTCGCTTGCAACATTACTGCCACTATAATTTCATTGATTTGAGCAAATATTTAAAGAATTTTTTTTTCTAAATTTGTGTTTTTAGTATCGTATAATGATTACGAGTTACAACAATAGCTAAGTTACGCTCATTACATATATTCTTACGGTGATGGCATCATCGCAGCGCTCATGCAATAATCATAAAATGTCAGTAATGAAATTTCTGAAATAAGTTTTTGTCCAGCATCACAGAGCAGATAACAACCCGATAGTGAAAAGGTATTCGAAAACTCTAGTTAAATACTAGTATTAAATGTGATGAAATCGTACCAGTTCGTTATTTGTATTGCAGTTCCCCAGGAAAAGGGAATAAAAATAATTTTCACCACCACGCCGCTCGTATGTTGTTGTTATTTTTAGTACGCTGTAGCTGAATTTCTCATTTCCTAATGAGATCTGCCTAAGTGCGAAGTATGTTGTCGCTCTTTATATGATAATAGTGCTTAGAGGCTATCACTGTGGTTCATGAGTTTTAGAGCTCGAATCTCGCTGCAGGCAAACTCATTTTTATTTTTATTTTTGGTGAGCTAGAAATTCAACACATACTTATATATGACAGTTCGTAGGATATCGTCATGTTAAAAATACGTGTTGCTTATATGGGAAATAGATGGAAGATAAACTAGTCAGTGCAAAATTACAAAGTACTAGGATTCTAGTTAACAAATAGTATTTTTCCCTGCAGGGATATAAGAGATCACATCCATATACGCATACAGAAACGATTCTATGAAGAAACATAAATATATGTATACTCATTCAAACATAATTCCATTAATAATTTGTTTCAATTTTACACAAATCGCTTGGCATACACTTCTCACCACAGCCGGTAGTGGCTTGGAGAAATATAGTAATAGAAGACGATCATGAGCAAAATTTCAAGATATCCCATGCTTGATGAGTACGATTGTCAAACATATTTTTCATTATGTTGGTATACATGTATCTGAAATATTACAAAACTTTCCAGCTCTTTTCATTGTTGGCATCCTCTTTGACAACCACTAAGGTTAGGCGTATTCAAATGAGTCACTTTAAGAGAAGTCGTTGATGATGTTGACATATCGACTAGATCATGATGTGATATTTGTTCCAATGAATGTGTATGAAGCACGAGAAAACTTTTGAATTTTGAATAAAATCAGCGGTAAATGAAAATTACTAAACGAAGTCAAGGAAGGTGCAGACTTAATGAAACATATAAAAACAAGTGACGAAACATGGATATACGGCATGCTGGCTCTCCAAACCCTAAAAATGCTCGACAAACGCGGTCGAAAGTAAAAATTATAGTAAACCTTAATGTTCGTTATTTTTTTAACATGCCTCGAATATTCAGCCCTATTCTGCATTTCGACTCGAATCGAAATTTTCTCTGTTCGATAGATTTGGTATTCTGCGTTCCATTCCGCTTGAATCAATCTTTCGGTTCCACCAAATTCTATTTACTCTGCATTTCGATCGTAATTACATTTTTGTACGTTGCTATTTATTTGGCGGAAAACAATTCAATTTTAGATTATCGTGTACTTAAAGTAATATAATCTGAACAGAAATCTAAGTAAAACATTATTGCGATAGTTGTAAATTTTCTGACGATGACTTTTATTAGTTTTTTTTATAGCGCAGTGTTTCCAAAAGCGCCCGAAGGAAGAAGTGAAGATAAAAGACCTCAATACACAGAGATGGGCTAGGAATTACTGGAAATTAATTTTAAATTAATATATAAATTTTTTAAATCTAACATTTTTTTATAGGTATATGGGCTGATTTACTATGTGCAAATGAAAAGAAAGTTATAGGCGCCGGTGGAGATCCTTGCCAATTGCAACACATAAATCCTAATTGAGGAGACGGCGATTGTTTTGACAAGAATACAAACATGAACCAAAGGAATAAAAGGTGCTATGGATTACGACAGTAATGTGGATGTATGCTGCACTGATTCAACTTGGACATATCCATTCAGTCGGTCGATCCAGACGACATAGCGTCCATTGCAGAGCAGCTAGCAGAACTAGCAGCCAGTACAGGGAGAGCATGCTTCCAAAAGCAATTTTATGCCGAAAGCACAAGGCAGAGTGAAGCTGCGACAGTAAAAATTGAAGAATCTGTAACTTATTTACGACGTATGAATCGGTACTTGGAGAACATGAAGGGCAATGCAGCAAAGCATCTGCTAGAGCAGTAGAAATAAAGCTGCAGACTCTGAGGTTTAACCCAAATTATAAACCTTAACATATGTATTAATATATACAAATAGAAATTATAATTAATTATTTTTGTTTTATTAAAATATGTTTTAAAGAGAGAGTATGTTTTCTCGGATACGGTTCGCTACCGAATATATTTAGGGTCATCAGGGTTCTTGTTCTTCTCACACCTCTTCTTGAAGGAACAAAAAATCTAATTCATTTTCGCTGAAGTCATTCACATATAAATATTGTGGAGTGCACAAGCTTCGTTCATAATTTGAAATACTTTTTCTGGTGAATAATGTAACTCTCGAGCACTCTAAATCGAATCGATTCTTCAAGGCACCAATTGTCCGCTCTACTACATTCCTAGTTTTGGAGTGCCGCATGTTGTAATTACTTTTCTGACCTCCTTGATGTACCGATCGATAAGGAGTCATTAGCCAAGGTTAAAATAGATACTCTGATTCACCTCTTAATAAAGTGAACAACTATGCAAAATTTACTTAAAGAAACATACATATATATGTAAATAAATGCCCTTAATACAGCATTCCTTTAGCCTGCCCGATAGCGATGTTCCATAAGAGATCTCAGCTTTCTCAAGCCTCATACATGAGAATCATGATTGTATCAAGGATTATGAGTATCAATACTTTTAATTTGCATTTTATTTTTGCACACTTTTAAGAAAATTGATAAAATCTAATTAATTTAAATTCACCACCATAGCATTGATTCTAAAAAATCCTTTTCTATCGTGGTTTTTGATTATTTTATGCACCATCAACTCACATAATAACATCTGGGAAGCCTTCGCGTAAAATTCTTGTTCCGCTTCAATTTTTCTTTCTTCACTCTGTTCACATTTTATCCATTAAGGACAAGGTTTTCGCTGCATTATTTCAATAAAATTTAACAGTCACTTTGACACTGTTGACTGAGGTATTCCTATATTAAAATCTGCACCAACTCCGTGTGGGTAACTGTCTTCGATAGAAAATCGATAAGTTACCTACCCTATTAAGTGCAGATAACGATGTTGAAGTTTTTTTTTAGTTTCCTTCTGCAAAAGAATCTAGGACATACTTGAGAGCGTCTTTATTAAATCTAAAGTTTTTTTTTTGTAATCTGTAAGTAAATCTATTAAATTGAAAATTATCAGCTCTCAATTACTTAGAATTCATCATTCATCTGAAATGGATCACACTTGTCTCTCAATCTTCTTTCCACACTTGCTACAGCATTATCATATACGTTGACATCCTACTCATGAAATATCGCCGCCGCTATTGATTCCATTTTACGTCATTGTATATTAAAATTTAGTTTTATTCACATTTATTTATTTATTTAATTTGTGCAAAAATAGTTTGTGTCTTTTTGTTATATTAGGTTTTAATTTCTAAAATTCACATACAAACCGCTAATTTCGAATATGTCTTCTCTCTTCCTCTTCTTCTTTCGACTCAATCGTAACTCAGAATACGTAAGCACAATTGCGGCGGAACGGACAGCAGGAACGTAATCGAAAATGCTGCAACTAGCCATAAACATAGCGTCTCAGCTGTCACAACCTATCATATGAGAGCGCTATGTAAATGAAAAGGTATCATCGCTTGACGATACCGTTACTGTCGTTTGTCCCGTAAAACTGACTGAGCTGATTGCTCGCTCCTATACAATGTTGCCAGTATTGACTTATGTAAATAAATTTTAGATAAACTATGAATACGCACTAAAGCCGTAATTAATTATTTATTACCATATATATCATGTATATTTTATTGACGTTTATATTCAAACATATAAGTTCTGAAATCTTTTAACAAAAATTATAAATTTGTTTAAAAATATACATGTACACTGGTAGTTGGCAACATTTCGCCGTTGCAAACAGCGTCGATAACTATTGGCAAAATATTTCTCTTCCGGTGGGGTAGTACGTCTGGGAAGCGTGTTAAATTAGTCATTTTTTGTTCGGCTATAAGCAAGTTTTAAAGAGTGAAAAGTTACGACAAGAGTAAAATCGTACGTTTAATGACGAATTTTGTAAAATTTTGTGAGTTGTCAAAGATTTTAAAATAAGTCTTCATAATTTAATCCATAACAAAGCTTAAAATGTTGAATTTTAAATTAAAAAGGTTTGCATTGTATTATTTTGAATGAAATAAGTCCTGAACAGTTTTATGTCGAAAAAGATAATTTATTTTAATACTCAAAACTATTTAAATTATGAAAATTAATATTAATTTTGAAAAAAAAAAATATTCTATAGCTAGCAACTCTAACACTTTTTGTCATAAAATACGAATGGCATGGGCTAACATTATTTGCACATTTGATTAAAAAGTATCAAAATTCTTTGGCTAAATTTATAATATATAAGAAGGTAATAAAATAATTTATGTTTTCTTCTGCATACATTTTTTTACGTTTATATTTCCGAGAATTCTCCCTATGTTTTTGTTGTTAAATTTACTTCTATACATTTTTTTTAGCAAAAAATCTCTTTTATAAAAGGGTAAATAGAAGTCATGTCCACTGTAAATATGACCTAGTTGTTTCGATGTATGTATATATTATTAATTTTCAGAGAATGCTTTCAAAAACGTCTTCAAAAATATTTTGACGTTTTTTATTCCAACGCTGCGTGTTTCCTGTGCTTCAGAGAGAAACATCTTGTCTGTTTTTCAGTATTTAGAGAATAGCCAAGTGACATATCGGAATAAATATTAGTTTGCGGATGCAGTAAATTTTTACAGGTCTTTACATTATGAAAGATAAAAGGCTATGAATAGTGTGGTTCCACTTCACTTAGTACCTAGGAAGTATTGATCAAATCAAGTTCTAAGCAAGATATAATGGGCTGTAGCTCGTTTTATTTTCTCCAGCATCAAATTGAAGAAATCACATGATAAAGAGTCACCCTGTATGAAAACTCGTTTGATATAAATCAGCTCGGTGAGGTCTTTCTCAGTTCTGATAAGCGTCAGCTTACACAGTCGTATAAGTTTTGAGGCTAAACCAATTTCAGAATAGCGGCATAGGGCTAGCTCCTTTTCGTTCTGTCGGAGGCAGCTTTAAAATCTGATCAATGCTGGATTTACCAGGTCTAAAACCACACTGATATGATCCAATCTTTCTCACAATATGCCAGGTGGGACCTTTTATGAGGTATTGAAAATGCTTATCCCACGAAAATTGGCACAAACTGTGGGCTGCCGTTTTTAATGGATTGGGCGAACCTATTCGATTTCCGTCATAGTCGGATTTTAATTATTGTATAGTGTCTGACCATCGTTTTTCTCAGAATTTTGTAATTCGGAATTTTGCATATAGGGATTGCGTTATTATTATTATTATTATTATTATTATTATTATTATTCCCAACGATTTATTTTATTTTATTTCACTCCATTTTTTTTATTCTATTTTATTTTATTTTTTTGTTATTTTATTTTATCCAGTTTAATATATTTTAATTTATTTTAAGTTAATAAACTTAATTTAATTTAATTATTATAAATTTTTTTTATCCAATTCAATATAGTTTATTTTAATTTAATTTTATTTTATTTAAGTTGGTTAATTTTATTTACTTTATTTTATTTTATTTTATTTTATATTATTTTTTTAATGTAACACCTAATTGTATATGCAATATACTTATATAATTAAAATATAATATAAAGTTGAATTTTTAAACGTACTCACTTTTATGTTAAACACTGTATTTCGAATAAATCACAGCTTCTCTTTATATATCACTTCTTAACGCCCTTTACTGAAATGTGAGATATGTAAATTAATTTAAATATGACTTCTGAAGTATTTAGCCAGCCAATAGTACAAATGATAGACATAACTAATTACACATATCCATGCAAATATGTATTCCTAAATAACGACTTCTACAGTAAAACATGTATATTACTTCAATGTTGATTTTTTTTTTCAAACAAAAAGTCACCGAAGACAAAAACAATAGAATTTTTTTTTAAATACGACAAAACAAAGCGCTAATAGGCGATGAGCTTGTATTTTCAGTGTCGTCAATATGCCAGACACTCATTAGTGACTTGTTTTTAGAAAACATTTAAATAAAATTTGATGGTTAGCATGCCAATAGTAATTAGCACATTTGTATAAAAACCCATGAAATTGCAGACTTCTGTATCAGTTTTGTATTACGAATCAACGTGATAACACATAACATTCCTCAAAATGAAATTCTTAGTAAGTGTTTCGAAAAGAAAACAAAAACCAAAAGAATACCAAAAACAAAAATTCTCTAAAATATTAACTACTTTAAAAAGAAATTGTTTCAAATTTTGTAAAATAATTATTATTAAATAAGCAAACGAAAAGAAAAGAAAAATGTGTACGTGCCGTGCTAATTAAAACATTCTACAACTCATTTACTTAGGTCGTTCTTGCCTGCTTGTTGGCCGTCGCCTACGCCAACGAAGAAGCCGATGTTATCCGTTCGGAGGTTGAAGTGAACCCAGACAGCTACAACTACAACTACGAATTCTCCAACTCTATTAAGGCCCAACAGCAAGGTACCCTCAGCGGTGATGCTTTGGTCGCTCAAGGTCAATACTCCTACACCTCCCCCGAAGGTGAACAAGTTTCCGTTCAATACGTCGCTGATGAGAACGGTTACAAAGTATTGAATGCCAACCCACCTCTACCAACCCCACCACCAATTCCAGAGGCCATCCTTAAGGCTATCGCCTACATCGAATCTCACCCATCCAAGGAATAAGCAAATGTTATGTGTTTTTAGTAATTGATTGTTTCGTTTTTTTACCTCTGTCCCATTTTTATTTTTCAAATAAATGCATTCTAAGTCATTAGGATAAAAATTATGTTCGTCTTTTTGTTGTATTACCGAATGAAAGTGAAAATTTTATTATGAATTTCGTTAACTCAAACAATTTATTAAGTGAACGTGTAGTGAGCAGTAATGATCATTTCACGGGTTTTTTATATAAAAAAAAGTATACTTTTTATGCAGACTTTCATATCGACATCGAGTACAGTACTGTGGAAACTCGAATAAAAAAGTTTTTAATTTTAAACTAAAAATATCTTAATATTTCATAGCAATCTCAAAACCGAATCTTATCCCTAATAAAAACGAGCATAAATAATAACGAGCACAAAAACAAGACGTTTTGAAGCCTATCAGTACTAAAAAATATTTCTCCTCTTTCCAACGCAAGCTACTTAAAGGAAGCAAGTAAATTCCAAAATAACTCTTTTTGGAGAAGATGATAAAGGCTTCCATAGTTCACAAAATACATTATATTTCAAATTTACCTGAAGCTGAAGATAACTCTAAGTGAAGCCACATTTATATGTACCTAATCTTTTCAAGGGAGTGATGGTCTCTCTTTTCACTGCTATCATCGGCCGGTACTACATCGAATACTCTAACAGCTGGACTGAATGTTGCCATATAACTCGTGCAGCTAAATCGTCCTTGATATTCGCCGACGCTTGTACCCAAAGGTGCCTAAAAGCTTTCGCAAACATTTCTCTGGAATATATGCTGGCAGAACGGGGTTGATGAATGAGATTTCAAGGTTTACGTTGTCGTTTGTTTGATGACAGGCTAATTTCAACCTATATCCGTTTACTACCAGCCAGACCTGTACGCTTCATTTCCTTATCTAAACTGAAGAAATCAGATCTAACAACGAGAATGTTGAGATCCATGATATCGCATATGCCAGCGTTCTTATACTTTTTAGAATTGACCTTGTTACTCAAACAGAAAGTCGCCAGCAGTTAATTAAGGAAGTCACACGATGGAGATGTTGCAATTGGACTGCAGGGAGTCCTTAAACCGACTATATCTGAGTAGCTCTGCTGAAATTTTCACTTTTGTAGACGTGATCCAAGATTCAATACAGGTTGGCTAACATAACTTTAGTCCATCAAATCTAGAAATAAAAACCACTGCTACTTAGTCTACTACTGTACCCGTCGGTCAGTTAGTATAAACCATAAAAAATCAACCCTTTTTAATTTTCAAATATGATGAACTGATGATAATGTGATGATATTATTTTCGAAAACATAATGATATGTTCAAAAAAGTCCTTGCAAAACTTAATTGTTCACTAATGAATATTAGGGTAAATATTGAGCAGACTGACAGACTAAAAAGCTATTGCTCTTAGTTGACAGGGAAAATAAAAGGTTCATCAAAAAGCGTTTACGCCTTAGATCACGCTTCCAGAAATTAGACTACAATGAATCGCAGAAAAAGAATGAATGTCATTACCCAATCTTGAAATAATTAGTACGAAATGTATTGTATTCACGGTCTTAAACGGTCTTATATAAAATATTCGACTTAAAGGATGGGGTGACATTTTTTCAAAACTTATACTCGAACAAAAGTTATTTATTCACTCAACTTAATAAGTGCTGTCTGTAGCTTTTGATATCCTTCACTGATGAAATTTGATCAATTTTATGCCAATTTCAAGTGGTTCTTTTCTTTAATAAAAAACTTCGTATATATGTAAAGTATTTTGACAGTTCAACAATAGGGTGTATTGTGGGAATTTATAAATGAAAAATTTTTTGATTCTAGAAATACTAAAAAATTGCCTACTTTTAAGCGTTAATTTAAATCGAATATATAGAAATATTAAAAACAAATACACTGTATGTTGTTTCGTTAAGGTTAGCTACTCACGCTTATGGTAATGGTAAGGAGTAGTAAATCCTTAGAGCTGTCTTACTGTTATATTTTTATACACATATGTGAGCCTAAGAAAAATCTTACAGAAGTATGGTGTTTAAAACTAGTCACGAGGAGCTACACGTTTGTTGCGTTGACAGAAGTCGAGCAATTCGGACATAAATTGCAATAGGTGGTAGATCCAGTAGTAATAAAATTGGAAGAGATTTACTCAAAAGATGTCCATTCTTTTACTTTACACGCGCGAAAAGTTATAAAATCAGCTAAAAATATAAAACTTTATTTTAACTTTTTTATTTTTATGATATTCATTTTACAGTTAATTGAAGTTTATTTATTTTTCGTCAATTGTACGCCAATGTGTACTTAAATTCGTGTACCTAGCAGCAGATAGAAGAGTTCTCGAAAACAGAACAGAACATATTTCAAAAGCATACTACCATGCTCCTCGTGAATTCTGGCACACAAAAAAAAAAATCTTCGTGGACCCGATATTACCGTAGATGTACTCTTGTTACAATACACCTCAACTACGAGCTGCTCATATACGCTTTCTGAGCAGCTGGACTTAGACTCTTCGTGGGCGTAGCGATCTCGTGATTGGCAGTGCGTACTACCATGTTGAAAATCATTGCTTCGATTCCGAGCTAATGATAAAAATACATTAGCCCTTCTATAGAGAAACCAAATTGGAGAAGGAGTTCGTCCGAATTTCACCTCAGCGGTTATAAAAAAAAACCAAAATATATATATGTATAAGCGATTTTCTTATCACGATAATCCTCAAGTGCTCCCAACCCATTTTTTTCTGAAACAAAATAGAAAAAATAATAAAGTAATATAAGTTTTATTTGTCTCCCAATTAACTTGAAAAAGTGTTGAAATGCAATTTGTTTCATTTGCCTTTCAGTATTTGGCGAAAAAACTGCTGTTCCATTAGGACAATGCACGGGTACACACGTGTGTAGTCTCCATGCTAAAAATTCATAAATTGGGCTACGAAGTGTTACCCAGCATATTCTCCAGATTTAGCAACCTGCGATTATTTCGTGTATTCAAACCTTTCAGAAATGTCTGTGCGTAAGAGATTCGGCTAGAATAAAGAGGACATCATAGAAACAAAAGTCTGTTTGAGGACTTAGAAAAAAATATTTATTTTGGAAGAAATGGAAAAATTGGAAACACGGTATACTAAAGGTATATATTATAGAGCTAAAAGGAGACTATGTTGAGAAAAAAAATGCTTATTTGCCACATAAAAAATATATATTTTTTATTAAAAAAGTCACTAACTTATCAAACCACCCTCGTATATTAACGATTCAAATGGAAGAACAGCATTGAGGCGAGGTTTAATAAACAAACTCATATCAATGGAATATTTCCAAGCTACTAATTTATTAGCAGGCGCATTTGTGTTAACTGGCCAATAACGATTGGAAGAGTTTAATCGTTTTGTATTTCTCGTAAGTTGCTATCGCTATGAATGCATTGTTTAACTCAAAAATACGAGTATCTGTCACTTGTATGATTTATTTCAGCCACTGTATGCTAATACAACGCAGCAAACATACATGCGCACAAATAGCACCAATTTTAGTCGGTGTGAAAGATCGCGAGAGTTGTCAAACCTCATACATGCTGTTGAGTACGAATATGAAGAGATTCTCAAACTTCATAGTGTGGAATATGTCTGAAATGGATTTGGTCGTGTATGGATTATATGATTCGAATTTTGTATTTCGGAATTTTGTGTATCGGGTTTTCATTATAGACCCTTTTCATACATTTGCAATAATTTAAAATTTAATGATTAAATGGCGTAGCCTGTACAGCCTGACAACTTTGGTGTAGAGGTCTAAATATCATGCGTGTTCACCTCGACGTCCGAGAAGAATTATCAAGTATTCCGTCAATATTAAAATGCTCTAATTACGAGCCCAGCGTTACCCGAACTCCTGACCAACTGGCGAAGGGGCACGCGCATTTATAAACATAAAATCCAACAGACCGATGCCAGAAAGCCAGGTACAGCCCGGACTATACTGAAACCGATCGTGGAAGTTCGCGGTTACACTTGCTTATCGCACTGAGCAGCTGTAGATTTGCTAATCAACTATCAAATGCTTTGCTGAAATCAGTATAAATAATATCGGTTTGATAAACATTTTTGAAGTCAAGTAGGTTCGATAGGTGGATTTACTTTAGTTTTGTGAAGTGTCAATAGTTGAAGAGGCTTTTACTTGATCATTTACTAGATTAGAGATAATAGTTAAAAAATTTTGGATTAATTTTTCTATCATAATGGGCAACCAGATTTAAGCAAAGGTTAAATATACGGCTCTTTCAATAACGTGGAAAATATATTTTTCTTGATTGAAGCATTGAATATGTTCGTTAATGGTAGATACAGAAAATAGGCACAGAACTTACTTACTCTAGATTGGATACTATATGGACCGCATGTAAATGAGATATTTAGTAGTAGTAAGAAATATAGGTGGTAACACAAGGCTCTTACACAATCGAGGTAGGGTAATTTGTAAGGGTAAGAAACAGATTGTGTGGTTGGAATTGTACTCGGCACATAATTAGATCCGAAAAAAACTGCGAACATATCTGCGATTCTATAACAATCACTAGAAATTTTATCATATATTTTCATACATGATATAAATCCATAAGTCTTTCGTTTTGAATTAAGCAAACTATAGAATGACCTTGGACCTGCGTTAATATTATTTCGAATTCTTGTCATATACTTTTTGCGACTCGAGTTATTTAAAATCTTATACTTCTATCTAATTATGGAATAAGCACAATGGTCAGCAGCTTTTACGAACTTTGCGTAGAGCTTGAATAGCCTCGTCTTTTAATTTTTCCATTACTTCAATTCCACATTGAACCATAAAGCGTATGTAGTGCGAGATGATTTATTTGCTCTGGGCATACAGTCTAAAGATTGAATGTAAATAACGGTGATGTAGGTTACATACTGGTTTTTAAATAAATAAAAATTGTATTTTGTGGCTTTGAAACATCTATCAGAGATTTTAAATCAGAGTGATATTCCAAAAATAATCCAAGAAAGGGATGATAAACATCTTCAGGCAGAACGAAAGGATCACAGCAATTTAGAGAGGATGACAATATGGCGTCCAAAAATATTAAATCCAACGTCTTCCTAAATTTATTACGAATATTATTTATTTGAAAAATACCCTGGTCAAGAAGCTCATTTAGGAAATCATGAGCATTACCTCGCATTGATCTATATATGTATGAATAAATTATCATTGATATTCCATGATACGCTGGATAAATATAAGTCACCAATTAATGCAACACTCTCAGATGTCTTAACAACAGAGTCTAATGACTTTAACCATGACCAATAAAGAGAATACGTTGAGAAGTCAGAATTTGGTGGGTCGTAGCTGGCGACATTATAAATATTCTTTTTTATTTGGTGTATTCGGGCACAATGAAATTCCATCGCTTCAGATGTAACAAAATGATTTTTTTAGCGGCAAGATCAGTTTGAATACCAGTAAGTACTGCACCACCAATTTTATTTAAAGGGTCAACTCTAAAGATTTCAAAGTTGTGACCTAAGATTTCAGAGTTGAATATATTCGGTTTCAGCCAAGTTTCAGAGAATGCTAAGATTTTCTATTCGCAGCTTAAACTGCGTAGTTATACATCCTTCAGCTTAGTGTTCAAGCCTCTTACATTTTGGTAGTATATGAGTATATTACAGGGTTTTTGCTCTGAGGAAGCAGGTAGTAGTGTTGTATTGTTACGAGAAAAACGCTGTTTCATTATCTTAAAAACGTACTTAATTTATAGTTTTTTATTTAAACTAGTATTTTTTGGCTTTAAATAAAAATAATAAAGGAAGGAGTCATAATTTTTACTATAAAATAAATCAATACGTGTGTGTGTATTAAAAATTATAAGCTTTGAATTTTTTTTTTCAATACCTACTTTTATCCACCCAATAGTATAATGCATCCCACTATGCAACGCTGCTAATCATTATTTATTGCTCATTTCATGAATCTAAAATTTCTTTATACTTTTTTCGTAATTATATATATACATTTGAAGGGAGGTCCAAACAAGATTGGTCTGTAGTTGCTTCTTTAATTAAAATTAAATCTTTCCCCAGATAACAACATCCGGTATGATTTTGTATGGTTTTTTGGCATTGTTCCAAAAAAAATTATAACCGGCAACTACAGAATGCACTTTGTATTTGTATATGTAAAAGGTGATCCAAGTAGAGGCACTCTTTTCAATAGCCTTTTTTTTTGACAGATCACACGTGAGTCGAGACAAGTCATGTTATTTTTGTTTAGTATTGTTTGACATTTCATCATGGAAAGACTTACGCATGAACAACGTTTACAAATGATTCAACTTTCTTACGAAAATTCACGTTCTGTAAAGAATTTGTTTCGCGCGCTTTGCTCAACTTATAGTCGACATAATCGGCCTACTGAGCGTACTATTCGCAACACCATCAACCATCTTGAGACACAGCATTCATTATTGGATAATATTCGACTGAATATACCACGTCCAGCACGCAGTTATGAAAATATAGCGGCCGTAGCCGTAGGAGAGTGTACACGAAGACCGTGGAGAGTCGATTCGGCGCCGTTCGCAGAAACTCGGACTGACGTATGGAACAACTTGGCACATTTTATGCATTTAACGTCGAGATCTTAAATTGAAATCGTACAAAATACAATTTTTACAAGAACTGAAGCTGCTCGACCTACCCAGGCGACATCGCTTCGCTGTATGGGCTCTTGAAAAGTTCCAATATGATCCGACGTTTTCGAGGCAAATTTTTTGTTCAGCGATGAGGCCCATTTCACATTCAATAGGTATGTAAACAACCAAAATAGCCGCATTTGGGATTAAAAGCAACCTGAAGAGATTCAAGAGCTGCCATTTCATCCAGAAAAAACAACAGTTTGATGTTGTTTGTGGGCCGGTGGAATCATCGGTCCATATTTCTTCAAAAATGATGCCGGTGAGAACGTAACCGTCAATGGCGACCGTTATCGCGCCATAATAACCGACTATTTGATGCCTAAAATTCAAGCTTGTGATCTCCAAGACATTTGGTTTCAACATGACGGCGCCACTTCCCACACATCACATAAATCACTGGATTTATTGAGATAACACTTCGGTGAGCAGATAATTTCACGTTTCGGGCCAGTCGGTTAGCCACCAAGATCGTGTGATATCAAACTTTTAGACTTTTTCCTGTGGGGATATGTAAAGTCCGGAGCCTATGCGGACAATCTTGCTTCTCTCCAGGTCTTGAAGCAAAACATCACGCGTGTCATTCGCTAGTTACTAGTCGAAATGCTCGAACGAGTCATCGAAAATTGGATTCTAGGGATGGTGGACCATCTGAGACGTAGCCGCGACTAACATTTGAATAAGAGAATCTTCAAATGCCACAGAATTTTCTTTCGAATGATAATAAACATTCTCCAATAAATTTAAATTTTCTGTTTTTTTTTCTTTAAAAAACTAGGAAACCTAGAAATATATCACACGTTATATGTATGTACGAGTATAGGCATGGAAACTGTAAATTAAAGATTTAAAATAAATGAATTCACCGCCAATTCATTTAATTATACAATAATAATTTATTACAAATTATATTAATGTTATTGTCTTCAAATACTGTTGGCGCTCTAATCGATTAAGTACCCATCATTTTCGCACACAAATCATTTACTCGTGTTATTATCCAGATCCCACTTCATAAACATATAATCAGGTTGTTAATATTCATTGCTTTGTATGTTTGGGTACTCCCTTTGTTTTAATTATGCATTCAAAATTAGGCAGAAAGATCCATAAATGCAGAAAAAATGCTAATTTCATTTGCAGCAATTCTTCAGCCCCTATTGTGTCAAGTAGTTTGACAACGGTAATTTCACAAAACCAGTTTCCGGTACAAAGAGTAAGCGTGAGTGATGGCACTGAGGTGAAATATTCTAGCAAACCTCCGAATTTTGTGGCAATAAATTGTTATAATTAAATTGAAACTGGAAATTTTGTAGTTAAGAAATATCTATACATTCTTTCAGCGCATTTCTCTGTATTTTAGGGAAACAAATAAATAGTGCAGTTCAATTCTAATAAAATTGTAGTCGAGTATTGTGTGCAGTCAGATAAACTCAAACTAAATCAGAGAAAATGAAATTCGTCGTAAGTGTCCAGAGGGAAATATGTTCAAAATTTGCCAGTATTTTTCTTGTTAACATTTTAAAATACGAATTTTGTTGTTGTAATATTATTTACTATTTTTACTAAGTTTTTAAACAATTTTAATTTTAATCTACAGATTGTATTCGCTTGCCTGTTCGCCATAGTGTTGGCCAACGAAGAAGCAAATGTATTGAGAAACGAGTGGGAAGTTAACCCAGAAAACTTCTTCTACAACCTCGAGCTCGATAACCATATTAGAGCTGAACAAAAGGGCAGTATCCAGGGTAAGGATACATGGGTTGTGACTGGCGAATATGAGCATTTGACTCCTGAAGGAAAAACTGTTAAAGTAACCTACAAAGCCGATGAGACCGGCTACCATCCACACGTTGACACCGTACGGTAAAATGGTCTATTAAACAAGGAAATGTGATTTTGTATATAACTTTTTTTTTTACTTTAAACTGGAAAAGTTACGGAAAGTCTTGATTTGAAAAAGAAAGAAAGAAAATATAGAAACATTTGTTGTATGATATACAACAAAATATGATGATTTATTTTGAACTAAATTTAGAGAAGAGTCAAAAGGCGATCTTTACAAACTCATAAAGTTTAAAGCTTTTATATTTATATTTGGGTATATATATATGTCGCTTTGTAGCCGCTGCAGCGATTTTCGCCCGAGCTCCTCCTCCTGCGTCTTTGATGTCTTGACCAACATCATCGAAGGAAATGGAGTGACCTGCAGTTTACTCTAAGCCGCTTCCTAACGGCCGTTGGATTTTTATGATGAGCTTTTATTTCATGTCAGAAATACACTCGGACTCGGCTCGACATTCCTTGGCGAAGGGCGACCGCCAGCTTATGAAACCACTCAGCTAATTTTGTTCAAAATTTCAGGATGGCTTCATAGAAGCTCTGAGGTTATTCGATCTCTTCCGAAAAATCTTATTTATTGTTCGATTACCTAAATTGGGAGAAGAAACCCACTTTTTCCTAGACCTGGGGAACCGATCTAACCCGAAAAATCGTATTTATGTTTCAATTTACGATTATCGATATTACAATTGACGAAAATAGGCAAGAGTTGGATCACTGCGTCATGTTAATATACATTTTATTTGATTAATAAACTATGATTGATGATTGCAGGAGATGAGTTTAGCGCACTAGGTAAGAGAAAGTCTAACATTCAGGCGGCTGATAATTGCATGTCGCTTCATTTGTAGAAAAAACATCAAGGCGGCGGAGTGGGAATAACCAAAATGGGAACAGGAAAAAGCTGTTATAGAGCCGTTATAATAGGAAAAGCCGTGAATATTTATTATATTTTTTATAAATAAGATGTACCTCATAAGAACTCAGCGGAATTACAGCGGTAACTTTATCAAAAGTAGTAGGAGGTAGAAGCAAAAGACTGACAGCTACTCGTAATTCTACACCTATGTATTTTTAGTCTGCCGTTTTCAGTGGAAAAATTTTGAAGTTTTCATTTACTTGTGATGTTTAAAGATTATATTATACTGACAAATAAATAAAAACAGTTGGCTGTTCGCATCTCGCAGCCATCATAACGATTGATACTTCAACGTAGTGAAAATAAAGGGTGTTAACCTCGGAAATCGAAATCAATGCTCAACGACCTTAGTTAAAATAACTGGAGACATAGCCAGCAGATCTAAATCTTCTGATGATCCAAATTCCAGTGAACTCGAAGAAAATAACCCAAGTGTAAGCTCCGATTCAGACTATATGTTTGTTAGTACAGAAATATTTAAAGTTGGTATTTTTGATGGGCTACGAGTTCGAAGCTTGAAATTCATTTGTTTGGGCTTTGAATAATTTCCTAGGCAAAGACAAATCTGATAACCAGGGCCGTCTTTAAGAGGCAAAAAGGGTTCTACATGTGCCTTAAAATCCACTTCCTGCACTCACATTTATAGCGATTTCGAAAAAAAACTTGGAGATTTTAGTGAGGAGCAGGGTGAAAGATTTTACCAGGTTCTGCGAACAATTGAAAAGCGTTATCGAGGGTGGGTAGACTTAGATATGATGGCAGTTGTAACGAGATCTACCTAAAGTCGTTTATTCAAGAAAATCGTTTAACAGCTCATTTGGAAGTGTTCAATAAAATTTTGGTTAAATTATGCACCCATTCTCTGTATTTTTTATTAAAATAATAAAACTCTATATTTTTGAAAGTAAAGTTGTTAGCATTCTTCCAGTAATTTTTCCATAAGTAGAGTCACAAGAATACCTAATAACAGAAAAAACATAAGAGAAACAAAACTTCCGTCGGATTTATTATCAAATTTGTTAACAAAAAATCCCCTTCAAACATATAAATGTGATATACGTACAGCTATGGAATAAATAAAAAATTAATTGTTATTATGCTAAAAGTTAGATGTATGTATGTGCAATGATACACATTTTTATGATCATATTTAATTAAAATAAATTAATTTTAGATAGCTTCATGCGGCCTGTAATTGTTTTTGGTTATAAGTAAATGAGCTGTATTCAAAGGCCTATTTTTGGTAGCAAAATTATTTTTAATTGAATATTTTATTATAGAACAAAGAAAAATTGGTTGAAGTGACAGCTGTTTCGGAGATCACCACATCTCCTCATCGGACTTCTTTTGCCAGGAATCGAACCGACGGATTCTGACATCACGGGCGAGTGCCCCGACAACTGAGCCAACGTCTGCCATGTTTCCATATTTTTATTTTATAACAAAATATTTAATTAAAACCAAAGACAATTACAGGCCGCATTAAAAAATCTATAATATATAAGTCGAGCCCGACAAGTAATCCTACTTATACATTTCGCAGACAATTAATGCCTGAATGTATGCAGGATTGCAAAAACTCGCTAACCCAACATTAAGTAAAAATAGCGGCTAAATATTAGCGCACTAAATAGTTGTTGGTTAATAAAAAATTGAATAATACAACAAGAGATTAAATGGCAGACGTTGGATCATTTGTTAGAGCACTCGCCTGTGGTGCCAGAATACCTGGTAAAAGAAGTCTGATGAGAAAATGTGGTGATCTCCGAAACAGCTGTCACTTCTACCAATTTATCTTTGTTCTATAACAAAATATTCAATTCAAAATAATTTTGCTACCAAAAATAGGCCTTTGAATACAGCTCATTTACTTATAATAAATTAGTTTTAGTTTAATTTTGATTTCGCAATTATAAGTACAATATATTTTCAGGCGGGTTTTCTATTGATTTAAAAAAAAAATTTGATCATCAAAATAAAATGTATTGCATTAGGCATGCAAACAATTTTAGTCTAGGTAAAGCCCAAATTTTGTCGTTTATAGGTTCGATATTTCCCGAAATATTAAATGCTCGGCTTTTTCGTGGCGGCTTAAAAAATTGTAATTCGAACGGAAATGAAATAAGAAAGTAGGCAGAAAATTGTCAGAACTTTTGAAAATTAATACTTTTATTCTTTAAGTCGAAATGAAACTACTTACAAGTCTTCAGAAAGCTATATGGAAGAATATTGACAATATCACCAATAATGTAAATATCGGGGATCCACTAAACTCATAATTATACTTTGAATTGTATATGTTATGTAATCAAGTTTCCTAGCAAAATTTTTCTTATAATATTTTCGTTTGAATTACAAATTTCCCAAACTGTACCTCATCAATTATCTTGCCTCACTTCCGAGTATTCCTATAACTACCGAATATGTAAATGTTAAAATTTAGGCTTTACCGAGTAACACCTTCAACCCATCCGAAGCCAGGCCTCCGTATATTTTGTTTCCAATGAATTGTATAAACGACCTCAAGAAAAACTCAAAGACTTAAGCAACAAACTTCTTTCGCCTACAATATAAATACATTACATTACCTGAATGAATTTGAATAGTCAGTTTGACGAATGTGCACTGAAAGCTGGAGTTCATTGTATTGTGTGATGTCGTAGCTAAAATCTCAAAAATCTAGTTCTTCACTTCAGGAAACAGGAACAATGAGCAAATATCTAAGTAGGTACTATCTCATTTGACAATTTCGCTATATAAGGAAGATATGAATTTACTTTTAATAATAGCCCAGCAGCAATGGAACTTCCACGCTCAACAGAAAAAAATGAACATGGAAAAAATTTGTTTGGTTAGTGATGTACTGAACAAATACCAATTTTTCGAATAACTCGGCAGAAAGCTGAGTGACTACTTTTTCAAATAAGTTTGGGAAATTAGTAGGAAAATCGAACCATATTTCTGCTGTTAAGAAATAATCCAGCATTAAGTTGAAGGCATTGCGGCCACAATAGCCGAGTGATTAGCATGAACTATTTGTGACTTCCTATACAACGGACCTGATATATAACAATTACTCAATTAAGAGAGACACTAAATAGAAATTAATCCTTATGAGAATAAAAAAGTTAATCTTTCAACGTAAATTTATGACTTCATTCTTTCTACTTACTTTTCCATGCATATATTAAACATAAAAAAACACTTTAGCAGATTTTGTATCACATTCAATCATGCATTTTCATTAGCAAACAAACAGAAAATAAAAACTTTACTACAATTGAGTGTTTATATAGCTTATTCCTTGCTTGGATGAGTCCTAATGTATTCAATAGACTTGAGGATATGGGCTGGGATTGGATGAATCCATTTGTTGTTAGGGTCTGGATGGTAACCATTCTCATCAGCATTGTAAGCCAAACTGACTTCTTCACCTTCAGGTGAAATGAATTTGAATGAACCATCGACTTTCCAGACATCAGCACCCTCCAAGTGACCCTGCTGTTGTAGACTCACACCATTATCGAGTTCGAGTACATATTGGAAGCTCTCAGGCTCAACATTTTGTTCGCTTCTGAGCACGTTGGCATCCTCGTTAGCGAAAGCAATGGTCAAAAGGCAAGCGAATACAATCTACGAGGAATATAATAAAAAAAAAACGATAATTAGTAAAGTATATTTATTTCAGCGATGCTCTTTAACACCGATACTCACAAAGAATTTCATTTTGTGTGCAGCTCAGTAATTTCTGTGACAAGTGTCGAAGGACTGATGTTTGCAAATTCTAAACGTTGCATATTTATACTAAAATACGTATATACATGCAAAATAAATAGATTTGTTATAAACTAAAACTTGTTCAAAAGCTGAAATCTAATAAAATTAAGAATGAGAAGAATACAGATTGAGGAATATAATAACAACTAAAAAGAAGAATATCAAAAAAAAATAAAATGAAGTTTTAATCAAAATTTGAATTTAGCTAAATTCTGAACAAGATTCTCTATGTCTACACTCCAAACCGGAAATTTGCATAACAAGCAGCCAGATAAGTGCAACTGCTGATCAGAGTAAGTAAAAGTTATTTCGAAATTATTTTTGTGTCGAATTAAATTAGATACAATTTAAAATGAGAGCAAGCGCGTACTGCAAAAATAACTGTTTCATTAAATCTTTTAAAATTATTTAACAACTTGACAAATAGCTAGAGATTAGGTATTGGAAACTTTTATAGCGTTATTTTTAGCTTAACAATTTTTTTACAAAGGTAGTTAGATGTATTGAGAATAATTGAAATTTTTAGCCTTGAAATATATTTCTTTGCTTTAGAGTTGCATACGGAATTAAAAAAATTTAACAATTTTTAAATGCTCTTTACGAAGAATTAATGGAAATGATGGAAATTAAAAAAAATTACTCAATTTTTCTCGATTTCATATATTTCTCTGGAGTAGAGAAAATGTGCGTAAGTTGAGTGGCATGACTACTGATTTAAAACACCCAAAATCGTAAATGAAATTTTTGTAATTTGAAATTTTTTTGATCTATATATATCCATATACATATGGATAAAGCAATTATTTTTTATTAACAAATTTGTTTAAATATAAATCTAACTTTTCTATATTTATTTTTTTTTTAATAATTTTTTATTTTAATAATTTTTTTTTTTTTTGCTCAAAAGTTTGAAGTTGTGTGGCATTATTTTTTAGCTAAAGGTTAAACGATTTTATGTTCAGTTTTAATTTTTGATTGAAAAAGTAATAACTGCTTTTTTTGAATAAATAAGCATAAATAAGTTTTCTTTTTTATTTTTTTCGTTAAAAATTTATAGTTATTAAATTATAACTATATATAAATTTATAGTTATTAAATTATTAACAAATAGATCAAATAACGACTCAATATTTCTCATCGCTTTACTTTTTAAAATTCAAGTCGATATATTTCAAAAGTCATTTTGGTTATAATTTTGTTTTTTACTAAAATTTTATTTTCTTATATAATAGAGAAATCTCAAAAGTGAAAAGGTTGTCTCCTTATTTCATCATCATTTTAAGTTAAATAATTAGTATTAAGCATAAATAAAATTATTTTTTATTGTTTCCTAGCATTTAAAAAAAAATTGTTTCAGAAACAAAACAAAACTCATATATATCACAGTAAACATTGCTGAAGAGTGGGCGTGAAAAATAAAATAGCTCATTTGCAAAAATACTTTAATAATGCGGTAAGTGTTTCTTGTTTCATTAATAATTGTATGAAAAATGAAACAGGAAATAAAACGGATTTTTTTTTTACTGCACTATTGTAGCTTCAGAGTTTATTTGTTATCTCATAAATTACTTCTTTTGAAGTATGTCAACTACGAACGAGTTTTTGTGAAAAATAAAATGCAAGTTATTATGCATATTAGCATATATGTATATGCTAAATATAGTGGTTATCATATATGGATTTATCACTGTCATTTCTTTATATATATATTCAAAATTCTTATATATAAATATAATTTATTATATATATATACATCTGTTTTTTTTATATAGACACTAACGCTGCTAACGAAGACGTTAAAGTCATACTGACTATAATTTATTATATATATATATATCTGTTATTTATTTATATAGATACTAACGCTGCTAACGAAGACGTTAAAGTCATACTGGCTTTAGCTTGAAAGCGTTGTTGAAACTGGCATATAAAATAAAGATATTTTTCATTGATTTTCTCAGAGAACGTTTGCCATTAATATATCCAGCATTTAAAAAAAAATAATTACTAATCAAAAATTTCATTAAAAATATAAAATAGTATTTTACTCTTCGTAATAAAATCTTTAGTTTTTATTTAATTTTAATTGAAAATGTTAAGAAATCCTGTTTCTACCGCATAGTTATTTAAAATAAAATTAAAATGTTTTAAAATAGCTGCTCCAAAAAACAGATGCTACTAAAAAATCATATGGTCGCTTGGTGCTCAATACCGCTTATACGCGTAAATGTCAATAAATGAGATTTGGTTGCACTGAATAGGAAGCATTTGCCGCAATACGTTTATGCCAAATTATTGATATGTTGACCAACAATACTCCAACTAAAATAAAATCCAATACAGCGTATGAAAACTTGTGCAAAAAGTTGACTACAAAACGCATATATTTTAGCTCTGACTGTTTTGGCATCGGTACAAAATTTATCAATATAACCAAGAAAAGTATTTTTCTGTTTTGTTTCTATTTCTTTGCGAAGAAAGTTTATCACTATTTTAAACGAAAAAAAAACAGTAAAAAAATATGAATATATCAAATTCATTGCAAATTGCGAAATTCGATTTTGATAATTCTCAGTGCCAATATCACGCTTTTAGATACTTTTTTGAAGGCTTTTTGATCCAAAACCTCATATCTGAACAAATCGTTTGTATGGGGGCTATATGATATAGTATTCTGATCTTGATGATTTTCACTACCGCTATGCAATTCATAATAATTGTGAATAAGAGCCTAGATTTAATGGTCCTAAATGTTTTTTTTTTACTGAGGTTTGACCAAAACCTCACCTATCGGAGTATAGGAGCTACATGTTATATACGTTTGATTTAGATGATTTTGAGAACCAATGAGCGATTCATTAAGTATGTGTAGTGTACTAAATTTCACATTCTAAGTTATTTCTTTGACGGATTTATGACTAAAAATTTAAAACCTGAAAAATCGGTCATATATACGCTATAGTGTCAGTAATATTGTGACCTTTTCGTCTAGATGTATATTTCTTGGGCTTGGAGTGTCTCTATTATTAAACCTAATAAGCCCACACTTGAGATAAGTTTGGAATTTTCAATAGCATGATTGCTCCAGATATGGATGTTCCTCTTTCAGGGCACTAACAACTTTCAGTACATTTATTATGTGACTGATAAACTCCGGTATAAAAGCATACTCATATATAACAGTAAGCACATAAAAGCAAATTTTTTTCAGTGTCAGTCCAACACTTTCCATGTTTCGGTCCGAACACACGTGTTCCATATTTGTGTATCTCAAAACGGTATTCTTCACAGCAGTTGGAAGGAATAGTTGAAAGCGCGCCATCTCTTTTCTTGGTAACTCCCGAAATGATGTAGCTAGTCACACTTAAATTTATGCTGATAATATTTTCCAAGGGCGCTCTTCCATGTTTTTTTTGAATTTATGGGAAACGGAATTAGACATCAATAATATTATTGAGCAAAATATTCCAACCAGAAAAACAAGAATAACCAATCGGCAAAGATGTGTGTTCTCCATATTAGTCGTCTGTCCAAGTGAATTCCCAAGTGCTTATCGCATTGGTGGATTAGCATGTTGTGTCTCTCATGTCGTGATAATAGCGATGTCATCAGCCAAACTTCCTTTTAGAACGTCATTTGGCATTGATATGCCTTGATAGCTTTGGTTGGTTGTTAGAAAGGGGGAAGTTTACAACCTGACCTAAGACAGCCTTAAAATAGAAAATATTTTTATTGAAAAAAAATTGCAATAGTCTTGATTAATATCAAAATATGTGTTGGTTTGTGTTCAATTTGACATTTTGACAATTTTCTACTGACAGTTTTTGATATAGTTTTATATAAAATATATATTCTTGAATATATTTTCCGACCACTTTCAAAAAAAAACTTCCTTTTGGTTATTTTTAAATAAAAAAATAAGTCATTGATTTCAGAGTTTTTGAGAAAGTCATGAAGGAAATATTACAAAGATTGGTTTAGAAGCTTGTAGATAGATACCAAAGTACCTGAAAGCAGGATTAGCCATACACATTTCATCGGCGATTCACTATAATAAAAATCCATTAATGTCTTGGTAGCTCAGAACTTAGGAATTTTTTTACAATATTTTAAATAGTTTAAAGATCCTAAAATATACTTAAATTAATAAAAAAAAAAGGCTAGCATAAATGTTCCTTAACACGAAAGCAACATAATCAACATCATACGGCACAAAAAACGTGAATGTGAGGCAAAGAATTTAAAGGAAGCCAATAAATACTGTACTCAAGAGGCCATTTCATTCAACTTACTAACTCACCAAATAAGTACATGAATAAAAGCCTCTTCCAATATTAATAAATTAATTAAATTTCACGTATATGTGTTTAAACTTAAATATGCAGAAATACAGAATTATTTCAAAATTTTCTGCTTTACTACAGCAAACCCTCTTTCCGCTATCTTCAGAGATATCAAAAGCACGAACTTGCTTGCTCCGCATGCCTGTATAGTATCACATGCGTAGATAATATTGTGTATATGTATATATGTATACGCATGTACGTGATGAGCTAATAATATCTGTTAATCAGGTTAAGGATGCAAAAACTTAGCAAAACCATATGTTAAATATATCATCAACAAAGAGAGAAGTATGAAAAATGCCACAAAAAGAATATTTCTTAAAAAATTCAATTGAAAAGACTGGCATACTGGTGACTGTATGTAAGTTTAGGTAAGTATGTTGCTGTTTATATACAAATAATTTAATGCGCAGACTAAAAAAAAAGTATAATTTGCACCTAGTTTGCACAAATACTTCCATTCCATTCATTAACATTCTCATCTATATCACACTCAACGGCAGCTAAGGTTAGTGACTTTCCTCGCATTGGGTATTCTCTGAGCATATTCGGCTTTGCGGCTGTCATTAACAAGATTTCCATCAACATCCACACTAACTAACAGAACTTTCAAAACATTGTCAACTACTTCAGAAGTATTCTTAATATGCAAATACACAAAGAGCATGAGAGAGGAAAGTAAACTACGAGCAATATGGAAACTATAGTAGAACAAAATAAATGTTTTAATATGTGCAGATGTATAATTCCGATATAAATAAATCATTTTATTGTCCGTAATAATTTCAATAAACCCAAAAAGTATAATTAAAATTTTCCGGGAGCTATGCTTTGTTGAGAATGAGGAATTCTAACAAAAAATATGTATTTTAATATTTATGTACGTTAGAAGGAATTATTTTGTTTAGATCAAAATTTCGGAGCAAAAACGTACTCTACTGAAAATATTAAGCAATTTTTCTGTGGTTTTCTACTCGATTAGCACTTCTCTTCTCTGGGAGCACTCTTAACCGACTCGCTGTAAGGTAACTGTTGGGCAACATTTCAAGCCCCCTACGTACTTAGAGTGCAAAGAAAACAGACTGACTACCGCGCAACGTGCGGGGTGGGATAGTTACCCAGAACTGAAATATGAAACGAGACGCTTTCTAGGCCGTAGCATACTCTCGTAGGTGATCTAGCGACTAATGCCCGGAGTATACTGACTTTACGGAGAAAACACTTCCCCAGCCTGCTGAATGGTAGCGAAAATAAAACCACAGGAGATGGTGAACCCGTTTCCTCAATCGGTGAGGATGGAACAGATGCTGCATTGGCCAAATATGAGGAAGTTCGAATAGTAATTCGAGCTATTCAAATACGCAAGGAAATGACAAGCATCAGCTTTTTTGCAGAATCAGGTCAGACGAAGGCATGTCCAACGATTGAAATCCACGTGTGATCTGCCCAATCCAATAAGAAGGGAACCTCACAGTCTGTGCCACCTACTGCGTGAAAATATTGCGTGAAAGACTAATGCCCAACGCCGAAAAACTGATGAGTGGCATTAGACCTGGAAAATCTGCAATATAATGATATCATTGGCCTAATTAACCGCGCCGATAGTCCTGTTTTCTCCAGACTGTATAAGGTAGCGAAGTATATGAGTCTGGTAGTGAACGAGGACAAGACGAAATATTTCCTGTTATCGAAAAACCAGTTATCGCATTTGCAACTCAGCTCCCAAATCACTGTTGACAGTCATGACTTTGACGTTGTAGATAATTTCATTTATCTTGGAGCCAGCATTAACCCTAAAAATATTATCAGTCTTTAGATCCAACACTGAATCACTCTTGCGAGCAGACGCTACTGTGGACTGAGTAGTCAATTGAAAAGCAAAGCCTTCTCTTACGAACAAAAACCAAACTCTGCAAGCCGCTCATCATGAGAAAATTTCTGAGAAAATTTTTGCAAAAGATTTATAGACCTTTGCTCATTGGCAATGACGAATTCCGTATGCGATGGAACTAACCCAGAGACAGCGGCTAAGCCATGTGGTCCGGATAGATGTGAACACTTGAACTTTGAAAGTTTTCGATTCAATACCCGCCGATAGAAACATCATATGCTACCTCGGTTACTATTTGGGTGCTCAGGTATTTATAGTACTCAAGCCACAACACATGGCATAAAATTACGAGAGCTAAATAATTCTAAAATGTAAAATAATTGAATGAAAAACTAAATCTTTTTTAAGAGAAATTTTAAAAATATATTATTTTTGCGTGAGCAAACCTTAATTATCCCTTAAAAATATTATAAAACCAATTTTTTTCACTCGTACTAAGCGATCTCTATAAATGTGATTTAAATGATCGCTCGAGCTTGACGTTAAATAAGTTCCTGACCTGCCAGAAAAGAAAATATCCTTAAAGCAAAATTAGATTAGAAATATTGTCTTCACATTCCATCATTGCACAGTTTCTCGGCCAAAACAACAACTACAGGAGGACTTTCATGATATTTATAGCGTAAAGAGAACGTCTGTAGAAGAAGTTCCTCTGCGAAAGTATATCTGCTAAAATGGAACCATTTTTAACCTTTATCAATTTGAAAATATTTCGGTTATAAGCTTAAGTTCTAAAAATATAGGATTTGGGTCTACAATATCCAAAATAGTAAAACGTTTTCAAAGAGCTCAATTTCGCGGCAAACTCTGCAGATTTTTTGTGGAAGGAGTTAACATTGCATAACTGGAGAACTTCAGAAGAGATTCGCTTCTATAACCAATTTCCAAAAGCACACACATTATAAAAAAAAAGCTATTAAAATCAATTTTCAATTATAATAAATTGATTAAGTATGGAATTTGCATTCAATCGCACACATATGCACAAGTCTTTCGACGAACTTGTTTATTAAAATATTTTGCGGTTCGTCGCAGTTGTGTAAACTTATGACAGCTGTCAAATTTATTTGTAAATTTTTCTATGTCTAAACTGACAAATAGCTATTAGATTCCGAAAAATCACCGACACTAAATTTGATAGGACCTTGAAGGCACTATAACACGTACATGCTCGTACCCGCATATGCATACCAACATAAATATTTGAACTCACCATCCCCAAACCAATCCCAAACCGCAACTGATAATTATTATTCGATTATTTTCGAATTGACATTAATCGAATGTTAAACATATGTATGAATATATGTATGTATGCATTTACACATTAGATATTTATGCATATTTCGATATGAATATACTATGAAATTAATGTAAAATAATAATACTGTTAAATTGACCAACACGCGGCTTGTTTAACCGCCGCTAAGAGAAGCTCAGACAGTGAGTCTGCATTCATGCAAACACACATATGTATGTACATTCCGGTGTCATCCAATAGTTAGCTATGTCTATTAACCGGTTACAAACTCCCACAATGTAATGCTATTTGTCTACATACATACAAATTTACATACATACATATGTGGTAACAAGACCGGCATCAGTTTAATGGTTTGCTTGTCGGTATTTAATAAAAATAAAAATTTAATCAATTTTTTATTATGTACAATTTATAAATCAAAACTACGGGTAATTACTTCATTTGCTTGCTTTCTGTATCGAAAAATACGCGCCCCGTTTCACCTGTTAGAGCAGATGACTAAACGCCTGTCTGTCGTTGATTGTCCGCTATGCTATGCTATGTTTATCTGCGTTCAATTCAAAATTGTTCAATAGTTGCACTGTGGGCTCAGGTTTTTTAAATTACATCAATTTTTAAGAATTTTTAAAATTATATTGAAATTTCAAAATTCCTTAGTTATTAGTACATCTCGGTTTCTACCTTAGTAAGTAATTAAATCGTTTTATTGGCGAATGTACTACAATTCTAAAGATTTTCTTCTAGATAACTATAATGATTTGGTATCACTAGACCTAATCTTAATTTGGATGTAACAAAATTTTAATTAAAGTGATTATTTAGAATTCTGCATTATTTCGAAATTAACATACAAATTAATCAGTCTCCAATGGCAAAACAATAGAAATCAATGTCCAATCAATTAACCTGTACTATTCGTAAAAGTCTCAGAGAATCAGGCTGAAATTTTACGAATGAAAACTGCAGCGTCTCCTGGTCATGATGCACAATTAAACAATTTACAAAGAAATACTTTAGTCTTCAGTGTTAATCTTTAACTGTAGCTTTAAACTTAACCATTGATTGGAAGTGTGCTGAAATCATCATCAGATCATTAATTCGATTTCAGACACACAAGTCTCCGGAGCGATGCTATCGTTTGGTTAAATCTATCCATCGTGGTTTTAGAGTGAAGTAGAGGAACTTTTTTCAATAGCCTTTTTTGATAGATCACGCGTAAGTCGTGTCAAGCTGTCATATTATTTTCGTTCAGTATTGTTTGACATTTCATCATGGAAACTCAACTTTTGGTCAACATAATCGGCCCACTGAGCATACTATTCGCAACACCATCATCCATCTTGAAACTCTGGATAATATTCGACCGAATAGATCACGTCAAGCACGAAGTGAAGAGCTGAAAGGGTACACCGAGATGGTGGAGAGTCGATTCGGCGCCGTTCGCAGCAACTCAGACAGACGTATGGAATGACTTGGCGCATTTTACATCAAGATCTAAAATTGAAAGCGTACAAAATACAGCTTTTGTAAGTACTGAAGCCGCTCGACCTCCCAAGCAACATCACCTCGCACTATCCGAACGTTTTCGAGCCAAATTTTGTTCAGCGATGAGGCCTATATCTGGCTTAATGAGTATGTAAACAAGCGAAATTGCCGCATGCGGGACGAAGAGCAACCTAAAGAGATTCAAGAGCTGTCATTTCAACCAGAAAAAACAACGGTTTGGTGTGTTTTCTAGGCCGGTAAAATAATCGGACCATATTTTTTCAAAAATGATACCGGTGACAACGTAACCGTCAATGGCGACCGTTATCACGCCATATTAACCGACTCTTTGATACATGAAATTGAAGTTCGTGATCTCCGCGACATTTGGTTTCAACAAGGCAGTACCACTTCCCACACATCTCATTGAAAGAATGCTTCGGTGAGCAGATAATTTCACGCTTTGGGCCGGTCGATTGGCCACCAAGATCGTGTGATATCTGACGTTAGACTTTTTCCTGTACGGATATGTAAAGTCTAAAGTCGAAATGTTCGAGCGAGTCATCGAAAATCGGACTCAACGGATGGACCATCTGAGACGTAGCCGCCGCCAACATTTGAAAGAGATAATCTTCAAAAAATAAATGCCAAAGAATGTTCTTTCGAATGATAATAAAATAGAAAATTAAAATTTAATGGGGAATAAATTTTAATTTTCTGCGCTTTCTATTTATTTAAAAAAGTAGAGAACCTCGAAATAGATCACCCTTTATTATAATCTAGAATAATAGGGCAATTGGAAATTCCCCGACCTGGCACATAAATGGCTCCACTAGAATTAAATCCATAAAGAAATTGTTCCTATAATTTAGGAAGCGCATGGAATAATTTTCAGTGACTACCTTGAAGAAGGAAAGACCATCAACAGTGACTATTACATAGCGTTATTAGACTGCTTGAAGTACGAGTCGCGGAAAACGGCTGCATTTGAAGAAAAAAAAAGTGCTGTTTCACCAAAACAATCCGTGTCACAGTCTGAAGAAACTTTCATCGAATGAAAAGGGGATCGCCGAGACTGAGGCCTATTTTGAAAGAAAGGACAAATCGTACTACAAGGGAACTATATTGAATAAATAAAATAAATTTTTCCAAATAAAAATTGTTTTAATATGATAGGCCGGGGACTTTTCACTTGGCCATATATATCCAAAATTTAGACCAATCGCTTCACAAGATCTTGAGAAAAAATTCTTTCTTGATGTTGAAAATTTTTTTATTATTTCGAAAACAATTATGAATGGGTTTATCGGTTCATCTATGCAAAAATTCGACATATTCAAATGTCTTAGTCTAAATCACAAAAAAAAAACAATCAGAATTGAAATGTAATTTAATTTGGCATATTTAGTGACTCTCACTTCATAGTCGACACTACACTAAGCGAAATAGCTTATTTTGATTCGTCTATTTGTGCAATTCTCTTTTAAATAGTTTAATTGAAATCCACTTTAAAATGCTTAAAGCCAGTAGTTGATATTATTAAGTTAATTAGAGCACCCTATAGAGCTTTCAATCGGCTTGCTTTCAATTATTTGGAAATAAATCGCTGGAACTGCTAATAAGATCAATAATAGTTCACAAATTAGAGTTTAATTTAATTTTAATTTATTGTTTAAGCTACATAGCTTTACGGTGTCTCCATTGTGCACCTCATTTGGATAATTTTGCTCGAATAGCCGCCGCATTTGTGACCATGCAAAAATGTAACTCACCAGCAGGTTATCGGTGTTAACGGTGGTCGCTACTTTGGCTTCGACTGCTTCCTTTTATGCTGAGAGTAAGAGCATCAGCGTAGAAGCAACACCACGAGCTAGCGACAACACTTGTTGCCAACACAATTGTTCTTGTTGCTGATATCACCAACTACTCTCGCATCTACCTACCTGTAATAAGTATCTACATATATATTAGTGTATGTAATCGTATGGACGGCTCTACGATATAAATATTTGCATGTATATATGTATGTACATTCGTCAGCGTGCGCATAGCAATTGTTGTTGACGTTTCTCGTTTTTTTTTTTTTTTTGTTGCTGCCCCCACCAGCTAAGAAGCGAGCGAAACAATTCATTAAATAGTGTACTTGTGGCACTTTTCTGGTTTTGTTGTAATGCACACAAAGTTCAAGTGAATCTTCAATCGTAAGGCACACCAAAGTGCTCAAGTTTAATTTTTCGGTATAAATATTCCTGTACATTCTGCTTGCCACACAGTATTCTACAAACACTGAACAGTTGCTGTGTGCTTTGAGTGTCGAAAAAGATTCTCGAGTGAATTTTTAAATAAATAAAAAATATCCTTAAAGGTGGAGAATATTACAACGTGAACGCAAATAAATATTATCCTGATATTATTGAAAAAAAACATATAATTTAACAATGAAAATAATTGTAAGTCTAAATTAAAGTGCAAATTGGTGCATGTGAAAGGAAGAAATATTCTTAAAGAAAAAACTAAATATATCCTTTTCCGAATAATACATAAAACCAAACAAAGGTCGGGAATATTAAATAAATATTCTTGAAAAATATAATTTTGGTGAATTCTTTTCTAAAGGATAAGGAAATAAACTGGAATATTGCAATATATAAATCAATTAGTGCTGCATTCAGGCGGAAATATTTTAAATATTAGACAAGTTGATGATGATATTGTCTTTTAAATTAAAAAAAAGTTTTGGATCAATAGCGCTTATATCAATGAGATGATTTTCAACTGAGCTCTTCCTGCAATTCTTGGTGTATGTCTTGATATTTTTTTTTCACCAAATTGAAGGACCTGTGTTATGATTTAGTATAAAGCGCCTCCGAAAGGCTCATGCATTTTTATGATAAGCTTTTATTTGAAGTGAGAAATACACCCGGAGGGGATGACATTCTCTGCTGAGGTCCGACCGCCATTAGAAAATTTTATTTTCTATTATTTTGATTGTTGGTTTGACCAGGGTTTGAAGCCATGGCTCTCCGCATGAGAGTACGCATTGCTAAACATTCGACTGATGCAGCCGTTAAATCTTTGATATAGATTAAGTGGATATCGGCCATTATCTGTTGGCTTCAACGCAAAATGGTATATTAATTTTGGAGATATCCAAATAAAATACCTTCAATGGACATCTTCACGTAGTATATTAGAACAGTTTAGATAAAAGCTATCATACAACTGATTTTCATACAATTTGAGATCATAACTCCAGAATTAAGATTTTTTTTTTGGGATGACGCCCGTGAAGAGGAAACTCGCATGAGTACTACTACACCGACATCATAGTATGCACGACTTGCAACCTCACAGCTGCACCTACGCACTAAGCACCTAATCACTCACTACTCCTCTCCTTGCGGAACTTCCAATAAAGTATTACCTCACGGGGCTGGTAAGCACATTGGCTATTATGCGTTACTTTCACACGCTACCGGAATAGCTGGTAGCTAGTCTCCAGTCTACTACATTCTACAGCGGGCGGAAAGTCCAAGTTTTCGCTCCTTTCTCCCTTAGTAAACACAAGGTTATTGTCGGAAAGGCTTTTTTTCCGCTCCATATTCCCTTTATCAAGAGTGCCACAAATCAAGGTAGGGCGGGCGGAAAGCCTTTGTTTCCGCTCCGCTCAACTGATAAGCTTTTAAGCGTGGTCGGAAATGACGAATTTTCGATCCAGTGTAGCTTGGCATTTTATCATATTTGCCATGCTTCGCGAATGGCACCGCATTGCAAGTTCTGGTGCCTTAAAATTTCCGCTTGTCTTAAACTTGTGTATATATGACTTTCGAAATTATACATATTCTTTGCCAATTTTGAAGGGAAAGCAACATATAAGTTAAACAATTACTTTCATTCAAAGTCCTGGTGGTGTCTGAAAGATATCTCAGACATCAAAACATTACGTGTCCAGCATCTTCCTCACACTCTGGGCATATTGGACAAGACGTCGAATTGTTATGGCCAAATCTGTTGAGGTATTTCCTGAAAATTAGGAAGTTGAAAATATTTATCTGAATTCTGTGGAATAGTACTGATGATTGAACTTCGTACCATAAAGTGAGATTTTCATCTTCTTTTTTAGTTTTAGGCACACAACTATAATTAAAATAAAAATAGAAATTTCTTAACATTTTCAATGGAATATTTTTTGAGATTTTTCCACAAATTTGAAACAAGGAACAAAATTAAAAAAAATAAATTAAATAAATAATATTAAGTGAGTATAAGCAGCCATAAAACACATTAAAAAAAAATATATATTAAAATTATTTGAAGATTTTGTATATCAACTTTATAGTTTTCCGATGAGCTGAGTTTTATTTCAGTTAATAAATAAAGAATTTATTACAAATTGTTAGATATGCGACCATTCCATATTAAAAGTTACAGGCTTTCGTGTTATGATCTTTATTTTGGCGTAGTTTGCTGCTAAAACTGACAGAAGTCGGCTTGAAAATACTTTAAATAATCCTTAGCAGTTAAAAAAAAGTCAAAATTGGTTAATAGTCAAACGAAAATTTGGTATCACTGAAAGCTGGTGTATTAAGCTACCTTCTTGTTGTTGGTTTTTTTTTTTTCGACCAAACAATAATTTACGAGAAAATAGATTAATTACCTTTGATATTATTATTTATCCGACATTTTATGATTGAATTTTGAAAAATAATATGAGCTACTTCGAATTATTTCAATTAAGAGCAGAAATTTACATCTAGGGCATTCGAGAAATCCCAATTCTTCCCTAATTTTATATTTCAAAATTAATTTTTTTTTTACATTCATTTGCTAAAATAATCAAAATGAATATTATACCACTAATACCCTTTTTGTACTATTTTATGCTAATATCAAGATTTTCTATTAACAACTTTACACTGCAGATCAGTTTGCTGCTTGCTCTGCTGCTCGATGTTACATTGGCGAGACCGCAAGGTCCAACGAAGGAGCCCATACCGATAATAAGACAAGAGCAAGAAGTCAATTTCGATGGCTCATATAAGTATTCATATGAAACGGGTAATGGCATACAGGCCGAAGAGGAGGGATATTTGAAAAATGCTGGCTCTGAAGCAGAGGGGCAGGTAAAAATTATTGAAAATTTGTTAAAATAAATTATTACTAAATAGCGGTTGTAAACATAAATTATAAATATCATAAAATATAAATATGTATTTTTCTGTGGCCATATAAGCAATTAGTAATTTGCCTGCCATCACAACGATAAATCAATGCAAAATGTGAATTTTTTAAATATTAAATTATATGGTTATAAATATATATGTACATATATAGCCATAAAACCTGACCAAGCGCACCCATTCTTTGCATGCCAAAGTGTCGAAGAATCATTACTGAAGAAGCGATTCTACTGCACTGGTCCACTCGCACAGCTACATAATCGCCGTTAGAGATCCGTAACCGCCTAAAAAATTGCTGCTTAAAAATGTTTGAATATTCCACATTAATGAAAAATTACCATTGCCATACTTCATTTATAAGCTAGCATGTAAGCGGGTCTTTATATATTAGGGTGGTCCGAAAATAGTAGTTCCCGCCCTTTAAATTTATTAAAAAATTAATAAAATTTATTTCCATAACTTTTTATTTCGAATTTTCAAAAATTTGATAGTGCCGGTCTTGAGTAAAAAATCATATTTTTCATGTGAAAGATTTATGAAAAAATTTTAATATTTGAATTTATTTTTATAGTTGAGAAAAAAGATTTTTAACTTTTTTACTACAATCCTAGTGCATAAAATAGAAAAATATGGTACATATAAATTTTAAATAATTTTTACGAATTTGTTAAATTAAATTTAATTTTTACAATTTTATTTTTACATACAACTTTAAATAAAAATTATTAATATTTAATTTTGTCGCATTTAAATGCAAACTACACTTTTCAAAGTATCGAGATCGAAATTACCAAAGTGGATATTTTTTATATTATTTTATAGTATCATTTTATTTGTGGATTTTTTGGAACACCCTTATAGTATAGATATCCGTATATGTATATGTAAAAATGTAGTTGAATTCGTTTTTTTTTAATTGTTTATAGGCGTCTGCCACGTGACTTGAAGAAGCGTTGTAAAATATTTAAATCGGTCAATAGGTGTCGTCGCTGATACCGTTAATGCCTTTACTTCACTTTTAGTGCGCAGCTCTGGCAAACTACAGAAAGAGAAAATTCTCATACAAAAAAGCAAAATCAAAATGTCATGAATGGTAACGCCTGCAGACGACACCAGCAAGCAATAAACCAGCAACAACAATAACAACAACAAGCGTACCAACATCATCATAGGTATGCTTCCCTCATTGATGATCAATTTCTGCATTATTCACTAATGTGAAACAAGCATGCAGATGCACACAAAAGCAGGTGAAGCTGTCGCTTAGAGCGTTTTGAGCGCGAGCTCTGAATGTTTGTCTACGATGTAAATGGGCACATAAATCGCGGCGCGGCCAACACGATTCCAATGCGCATTGTTGCTCAATGATTCACCGATTATCAGCTCGCGCAGTTCATTGGTTCAGCAAGAAATCAGTGAACTATGTTATGTATGTAGGAGTATGTAACTATAATCCAGATTGACATTTGTGGCCATTGCGATGTTTGCTTGTTGTTTTGTCGGTTAAAACCCTACTAACCCACCTTCTTCCACATTGTTTCAAGTCACGAATTGATGTTCAAATAAAATTAACACTTTACGCTGATTTAGATACATTCATTGACTGTACATTTGTACGTTTGTTTTCGTCTTCCAAGCTAACTTTTCTTTTTATTGACTTTTCTTCTTTTCTAAACTCGTAAATTTGCAGTCAGCGCAAGGCTCTTTCTCATATACCTCACCGGAAGGTGTGCCCGTACGCATCACTTACTTGGCTGATGAGAATGGTTTCCAACCGCAAGGTGATGTTCTTCCCACACCACCACCAATTCCACCGGCAATACAAAAGGCGCTCGCTTACTTGGCCACTGCACCGCCACCACAGGATCAGACGAACTCATTTGCAGGCAATCGAAGGGGTTAGAGATCATCAAAATGGAATAATAGAAAAATAAACACAACCAAGCTGTGAAATCAAAATGCCTAAAGCAAAACCTATAATGAAAACAACAAACAGACACCCGCGCAAAGGAAGACAACCACACACACACACGTTCGCTAAAATTTGAAGTCATAAGAGTGCGTAGCAAAGGAAAGAGTTTTTATTTATCTGTTCATAAAAAATAAATAAAATTTTACTTAAATATTTTAATACTGCGATAAATTTTACTCTATACAAAAATAATCATTTAAAGAAATATATGTATATATATACATAAACTGTTTATGAATAAGTGTAATAAAATTTACAACTTCTAAAGCCTAGCTCGGTGAATCGCATTCATTTCATATAAAAGGGTTATCCATTTCCAGTTTCGACAGTGCAGAACTGTATTTTGACATCTGTCAAACTTAACTGCCAAACCAAACATGTTTTGATTTAGTAAAAAGTCAGAGATTTTAAGTCAATATTATTGAAACCTACTAAAAAAAAGGTAAAATTAAAAAAAAAAGACTTGATCAGTTGCAGATATTGTAAGACCTATGGCATCATCGTTTTGCTTGCTACGCTTCAAATATCGCTGCTGTAAGTTAAAAGGTAGCCGCAGATCCGAAAGTGTCTATTTCTCGACGTTCTCAAAATCTAGGGACTTCCTTACGGCTCATTATGACGTAATTTGCCCATGGTCATATACCTACATCCATATTAATTCCAGCTCACTCAACAACTGAAGGAGCTGATCATCCACAACGTCATAGTTACGTCGATTGGGTTCTTGAACAACAAGCAGTAGTTCAAACTTTATAATAAAAAAGGAACTTCATGAAAAAATTATTTTAAATGCATTTTATTTACGTTTACTTTAGGAACCGCAAAATGTTTAACCCTATAGAATAGACAAAATGTATTCAAGGAAAGAGGGATGTGCTCGGCAAGAATTAGATTTTTGTTCGACGTCTTCACATCTATATTATGATCACTGATTTCAAGAACTGTACCTTAAATGGAAATCAATTTATCCTTGTGATAGATATGTATACACCACATTATAAGTTATTTGGCATAGTATTATAAATGAATTCTTAATGCTACATGACTGTCTTTGGGCCGAAGTCATAAGACGGCTAATCGGGTTGGTCAACGGCTCTTTTATCTGCTCGAATTAAAAGATTCAGTAGCCAAAAACCATTATTTTACATAAGGTTCAAGCAGCTCATGGCTTCCAGTCTTAGACCATGTATCCTCTGGGTAGCCAACAAACATCCGCTTGGTGGCGAGCTAAAGTGAGAAGGCGAATCCCCCGCGGCTGGCCACCACATGAAAATCCAGGCCCATTGAAAAATCAAAAAATGCCTCGGATGAGAGACCCGCCTTTTGATGACGACCCCTGCAAAGTATTTGAATATCACGTTTTGAGGACATGCACCTGGAATGTTCGGTCCCTTAATTGGGAAGGTGCAGCTGCCCAGGTGGTTGATATCCCGAAGAAGGAGGTCCTTGTAAAATTTACTACAGCGGCCATATAAAAGTATGAACGTTTATCTCTGATTTGTGCCCACGCTCAGACGGAAAGAAGGACGATGTGACCAAAGAAGCTTTCTATGGGAGACTAGAACATACCTATGAACGCTCAACGCGATCTCAACGCCAAGGTGGGTAAAAGTTATCCTTGGTACAACAAAATTCAGCCTTCATGGTTAAACATCTCCAAACGGGCTGATCGACTTCGCTCGGGCCCCAAATATGGTTGTCTGTAGTCCCATATTGCTGGACAAGAAAATACATCAAGCTACATGGTTGTCTCCCGATTGAAAAACGCGATCCTATTGCGATAGATGGATGACATATCTCCAGTGTTCTGGACGTTCGTATGTTCGGACGACTCGGATCACTATCAGCGAAGATACACACCCGCCTTTGTGCAGGAAAACAAACCCGTATAGTTTTCCATTCGACCTACGCTCCTGATCTCTGAGAGCACTCCTCAACATTTCAAACTTTCTACGTATTGCTGCTGCAGAAAAAAATGGATGAAGATTGTCATGCTGCAGTGGAGAGAAACTCGCAACTTTGCGATCAACCGCAACAAATGCGGGGTGGGATAGATATCGAGAGCTGGAAAAGTAAGCGAGACGAATTTGTAGAAGAAAAAATAAAGAAGCCAAAAAGGGTGAGCTTGAGAAGTTGGCCGGCATAGGTAATAATCGAAAATTCTGATGCGGCGAATTATAGAAGGCTTTAGGGCCGAATCATACTCATGTAGGAACCAAGGTGGTAATCTAGTCACTGACGTCCAAAGCATACTGAATTTATGGAGCGAACACTTCTTTAATTTGCAGAATGGCAGTGATAGTGCGACACCCGGTGATGGTGAACCCGAACACCCAATAGAAGCTGAAAGAAAAAAGATTCTTATACCCGACCGTGACAAAGTGCGAATAGCGATTGCCCATTTAAAAAATAACAAAACGGCGAGAGCCGATAGCATACCGGACGAGCTTTCAAATAGAGTGACGAAAAACTGACAGGGTATATGCCTCTTTGCAGAATATGGTCAGGCGAATGTATGCCCGACGATTGGAACCCCAGTGTGCTCTGCCCAATCTATAAAACGGGCGTTCTGTGTCAATTATCGTGAAATAAGCCTCTTCAGTATCACATACAAGGTAATATTGAGTGCATTGTGTGAGATATTACAGCCCACCGTCAACAAACTGACTGGATCTTATCAGTGTGGCTTAAGTCCTGATAAATCCATCATTGACCAAATATTCAAAATGCGATGGAAAATACCGCAAGTACAGTCCAAGTCGTTCGAAACCAACCGGTTTTGGACAGTGTAACTCTTTATCGTATGATTTCTTCAACAATTTGATTTCTTCTTTCAAATAATAAAAGCTACAGAGCTAAATAGGCAGGGCACGATATTTTTTAAACAATTTATATCTTGGCCATAACAACCGCACTGTTAGTTCTGCTTTCTCCAGGTTGTAAAAAGAAGTAAACAGAATGGGTCTCGTGGTGAATAGGGACAAGACGAAATATCTCCCGTTATCAAATAAACAGTCATCGCATTCGACTTGGCTCCCACATCACTATTGACAGTCATAACTTTGAAGTTTACAATACCAACAGTGTTAACCTTGAAATCCAACGCAGAATCACTCTTGCCAAGAGGTACTACTTTGGACTGAGTGATAAATATCAGTCGAGTTTTTAATCTTCGATACACCGGATCTTTGTCTTTCTTCCTTGTTATATTGTATAACATTGTAGCTGTCAGCTAATATTTCTAGTGACATCAAACTGAAAAATACTACGTAATTCAGTAGTCTCGATTTCAAAACAAGTGCGCGGTCTGTCAAAAAAATTTCTAAAACTATCTATGAGTGAGGAAAATTGTTGTTTATATAGCAGAAAATATATAAAACTTTAGTTCATGACTTAACAAATTATTTTACGATGAAAGTATTCATAATTCATAAATTATTTTAATTTTACTCAAATACTTTAAAAATAGATATTTGTATATATTGGGACTAACTTCTTAGTCAAGTGGCTCATTAGTTGCAATAACATATTTTCAACACAGCCATTAAATATATCATATTAATTGCCACGCGTCATTTAGAAACGAACTCTTTACTCGTTTACATATGCTTATATGCCCATAAATAAATATATGTTATGGTATGAGTGTGGATTTTCCACCCACTTAAATAAAAATCTAATAAACTTTGTAAAAACTAGGCAAATATACCTATATATAAAAACTATTTTTAGTGCCTAGAATGAGTTTCATAATTTCGCGATTACACTTCTTCTTATTACATTTCAACTTATCACATCACATCGGCATCGGCGCGTCATCAACTATCAATATCAACATCGTAAAATGCGACATTTTATTGGTGCAAGTAAATGCGTTTAAGCAAACGAGATTGCTTCGCAGCTGGGCTTTAATATCCGTTAGAAGACCACATATGCGTCAGCCTCAATGTGGCAATAACTTGCTTAGAGCATCACTACCAGCCATCAAAATAGTGATGCGTCTATAAAAGCACCTGCAATTGATATTCATAGTCATTTCATTTACAAGTATTAAACACACAAAATGTCCGTGATGTCGCACCAAGTGAAGGTAAGTAAGGATTGTGGATAACCTGGCAGGATCCAACTAAACGCTGCTCTTCTTCTCGTTCGTTATAGTTAATCGCGCTGGTTTTCTTTGTGGCTGCAGTTGCGTTCGTTCATGCGCAGAATGATGGACGTTATCGCCCCCCTGTAGTGCCGACTACCGCGCGTGCTCGACCTGGTGGGAGTAGGGATGGTCGTTATAACCCCGGTAATGATGGTCGCTACCGTGGCGGTGGCGAAGGACGTTATCGAGACGGTAGTGATGGCAAATATGTTCATAAAGATGTGCCTTATGTACATGACGATCATGCTGGTGGAAAATATGAAGGTGATAAGGATCAATTTGGACCAGGTGGTGGAGGCGGTGGTGGCGGTGGTGGCGCAGGTGCCTCTGGTGGAGCAGGGCGATCTGGAGCAAATAATGGTGCACTCGGAGCGGGCAATGGTGCACTTGGAGCGGGCAATGGTGCACTGGGAGCTGGTAATGGTGCTGCAATTGGCGTAGGGTCAGCTTCACAAAGTACTACTACACGAAGACCGGCACCGAAACCTGTAGGGGACATTTCAGCTACATTACCGAAGGGTAAAGGAACTGGAGAAGGTGGTAACGGCTGGCGCATCCTTCAGCTATTCGATAAGGAAGAAGAAGATGGTTATCACTACATGTAAGTGTCGAAAGTGCAAATATAAGTTTGTTTTGTAAGTATTGTTTATTTTTTTTTTTTGATATATTGAACAAAAGTACTGAAGTGTTTATGGCAGCTAAAATTTAAAATATCCGGTCTGAAATAGTGATCTGAAAGTCTGACAAAAATTTACTTTTCAATAGTTCTTAGTTATATCCCTATACTAGTACACAATAGCACACTGTATTTGAGGCAAGAGAAATTGGTTCATAGATATATATATTCATATAAATATATATCTATGAGGTATATAGGTAGAGCACTATAACACTGAAGGTTACTTTATTGTTTTTTATTTTTTTATATAATTTTTTTTTACTTTATTTTGCTTATTTTATTTCATATTTTTTTATATTATTTATTAATTTTTCTTTTTTTTTATAATTATTTTTTTTTTTTGTATTCTATTTTATTTAATTTCTTTTATTTTATTTTATTTTTTTAATTTTTATTTTTTTCTTCATTTTTCTAATTGTTCTATTTTTTATGTTAATTTAATTCATTTTATTTTATTTTATTTTTTATTAAATTTATTTAATTTTTTTTAATTTATTTTTTATTTTATTTTTTTTTTAATTTGATTTTTGTTTTATTTTAATTTTTATTATTAAATATATTTTTCATTTATTTTAATTAATTAATTTTTTGTTTCATTTTATGTTTCTTATATTATTTTGTTTTATGTTGCCTTGTATTTTATATATAATTTTCATTACTTTATGAATTGTTAATTATCACAACGCCTGAAAATATACTTTATAATTACTTATTCCAAAATTTCTTACAGCTACGAAACGGAAAATGGCATTTTGGCTGAAGAGAATGGCCGCATTGAAAAATTAGCACCGGAAGCGGATGGTTTACGCTCTTCGGGCTTTTATGAATACACTGGCGATGATGGGGTGCTATATCGTGTTGATTACGTAGCTGATGATAATGGATTTGTGCCGAAAGGTGCACACATACCTACTCCACCGCCATATGTAGCCAAGCTGTTGGCTTATCTGGCTGCAAATGCCAAGAAGTAATAATGATTTTCGCTCGTTCATGATACATATAGTCTTTTCCACAATCTGAATTTAGCAAACTTTTAGTATCATTAGCATTTAATTTGAATATCAATAATTTATCTTTTGATATGTAGCAAATATGCATTTTTCTAAGTCAATATAAAACAGTTTGTTATTGATCGCAATTGCAAACTTTAAAATTAACATTTTTTATGTGACTGAAGAATATGTTTTTGTAACTTTTA
This sequence comes from Neoceratitis asiatica, assembly GCA_030068015.2. Classification (NCBI taxonomy): domain Eukaryota; kingdom Metazoa; phylum Arthropoda; class Insecta; order Diptera; family Tephritidae; genus Neoceratitis; species Neoceratitis asiatica. The sequence continues at coordinate 18,323,641 of CM061527.1, forward strand.
CTCTCAAGAATGGACAGAATCATTTCTCTATTCGAAGTAAGTATAAGTCCTCTATTTTTGCTCTTGTTAAAGCTTCTTTCAAGACTGGAGCATACCTTTGTAGCCATGGAGGTAATTTGGTCACTGACGCCCAGGGCTAATTGGAGGGAACACTTCTCCAACCTGCTGAATCGCAGCGAGAGTGCGAAACCCGGAGATGGTGAACCCGACAGACGATTATAACGAAGTTCAAATAGCGATTGCCCGTTTAAGAAATAACAAAGTGGCGGGAGCCGATGGTTTATCAACCGAGCTATTCAAATACGGCAAATATAGTGTATTCACCATGAGCCAAATCTCGGATAAGACAACTGAAAAAAAATCCATTCAAACCATTTCTTCATTGAATTTAAAGATGCCTTTGATAGCACAAAAAGGAGCTGCCTCTATGCCGCAGTGTCTGAATTTGATATCCCGACAAAACTTGTATGGCTCTGGAGACTGACGCTGTCAATACCACAAGCACAGTCATAGTTGGGAAGAAACTCTCCGACCCGTTCGAAACCAAGGGAAGTTTCAGACAGGGTAACTCTTTATCATGTGATTTCTTCAATCTGATGCTGGAATAAATAATAAGAGTCGCAGAGCTAGATAGACGAGATACATTACTTCAGAAAAGTTTACAATTAGTGGCGTATGCCGATAATATTGATATTTGTAATTGGTCATAACAATAGTACCGTTAGTTCTGCTTCCTGCAAATTAAACAAAGAAGCGAAGCGAATGGGTCTCGTGGTGAATGAGGACAAGACGGAATATATTCTCTTATCAAACAAGTACAAAACACTGTTGACACTCATAACTTTGAATTTGTAGATAATTTCGTCCATCTTCAACACCTACAATGTTCGCCTTGAAATCCAACTCAGAATTACTCTTGCCAACAGGTGCTACTTTGGACTGAGTAGGGAATTGAAAAGTAACGATTTCTCTCGACGAATTAAACCGAACTCCACAAGTCGTTTTTTTCTGTCCTCCTGCATGGTGCAGAAGCGTGGCCTATTTTGACATCCAGAGATGGTATTAGGAAAACATAAAAGTCTCTTAACCCCTCTTCCACTTACAACCTTTCATCATAAGCATTAATGTTTTGAGCAAAAAAGAATTCTAGATCCAACCGATATTAAAACTAACATTCTTCGAAGGTTTTTCCATAACTATTGATAATTGAATGAGCGTTTACGATATTAAGCATTTTTATTTTTCAACCGTTTTTTTTTTTTTTTGAAAAAATTTTTAATTTTTTTATTCGAATGCATATTATGTTGTTGTTACTGTTTCTTTTTTTTTTTTTTTTTTGTTATCAAAAAAGCGCGTACGTCGTTATATGTTAAGAGACCATGTTTAACAACACAAATAACAGGAATTTTTGTTGTCAAAACAAAGGATCACTCTTCGACAGACTTTCCCATTAAGTTTTATGAAATTATATATATTTTGTTAACTACATCGGCCTGTAGCACTGGTTAACAGCGGTTTTGGAGCCAAGAAGTTGAAATATTTTGTTTAGCTTAGGGCTCTATACTAATTACAATATTAGCAGAAATTTTATTTGCTACTTGTAACAGGTCAATTGAAAAGTCCCCGGGCTACCGTAGTAAAACAATTTTTATTTTGCAAAATCACTTTTTTATTCAACATAGTTCTATTCAAAGATGATACACTGCTTATAGCGACCCTTCAACTTTTCAATACAATTTTCGTAGCACGATTTTTGCTTTGCTTGAAAATAGGCCTCAGTTTCGACGATCACCTCTGATTCGACCATAATTTCTTCCCAGGAAGCATTCTTTTGAGAGTTGAGAACGGGAAATAGTCGCTGGAGACCAGGTCTATTTTTCGACGATTTCGTCTTTCAAATGGTACAATAACGCTATATAATAATCGCTGTTGTTTAATTTCTTTTTGAGAACTTTTATTTACAAAGCATTAAATTGTATACCAAATTAATCATTTTCCATAATATTTTATTTAATAGAAAAATAGAAAGTAAAAATTAAAAATTTTAAATTAATGTGTAATAAAATCCATTTTGAACAGATGACTCAAAAGATTATGACTTCAAAATTAAAGGGGAAATATAAAGGCAACCCAAATATCTCTTCTTTATTTATTTAGTGTTGGCAATATATTGTACTGAATATATTCGAGGACTTCACTTATTATTTTCTGCAAATAAAAGTGAATCAGTATACCATTATAGGAAATTTTACTTTTTTTCTTACATTTGGTGTGTTCACCGAATCATCATTCGAATATTTAACATTATAAATATTATCTTGGTATTCGCCCGACAAGTGCACGTTGCTCGATGTTGGAGTTTCAGCAGTTGAAGAAGTATCTGCGTGAGCACCAGAACTCTCGTCATCTAAAAGAAAGCAAAAGAAGATATTTATATCATGATTTTCAATTAAAGATTTTTCACCTTCCGAAGCCCACAATTGATTTTCGAACTTATAATCATAGTGCCTCTCCACATTATCGTCATTCACCCAATCGAATTCGAGAATTTGCCAACCACTTCCATCGGAGTTGAAATCTATTGAGAAGCGTAAATGATCTTTGGGACCCAAACGCAAAGGACCAGGCTCGCCGGGACGACGAGGCGGCAATGTACGCTCTTTATGTACATACATCTGGCCGCGATCACCATAGCCACCATCGTAGGGTATCTTCACATGACGATATCTACCGCTTTCGTCATGCCTATACTTGCCAAGGTTTGCGCCATACAACTCGGGCATATAACGTCCATTGCGCAGTACCTCAGTGGCATCACCAATTGTATCTGCCTCTTTTGGACGACAGCATGTAAGCTGTGAGTGAAAAAGTAACAAAATGATTACTGTTATATGGGAGTAATATATATGAGTGTGCATCCTTGTGTTAAAGGATATTTCTTTTATTTAAAAAAAAAACTGTCCGTTATTAATAGTAACTTATACGACGCGTCTACCGCACGATTAGTCGCCTACGACTGTTTGCTTAATACTGAACTACGAAATTTCCAACGCATTAGCTGTTGCATTATTATTTTGTTTTGGCATGAACTTCATCTTCATTAGATAAGCAAATATTTTATTCAATTTATTAACTAGTTCGATTATGTCAATTGATTAGTGGAGCGCCGGTATGCCATGTAGACGTTGTGAATGATGTGCCGATTTATTTGTACACGCCCTGCAGGCAGTTTCACTTGCTAGTTGTTCCATTGTTGCAGAACTTTTACATAAAGATTAAGCTCAAAGCTAGTTTCTAGGCAATACTTATTTAAGCCTTTATTCTAATATTATGAAAAAAGATTTTGGTACGTTGAATGCTGTGGTGGTAACAACTCAACCATAATATTAATTGATTTTAACGGTTAAAAGTCGAATTGGATTAGTAATGAATAAGGTAAAGCACGACATGCTTTGCTTTCTACATTTTTGATACCAACTTCTTTTAAAATTATTTTTTAAGCTACTTAATTTCCTTCAGGGTTTATTCCTTTTAAAATCAATTTCCATTTTATTTGTTTATAGAAAATTCAATTCAAAGTAGTGTTTCAAAACGATGTTTTGAGTAAGATAAAAACAATTAGTCAACTGAAGGCACTTAGTGCATATGAATCTCAAAGTGGCAAATTCGCTAAAGTACAACGTCTGACTGTTACCATCCTGGTCGATATTCGCGCATGCTTTGTTCTGATTACAATTTTGTGCTTTGTAACAAATGGAGGGATCTAAAGTTTATTCTAGGCCGCTTTCGAGCAACCGATGGAGCCTTTATTTCATGCCAGAAATACACTCGGAGGGCCGGAAAAAAATAATATTTCATTCGTAAAAAGCTTTTCCGGGAAATTACGAACAGCTGAGTAAAAATTTAAATTAAATCAGCCGAGACATTCTCGATTTTTGTACCATTATAATTGCTCATTTTAATTTCTTTTTTGCTCCGTAATTTCTTACTCCGAAACATCTTATTAGGAACCATTTTATATTTTTTATAATTTTGAAATCATATCCAATTTATTGTCTAGACTGATTAAAACTTGTCTAAAACTAGTGATTTTGATAAAATGAAAAGTAATAATTTTACACCTCTGAATGGGAGATTAGGAATAGTTTCAAGAGAATTTCTGTAGAAAATGTCAACCGGTAATCAGAACAGAGCAGTCGCAATGGGCCTGGGTTCGAGTGCAGGTTAGATCAACATACAAAATTATAGAAAATATATTTTTCTAATTGCGGTCGCCCCTCGGTAGGGAATTTCAAGCCCTACGAGTGTATTTCTGGCATGAAATAAAGGCTCCATCGGTGAACCTAGAACCGACATAATCTTGATTGGCTTGAAGTTTGGTACATATGTGACCAAATGGAATGGTCAACCGAACTATTCGAAATAATCGTGATTATCATTGGATTTACTTGAAATTTCTGCATTTTCCTTTATCAACGAATTGGATTTTAAGTATCGTATTGGTTTCATTGCGGGAATAGAACGATCTATTCGAATAAATCGTATTTATTTATGGTTCAGATGTAGTTTCGTCAAGAATAAGTATATGTATAGTACTTTTCTTTCGTAAAAATGGTCCAAGGAACAACTTGGTGCGTAGGTAGATTTTGGTCAAGATTACCACATAGAGTTCTTTTAAGTTTTTTATTTTATTTCTTCCCATAGTTGAGGCATATACATATGTGTATGTTCGCTGCGCCCTCTTAGTTTACTTCGGTTAAAGCATACTACAAGGAAGTTAACAATATAAATAATTGATCGAAAATTATAAGCGAAGTGTTGTTTACTATATCGCTCTTTACTGATCTCGATTCCTTTCAAATGAATCGAATTTAATTTTAAACCATCTATGTTTTATTATTACCGTGAAGTTATTCTGGAATTAGCGAGTCGAGAATTGCCGGATCCGTTAGTTAGATATGAATGTTTCCTCTCTTTTATATTATTTTCAAAAAATATCGGTTGTAACATTTTCGATATTTTACAACACTGGAAAAATATAATTATATTTAAAATGTTTACATATATTTTCTGACGGTCGCAAAAGCCGATTGGTAAGCAACAGTGTGTACTGTCAGGTTTCGAGTGCGGGTCTTACCACCATCCAATAATATAGAAATATTAATTTAAATGAAAAAGGGAATGTCAACCGCTCTTAGTGCATTTTTGATGTGAAATAAAAATATCCTCATAAAAATACAACGGCTACTCGGAGGCGGATTAATATTAACAATAAATTTCTCCATTTGTTGGACAATCATTGAGAACCGTACCACAAATTAGAAGAGAAGCTCGGCCGAAAATCGCTTCAGCCATTACAAAGCGCTTACTACATATACATATATATATATCTATATCATTATACATTTATTCTATATATACACAAGTGCATCAATTAACAACTAAACATGAAATACATCGTCATTTAATATAAAAATTATTACCAGTAGATGTGGTATGGAATGCAAAACAATGTTTGCAAGTCGCCTTGCCCGAAGCATGAAGAAGGGGCATATATCACATTGGCATTTGCACATCACAGTCATTATTAAAAATTTTTCGTAGAAATGGAAAATTATTAAAATATTTTCTAAATATAATAATAATACATATTTAATATTAATATAAATTAAAATAATCAATAAAAGAATATAAGCAAAAGATATTATGATGAGAAGTTCTAAACTGGCAACACATTTCGTTTCCTCGCATTTAAGAAAAAAATTAAAAATCGATGATATATTTTAATATATTTATTTGGAAGTAGAGTGCTAAAAGCAATAGCTTTGAATCAGACTTATCAGCTGAAATTTTGCGTATTGTTGAGCAATCTTCCAAAAAGTTAGTTCCATATGTCACCTTAAGATTAAGAACTTTTGAGTTGTGACTTTTTGTAATAACAATTATTTTGTTTTTATTTTTTCTTCCAATCGATCTGATTAATGTGATGACAGCAAATCAGAAATTTGCATCTCTAAATGTATATAAGTATGTTAAAAGTCATATATCAAATTGGGAATTCCATAAGCGGAAACATTCTCGTATTGCTTTCTAGTGACGCATCTAATATATGATGCAGCCGCTCAAAGTACAAATATTACTATAGTTGGATGTAAATTTTAGGTATTATTATTAAGTAGGCTTTTTTGCCTTCATAGACATATTATTGCCTCAGGTATTTCCCTTAAAAGGCGATCAACTCCAGATGAAGGTATTTTACCAAATTTTAGCTAGTCTAATATTAGAAACGTTTTTTTCACATTTTCATTTCCCAGACGAAAATCAAATTTTCCTCATAAATATTTATGGGCCAGATTTCTTCATTTCTTTCGGCAAACATAAAAATACGCACCACAAATAAGACAAAAGGTCAGTTTTAGTTATAAATCTGGTCTCTGCCTGGACAACGAAGCCCTTTTGTATAATGCAACCATAATATCGAGAAAGATGTATGGAATCCAGTTATGGATACAGCTTGCGCGAAAAAACTTGACTTATTGCAAATATTTCAATACAAAATTTTAAGAAAATTTACTGATAGAACATAATAACTTTCGCATTATATAATTGTCGCTTTGGAACTGCTGAAATGATTCTGGCCGTATTCTTCCTGTATTTTATGGTGTCTGTCTTTATGTATTACTAACAAATCGAGGAATATACAGTTTATTCTAAGCCGCCTCAACGAGGGGTTGTTATTCTCTACCGAGAGGCGACAGCAATTAGAAAAATTAATATGGAGGCCTGTTCATGAATCAAAGGCGTGATCCTCTGCATGGTAGTATGCAGTGCTAAACACTCGACTAAAAGAAATTAATTAATTTTTGTCGTCCTTTACATGTAATTATTTTAATAAATTTTTAAAATTATGTAAATATATGCATAAAACGAATCTTTCTTTGTTCATCATTGCTTATAACCCTGCAGCGAAAATGTAAGCTGGTATACAAAATTCTAGTTAAATAATAGTATGAAATAGGTTGAAATCATATCAGTACGTTATTTGTATAGCAGTCACCAGTAACGGAAATATTAATAATTTTCACCAACACTCCGTTCACATGTTGTTGTTATTTCTAAAACAACGTAGTTTCATTTCCTAATAAGCTCTGTTTAAGTGCACAGGTAGTCGTGGCTCTTTAAATTACTACAATAGCCAAGTGGTGAGAGATTATCACTATAGCGCGTGAAGTACTCGTTTCAATTCTCGCTGCAGACAAATTTATTTTAATTTTTATTTTTGGTGAATTAGAAATTCAACATATACTTGTATATGACATTTTGAATTGTTAAAAATACCAGTTGCTTAGATGGGAAATAGATGGAAGATGAACTAGTTAGTGCAAAAACGCAAATTGGTTGGATTCTAGTTAAAAACTGGTATTTTTTCCTACAGGGTAATTAAACGAGCAGTACTTGATGTTCCAAACAGTTCTTGCTATCCTACCGTGTTCATCATCAAAATTTTACTTAAGTTTTCCACTGTTCAATTTTTCGCAGACATATTGGTTGGCCCGCTAAATTACAAACTATCATTTCGTGGAAACATTATTATTATAATTTTTTTTTTTTTTTTTTTGTGAAAACCTCGCTTTTAGTATAGTCAGGTATGATGCAAAAATTCATTCATATAATCAATATTGGCCTTTTTAAGGACTAAACATTTATTGTATACAAGGAATTTAGTTGAATTACTATATCCGGTTGCATGAGCCTACAAATGCATATATGTAAGTATTTATATCATAAATTTACTTTTAAGAATACCTCAACTTAATCCGGAATATTTTTATTTAATTTAAATATTAAAATATAGTCGAAATTAATCTTTATGACTTAAAAATTAATTGTACTTATGTCAGGTATACCCATGAAGTCGAATATATATGTACATATAGGCTATAAATTCAGCTCAAATTTCAAGTATGAATAAGAAAAAGAATGAAATAAATTGTCATGAGTGAACGATTAGCACAATTAAAAGTTGTTATTATATGCATTTCAAGTACAATATGTGAGCAGTCGTATGACTATTTTGAAAAACACCCAAAATATTAAAATTTTATATACAAAAACATTCGAGCTAAAGTAGTAGAGTTTTGATAATTGCTCTTGTCCTTTGAACTGCGAAGCTCCTCGATGTCTCAAACGAGTTTTACATAAAGACGGACAGTACTAGAGAAGGTTTAACTCACGCCTTCCCATCGCTCCCTACACGTGCCATTGTTACTAACGCCCTTTCTGTGATGCCAATAAGATATGTGTGGATCAAATTGGGTATGTTTTCCTTCGTTGCCAGTCCACATGATCGTGGTGGTCTTGCAAGCCGTAAGGCATTCAATCCTACACTGATCCGTCCTCCAGCTCTTTGGGGAATTTAAATGTGTAGCGATTTTGGCGACTTTTTTTCTATGGACATTTTCTGCCGAAGCACAATATGAAATTATTACCTTAATTCAAATGTGTTGATGTTTCTTATGTGGTTTCCTGCCTTGCCGGCTATCTTTCGTTGCTACAGCTTTCACTACCGCGAAGACTTTCGCCTGGAGAACACTACAATACTTTAAAGGCCTGAAATCTAGCTCAGCGCAACAGACTACGTCAGCAATTTTCAGGCAAGAAAAAATATGATGAGGGAGTATGTGTAGAGCTGGAAGTGCGTTTTAATCATTTTATTTTTATTGACAGTATCATCAAGCCTTAACTTTTAGCCACCCTTTTGTAAGAAGCATATTCTAATTCATTTCTTTTTTGAGATCCTTTCTTTTCATTGAACTTTAATTTATGTCAAAATTTATATTTATGTCAAAATCGAAGTTCAAAAGCAGCGGACCATTCTTACGGCTAGACTAAAATAAGCATATTGGTTTTTGTCCGGCCTTACTTCTTAAGCATCACTGCTAATGCTCATTCTATTATGTTTTTCACACGTCAAATCCCGAAAAGTGGTTTTCAGTTTTATTGTAGAAAAGAGACGTTCTGTAGAGATAGAGAGAATTTTACACGAAGGTAATCTGAATTCGAGTATTTTTGTCACTACATTCCGAACGGGCCAATCACTTTTTGTCCAGTGAAAATCAAAATTTGGATATTTCATATATCCACTTTGCTGCACACAAAAGTTGTCCTCCTTTTTTCGAGTACTTCAAGATTATTTATTAAATTATTTAATTTTACTTGGTTAAAGGAATTTGGCCCTGTGGACGCTATTTCTTCGATATAACTATTGCTAGACCCTTTACTACAGGTTTCATCAAATGACCGTGAACCGGTAGAACAAATAGTTGGAACAGATACTTGCTATGAGTGTGTATAAATCAATGATTTAACATTAAGGCCACGAAAATCGATTCAGCATAAGTAACATAGACCCACTGAAATTGAAACTGTTCGTATGAGAATGACGAGCTGAGCCATGAGCCTTGAATGGACTACAAATTGGTTCTGAAAATTATTGAAATCGGTCGGCTATAACATACCTCCATACACCGATTAGAATTTTGCAATCTGCAATAAATTTGATATGTTCTTGAGAGGTATAAAGACAGCCGTTCTACCTTGTTCGTTTGGTCCCTTTATTGCAAAGGCACCGCGTATCTTATGCGGATTCTTTTACCACAAACCCACTATCTCACGTGTTCAAAGGACTTTTTGCAAAGTATTTGAGGTTTATACGGCCTCGTTTCGTATGCGAACGAAAAATAAGACTTTTTTAGAAAATGTGTTATAGAATTCCTCAACTTTTTGATTATTCATTCCCTAAAAATGTAACAAAATACATTAAGTTTATTGAAACAACCTTTTAATGATGAGCACATGATATCAAAATCATTATATTTATATAAAGGTACTTAAAAGGCTTGAAACCGTGCTCTCGAAGGAACTAATTATAGTAAATTTAAAGGACAAAGAGTGGCCACAAAATTACACGTAGGAAAAAAGAAAAAAATATTTTTAGTGATGCCGAATACAATTCCACTAACAAGATCTAGTCAACAATTTTTGTTTTCATTTTTCGAGATGTGTAAATGTCAAATAATAATATATTTAGAAAAAATATTAAAGATCTGTGTAAGATCACCCTGTGAAGTTGCTCAAATGCCTCAAACGTCAAGCATAAACAATATTTAAGTAGCTGAGATATCCACATATGCAAAAAATAGATCAAGATGTATGGTGTTCTTTGAGAAAGGTTAATCAAGTTCGTCTTTTAATATATATGGGTTTGGATTTTTGAGACATAATTTGGCCTTTTCGCTTACACTGATGAATTCGACCCCTCAATTTTTTTAGATTTGTAACTTAGTTTGGTTTTTTTTTTAACTGAGAAAACAACACAAAAATATTTTAAGCTGGTGGTTTCACCTTATAGATGATTTTATCATGGGTTCAAGTACTTACTCTTCTGATATGTATGATAGGAAAATGTATCCATTTCACTGTTCTCGCAGGTAAAGTAGTAGATACCGTTTTCTCTATTCAAAATGATAAAATAGTCCTTATTTTTACTTCTGTTCATTCAATGTAGCAAATTGAAGGATCACATTATTTATGAACAAAAATTATTTGTGCAATTTTCTGAAAATAATAAAAAATGCATATGGCCATCTGTTTGTTTATCGAAGTTTTCTACATAAATAATCGAAAAGTAATATATTAACCAATTCTCATTGCTTAAGGGTTAATAAAAGTGAAAAACATTCAAATTATTCAACGCATTTTTCAAAAATTTGTTTTCAGTATGGTGAATTAATAATTTTGTAAACTTTATTCTCTTGTCATTTGATAAAATTTGTATTTTCTATTTTTGTTCAAATTATATTTTATAAATCTGAATATATAATTGAGAATTAGCTCACAACGAAAAACTAATGCATAGAAGCGTTAAGTTTTGTACTGGCAGTAGTTATGTTGGTATTTATAATAATCCAATGAATTGCATGGAAGGCTACGGCCTCTACGTTTATCCTGATGGCAGTGAATATCAGGGCTTCTTTCGACGCGGACGATTTCATGGCTATGGACGACTCACAATGGCAGCTCCATATGCATTCACATTCATTGGCGAATTTGATAATGGTGAACTGACGATTATCAATGAAATGATCTATCCAGATGGTTTGATATTTAATGCAAATTTTAAGAATGGAAAACTAAACACAGATAATTGGCCTTATCTCAGCAAAATTGATCGTCGTTATACACGTGAGCTTTGTCTGGGTCTTCTACCGGTGGTACCAGAAGAACCCATTACACGCTACAGTGCGCGTTCGCTTGAACCGAAATGTTACGATACTGAGGAAGGTATATTTGTCGAGAAAAGTCGGTTTATCACACAAATTCCACCACCATTCTATCACTTGCGTTTTGTCAATTGTGATAAAGAGCTCGAATGGATACAAAAATATTGTCGACACGCAGATACTGATAATCCCCATGAACCAGATGAAGAAAGTGGACATAAAATTCTTGAGGCAAATATACAAGCAACGACTGAATTGGGTGAAAATCTTTATTCCTGTACATGCAATGATAATAAAAATCTACAGCCGGATCATTTTGATAAGTTTTGCCGACCTGGTTTTCGAGAGAGCAATGACAGCTCATCTTCTTCATCATTTTCACATGGTTACAGAGATCCATCGATTTCGAGTAGTGCAAGTTCATTTATTACCGAACCGTTAAAAAGAGATTTGAAATTAATGTGCGAAAACGAAGTGGACCAACTGGGCCTGAAGCCCAACGATCTGGGATCAGGATATTGGGTGTAGAGAAGATATGCCATTACCACTCGGTGTTAAAAAATTTTAATTTCTTTCTCAATAACACATACATATGTATATGTGAATAAATTTTGATTTTTTTAGTAGTTTTGACAAAATTTTGATATCATATCTTAAAATTGAACTAGTGTGAGCGTTAGATTGCTCCATGTGTGAATAAGCGCAATTAAAATATTTTCTTGTAGCCGCGGATCATGTCTAAAAGAGACTCCAACCTATTCGATTTAAGTGTTCGCTAAGGTATAATTGCCGCGTGTGTACACCAAAGGTGCGTCTGCTGGCGGGCGTTGGGTTTGAAGCAAACAACTCGCTATATAAATGTGTGTAAAATTTAAAGCCACTCACCTAGCAATGTTGTGCCCTGGGTTTGAGACACCGCACGTAGAAATCAGCGCCAATATAAAGTTCCACAACGCCTCAGACAACAACAACAACAACAGATCTCTCTTTTGATAATGACCACGAATAAGGACAAAGCAGAGTTTCATAGTCCTGGCATTCACTCGGATAGATGAACGAATCGCTAATCCATCTTAAAACGAAGTTTAAGGTTTCAAAACTGCTTGTCGATTTTAACTCCCGGGTGGGCAAAGAACTTATTATCGGCACAATTGTCGGAAAATTTCAATCTCCATGACGAAACATCCCTAAACAAATTAGGGCTGATCAATTTTACAGGGGACCGAAATATGGTTTTATGTAGTATTAGATTCGCGCAAAAGAAAATTCAGTAAACTACATGGTTGTCTCAGAACGGAAAAACTCGAAATCAGATCGATCATGTCACCTGTGGTCTTGACGTAGGGTCTTGACGTACGATCCGACAACCCAACATCGACTCGGACTACTATCGTGTAGCATCAGAGAAGGCCCGTCAGCACATCAGAAGGTTCAACGTCGTAAAGTTGGCAGCCGGCTTTTACTTGACCTGCACTGCTGTTGTCGGATCGACCACAACAGGGGTAATGCCAGAAAATTCTATGAAAATATGTGGCGACTTACAGAAGGTTACAAGAGCATACTTTTATAGAACGCAAAGAGGAATCTAGCAACTGAAATCGAGAGCATAGAGAATATATGGTGGGAGCATTTATCCAGCCTGTTGAATGGTAGTAAAAACGAAACACCAGAAGATTCCCGAAGATGATGAAACAGACATTCAGTTGCCCGATTATGAAGAAGTTGGAATTGTAATTGCTGACGAGTAGAGCAACAAAACAGCGGGGCTGATGGATTGCCGGTCGACCTATTGAACTAAAGTGGAGGCGAGCTGACAAGATGCATTCATTAGCTTCTTTGCACCACATAGTCGGAGAAAAGCATGTCAGCCTTGAGATCTAACACCGAATAACTCTTGCGAACAGATACTATTATAGACTGAGTAGACAATTGAAATTCTACAAATTACTCAGCATCACCGTGCTGCTACATGGTACAGAAGCATGGACATGTTGTCATCTGATGAGTCGGCGCTAGGTGCTTTCGAGCGAAAGGTTTTGCGAACGCTTAACGAGATAAACAACGACATGGAAAATGTTCAGCGAATTGGAAGACAGCGGCTACGCTGGCTGGATCATGTCATTTGCACAGGAGAAAAGATTCTAGCCTTTAAAGTTTTTCACTCACATGGAAACAGTGGAAAAGATAGATTCCACTTCACATCGTGGTAGTGAAGGATCTGGACGCACTTAGTGTCTCCAATTGGCGTCAAATGGTTAAGAAACTATTGTTGACTAGCCGTAATCGGTGCTTCGGTGAAATTTCCTTCACAAATGACTGTGATAGAGAACATTGGGATTTTGTAGTACATATCGGCCTGAACGAAGCTCCGCTCGTTTTGGACTTCCCCCGTTTTTTCATATTGGTATTCATTTCTGAGACATGTGTGAATGTTCAAATATTTTTTCGGAAATATTCTGCTGCATGAATTTATTTTTTACCATAAATATGCTGTTTACGGAAGTGATGATTTTGTACTTGACTGAGAATTTGAATTATGTACTTCAAATCACACATTCAACGAGTCATTCCGTTATTTAATGCTGTCTTTCCGCACAGCTGGGCTCTTACTTATGCTAATTTAATTCATATCAAATCAGCATACATACATATGATGCTTCAATTACATTTAATCTCATTTCAATAAGCCAATCAAACTGCAACACCCAGCAATTATGAACGGTTTTAAATTAATTGCCTCCTTAAACTGTTCCGACTCAAATCCAGTTATTTTTTACAAAACATATAATTTTTTGTCTCATTGCTTTCCGGTAGCGACGCTTATCATTAATTATGAAAAATATCCAAAACGGAAACAATAAAATTTTTGCATTAATTATTATTAAATTTAATTACAGCACTTTTAAGAAGTGCAAGAAAAAAAATTAACAAAATAGCGCAATTACATCTTCAAATTGACGCCTCAACAATTGGTGATTAATTAATCAGAATCAATCATACGCCTGATCGCAATCGCAGCTCGTGCTGACATAATTTATCAAAAAGCATTTTGTATGTACTACACGAGCCTTGTATGTCATCTGCGATTACTTGTGTTATGTATATGTAATGTATGTTTGTATGTAATTCTCCATATGACTTTTTGTATGTACAAGTGTGTTTGTATATCGAGCGGCATCCAACAGGGACATTGCACTGCGTAGGTACGAGTTATTAACCCAAAGTCGGTATTCAGTCAGTGAAATACAGGTTCCAAGAAGCACACATTCCTACCCACACGCATGCACTAAATCTTAAATGAATTCTAATTATGTCTGTTTAAGCAAATATTTGTGTAATGCGCAATCCAAATGAATAGATTTTTTGTTTGAAAATATTTACCAAAAAAAAAACAAAAAAAATCACATTGTTTTAGTCTGGATTAACTGGGCCATAGCCTTTTAGGTGATTGCACTCTATTGACCTGTGAAATGTGTATGAGTTTTTGGAATTCTACTTAGTCAAATGTGATGAAATCTACTTTGAGAAACCACTTGCTGAGGGTAAATTACTGACAAATTGTGTAGGTTACTTCATTCGACTACACTGTGAAAGAACAGATTTTTACTTTTAAAGTGTGATAATTATTAGTAGGGCTTTTGATATGTCGAAAATCTTCGATATTGTTTAAAATAGTCTCAGAGTAGAGCATCCTTGACTATTTATTAAATAACTTGGATAGGTCGTCATCCTGAATTGGTAAGCGGTAAAAATAGAAGAAGCATGTCTAAATCTTATCAACGTGAATGGCCCCTAACAGTCAATCCACGTAAATCATATGTCTGCGTTAGAAATTTAATGCTTTTAAGTGAAGACGGCATAGTTCGATGTCAAATGTCAGCGTTTTTTCACCAGAGCTCTATGCCCCTGTTTATGTGGGTCCTACAAAATAAAAAAGAAATTTTTATACCTTTCATGTACATGAAATAGTATATTAACTTTGGTCAGAAGTATGTAATTACCAGAAGGAGAAGACCGTATTAGAATCACGTCTGTCCGTCTGTCTGTTTGAACGCAATCTGGCCCCTAAATTTTTGTGATAACTAAACTTAATAGAAAGGTGCACCTATACGTTTAAACGATCATTTATCAGAAGTGGGAAGATCGTTCCGCCATATCATATATACGATCGATTTTCCAGATTTAAAGTTTTGGATCAGAAATCCCTCAGAGAAATACCTAAGAATGTGAAATTTGGTTTACTACATATACATACATAATGAATTGTATATTGGTTCTGAAACTCATCTAAATCGGACGAATATAACATATAGCTCCTATACATCGATATTTTCAGATGTGAGGTTTTGGTCAAAACTCAGTCAAAAAAGTATTTAGGAGCATGAAATTTGATAATATGCACACATATTATGAACTATATATTGGCAGTGAAAATTATCGAAATCGGAATACTATATCATATAGAACCCCTACAAACGATTTGTTCATATATGAGGTTTTTGGTCAAAAATCCACCAAAAAAGCATCCAAGAGCGTGAAATCTGGTATTCTACAGACATGAATTCAAATTTATGTTGACACTGAAAATTATCAATATCATGAAAGGTATAATGACTTCGAAGACAGCCGTTCTTTCTCGTTAACATTTAAATGGGTTTACTTTCATTCTTGGGAATTAGAACCTAAATCTATGCTAAAAAGATTACCTTTTCTAATAAGGCTAATTAACTGCTAAAATGAGCTTGAAAATTAAAAAAAAATGTCTACTGCTCCAGCAACCTAAATAAAATCGTTGCCGTGGATGGTAAAATTATGCCTATCTTCTCTTGTCCACAAGAAGTAGTCTAATGGTGTTAAATCACAACTTCTTTGAGGCCTTTCAATGTAACAATTTATTGAAATAATGGAATCTCCAAGCCTTTCTGGCAGTAATTCGGTTACTGCACGTGCTGTGTGACACGTAGCCCCTTCTTGGTGGAACTAGATGTTGTTAAGATCAAATTCTTCCAATTATGGCCATAAAAAGTTGGTTATCAGCGATCTATACCACTCTCCATTGATAGTAACTGTGCTATCAGCTTCATTTCGAAAAAAGTACGGACCGATAATTCCACCACACCAACAATCACAGCAAACTGTTAATTTAGGTGAATTTAACGGTTTTTCATGAATAATTTGTGGATTTTCTTTGCACCAGAATCGACAGTTTTGGTTATTTACCACACCTCATCGGAGAAGATGATTTTCTTTAAAAAAAATCGTTATCGTTTTCAAGTTTTCCCAAGGGAAAATCAGCAAATTCACGACCTTTATGGTAGTCCAATGGCTTCAGTTCTTAAGTGAGAACAATTTTTTACGGATGCAACCCCAAATACTTTCTCAAAATCCGCCAGGTTGTGGTTTGAGACAAATCCAATTCTTGAGAACGTCTTGGAATGGACAAATTGCGGTCTTCAGCACCACTTGCCTGAACGACAGCAATATTTTTATTACTTCCGGTTCTTTATCTTATTGGCGCTTGAACATTATGTAAAGAAAATGGACGCTCGAAATTTTCAACAATTTGATGAATAGCGGGCACAGGTGGACGATTATTACGACTATAAAATGGCAAAGCGCACGAAATGTTGCAATTACAGAACGATTATTTTGATAATAATATTGAATAATTTGTAAACGTTGTTCTTGCGTATATCTTGCCATGATGAAATTGTAAACATTACTGAATACAATGAAAAAAATGGTAGATCAAGACATATTATAAATGGCCAAAACGACACTCAGAAATCATATCACCCCTATTGGAAAGCCCTTTATTAGGCACCAGTCAAACCAGGTTTTCCTCCAAAATCCTCTGCTCCCACCGATGGGTTCTGGTGTAATCGTGTGTAGTTCTGCTAATAAGTATGCAGTTACAATTTCAAGACTATACCAAATTCCTACTCTTGCGTCCTCGTCGCAAACTCTGTAAATGTAAGCAACCCTTCCGGCAGATGGGGTAACCAAATTTGGATAACGGTTAAAAAAGTGGGAAACACTCAGGCATATTCGGTTTAAATGTTTACTGGAGTCTTTTGTAGATGTGAACTTGCGAGTGGTCCTGTATTTGATACCCGCCACGTGAAAACCAGCTCCAATGAAGAATAGCAGCAAGCCTCAAATGAGAAGTACCTTTAATTGAAAAATTATTTTAAAGCAAATAAACACTACAAATTTTAAGTAAGACTTTTACCGAAGTAAAATATATACATAAGTAGTTCTAAAGCAAAGATGTAGACAAGGAAAGGTTACGAGTATTCAGTTGCAATTCTGCTAAAAAAAACGGTAGAAGAAATTTCATAAATTCTTAAAAAATTTAGAGAAATCATCATTGAAAATTATACTTGATTTGAATAACACATTCCAAAATTATTATATAAACGTGTAACCATATAAACTTACCGATTACGGAATATGGGTTTGTCAACTGAATATCATATATTCATCCAAATATATATATTATATATTAATTTATTATTGACGATAAGCGAGAAGTGCCGTTGCTTTGCGCAAAAATAATACTGGCAAGTCAAAAAAAAAACATTAAATATTTAAAAACCAGATGCCAGACTATCTAATATCTGGTATTATATATTATTATAAGTAAAATTTTATATATATAACTTGTTTGTTATCCTCTCTTTTCTATTCTTATTTAGTCGGATGACTTAATCTCTTATTTTGCTCACCCTAAATAGTAGGCATATTGTATATGAACTGGTTGAAATCAATTATTTACATTATTTATGGCAGGCAATGCACAATTAACTTAAGGTTTTATTCGTAATTTTGGCTGGTATTCAGCAATTAAGCCTTGTTCATTCTCATTGTAATTTATTTGTAAAAAAAAATTATTTTTTATTATTGTAATATTTTTGTATTGATACAATTTAAAAAGCTACTGGAAATGGAATAATAAAAAGAACACATAAATTGCGTTTGAGAATTAAATTCCAACGAAATTATTGGAAATATGCATTTTGAAATTCGCCTTGGAAGGAAGATTAATAAATGTATTGGAAAACTCTTCAACGTGACTCAGTATTGATTGACGCCATAAGAAGGTCAAAGACTTTTGTGAATAATTCAACGAGTTAACACATTTATTCGAAATTTATGCAAAATATACATAAATAAAATGGTTTCCATTAGTATTGTATGTAGGTGGACTCGTACAAAATCCTTTTTGGCATTCATTACTCACTGATCGAATCAGAAATATGTGGACGGAACAGTTCTTCAGTAAAAAAAATAAGTATTAACAAAAGTCTATCATTTATATTGAAAACAATGTCAACTTCTCTTATTATTGTAAAAAAAAAAAAAAAAATTTATTGAAGAGAAGAACATGCAGCAAAACAAGGAAAAGGCATGTATAGGCTAGATTTGGTTAATAAAAAAGTTAAAGGCTTCGCTGACGGTAAATTCCACACCGTATTAAATTTCACAATGAACACACTTTAATATATTTTTACCACAAAAAAGTCAGCAAAATCTTTCTTATCCGAATCTGATTATTCCCATAATGCTACAGAAGCTAAGGGAACCAAGCGTTGTAAGATTGAAAAAGGTTTACAAGGCCAGTATCCAACAAGCTTACATCCCAAGAAGTTGAAAAAACTTCAAGATGGTGTTCCTACAAAACCGGACAGCAGAACACACTATACTGCTAAAGATTTTAGGCCTGTAAACATCACATACCTCATGCTGAAAGTCTAGAAAGTCGAAAAGAAGGTAGATCAACAGAAACTGTCCTACAAGAGGTGATAATTGTAATTTCTTGTATAGGAGAGAGCATAGACGACATGGCTTACAGAGGGATACAATCAATGTCGACACGAACAAGTTATGTAAGCAGAAGGACCCCCAATTTATACAGTATTTCCTCAGGGCAACCAACAAATTGGTCTACTGATCAAAGAAAAATTTCCGACTTAATAGACTTCGCTGTTTCAAACAAAATCGTCCGGAAACTTGTATCAGATATGACTGTTCTGACTTATCTTCTGACCATTTACCCTTTTTAATAAAAATTTACGAGCAACCGGCGATGGTTATCCGAAACCCAAAACTAACAAGTGGAGAAACAAACTGTCCCAAATACAAAAAATTTATTACTAGTCACATTAATATCAACCCTGCCTTAAAACTCAAGTGGCATCTAAAACATCAACTCTAGAAGCTGTAAATGAGACTCAGAAATTGGCCCAAAAGAAATCTTCCTGCGATGACCTTACTGGCACTGCCCTCTGAACTCTTTAATGCCATTCCAAAACTGCGTTACTTTCCATGAGCGTTAAAAACCCGGTCAAAGACCATATACAGGCATCTTCTCCAGACCAAGAAGCCTAGTACCTGTCTTTCCAAATTATTCAGAAGAATTCTGCTACTAAAAATATCGCCAACGAATTAATAATGAAATTAGGAAGGCGTTCGAAATCAAAGAGTATCGCTGGGCAATATTTTTTGACGTAGAATAAACGTTCGACAAAGTTTGGCATAAAGGTCTATTATACAAAATTCATAAAACTTTGCTTGCCCTATTCTACAAAATTTTTTAGTCATATCGTTCTAACAGGCGGTTTACCGTAAAACAAACGGAATTTATCACTGAGAAGTTTCCAGTCACAGCTGGTGCTGGTCGAAAAATACAAACATCTACTTTTGCGGATGACACAGCCATATTATGCCGAGATAAATGTCCTAGAAAAGTATCAAAATTATTGGTGATAATGTAAGTCACATCGAAAATTGGCTGGCAAACTGTATAATTAACGTCAATGGGCAAATGAGTAACACTTTACATTTACATTACGGCAACACACATGTCCTCTAATCAGATGAAATAGTATATATAATTCCCAAACATATGATGTAAGATATCTCGGTATACACGTAAATAGAAAGCTCACTTGGAAAAGACGCATAGATGCCAAAATGTTACATATTAAATCCCACCAAGTTGAAAAGGCTGCTCGAAGTATCACACAAAACTGAAAAATCATCCCAATCTGTTAGCTAACGCTTCGTACAACTCATCAAGGAATACCCGACTGCAACGAGGAGATGTTCCCACCTTCTAAGGATAGCTCCACAGTTCGAAAGCGGCTCGCAGCTAACCCGAACTAATACATATTTTCTAATTTAGCTTCAAGATCTGTACACTCACTTTTAGATGGTGTAAAAAAAATGGTTTACTTAGCAAAGCTATCAAACAAACAAAAAAAATTAAAAAATTATGAATTTAATGAATAATATTTTTATTTTTTAGTTTATTCAAAACCTAGTTTGATAATTTTGCAATAATCCTTAAAGCCTGTTACTAACATTTAAAAAAATTAAAATTAAGAAATTTTTAACGTAAATATTTTTAACAGAGATTTCTCGATAGAATTGGCCAAAGCAATCCATATAAAAATCTCTGGTTTATTCAAAAGTAAATTTCATTATCAAGTTTCGTAAATTTTTAATTAATTCCCAAATTTCTTCTTTTTTTTTTTTAAATAGCTCAAATTTTTTTTATAATATGTGTACATATTAACCAACGTTCTTCCATAAAGAAAAAGCTGGTAAAAAGTAAATTTGAAAACAAAATTAAGTTGTTAAACTGATTTTCGATTTTGCCAGCCATAAAAGAAACAACTGAAGGTATTTTGTTGAAATTTAAATGGGATCATAAAATATGTCTTAAATCATGAAATACAATAATATTTGTATTCACAAATATGTAATAAAATTTTGTGTGCAAGCAAAAAAAATACTGCACATATTAAAGCTAAAAAATCGTTGTGAAGAGCAAAGGCATAAAATACAGGGTTGTAAGTATTTTTTTCCGGACAACAATTAAATTAAAAGTATTTTGAGACATGAAAGTTATTTTTAGGTGCATACACACCCAAAAACCAATTTAAACTTCTTGTAAAGGCATCTTTTCGTTGTCTACGCTATCAAATTGCCAAAAAAAAAGCACCATAACCTTGAACGGCTGTCGCTTGCAGAGCGCAACAGAAACTTGGCTGGTGCATTGAACCCGAGAATTTGCTGATTACATAAACTGCAGTACACAACTGAACCTTTTATAAATATAAGTATGTACAATATGTGTAAATGCGTATGTATGTATATGTAGAAATAGAGAAGCAGAGTAGAAATTAAAAATAATAATAAAAATAACAATTAATACAACATGACGAATGAGTAGGAGCAAAAGAAGAGAAGAACAATTCAATTCAACAATAAATTGAAAACCGTTTCATCCCACTGCAAACGCTAAAACTGGCAATATTAAGCCGACATGCTACCATAAAATCCGCTACTAAGACGACTAAGCGATTAAATGTTAATTAAATTTAAGTAAACTTTGCGCGATTAAAAAGCGAATAAATTTCTTCTTCTCGCTAATAATTGATAGCAAAGCGAAATTCCATTTAAAACCGGCATTGAGCATTTCACATTTCGCACATATCACATATCGTACAATATTTACTTATTACCCAACGTTCGCAGCTGATGACTACCGGCAGGCAGGCAATGTCAGCGAAAACAAATACAAGAAAAAATAAAAACAAATGCTTAAGCTGTTGAGTTTGACATTGACCTTGACTTGGGTTTCTTATCCGCTAAAACTGCAAATTTCCTGTGACCGCAGTTCAGCGCGGAAATTGTGGCGCTGCAATATAGACATGCTATCAACGTGACGCCCACGAGATTTATGCGAACTTTCACCTAAAGCGTTGAGTGAAATGAGAGCGAGAACAGTGATTCACACATTCTAATACTCGGCGCTGAGCTTAAGATCGAATATAGATATTTACAAATTTCCCACATTCGCACATTTCAACAAAAAAAACAGACATTTTTTTTGACGCATGTGTGTAATACAATACTCGTATTTAAATTTGCTTTTGTATTTTCTCAGCATGCATTTGAATGCAAATTATTTGCGTAGGATTTTCAAGTTATTTTATCTGATTTTAATATTGTAATTATGCAGATAAGTTGTGTTAAATTTACATGGCATTTCGAGTGCATTGATATTCGGAAAAATTTATTGACCTGCTTGAAATTCCATATTCATAAGATTTAAACGTTTTTCTCCTAAAGTTTAAATTATCGTCCTCACAATGTTATTAAATTAAAATATAGTTATAATTATTTTCAAATCTTTAACAGGTGTTCGATAAAATATTTTTCTTCCCGCCATAAAAGGGGCCTGAGCTAATTGATTTGATGTGTGAAGACATTATGAAATATTTTCCAATTTTCATAAAGTTTTTCATTTTCTTTTTTATTTATTTCTAAACATAAAAACGGGTTACAATATTTTTAGAAGGTACTTTCAAGGCCCATTCACATAAGGTGAAATTGGCAGCTTAGCTGTTTTCTTCTTCTATCGACTGCTGCATTTCCAGAATGTCAGGCAAAGCAAAGAGTGAAAAGTAAACAAAACATTGCACCGTCACACAATAGTTAATACCTCTTGAATTTAATACTTTAATAACATTGATGAATTTCCTTAAAATGTGTTCAGTCCAAATAATTGTTTCTATTTTGATGCTAATTTTCTTCCCTTTCTCAGCTTATGCTCTTTATATATTCGCCCAATTCGCCGTTACTTCCACCTGTAATAAATTTGGTAGCTTCAACAAAGATGACTGGAAGTGAAACTCTTCATCTCGTTAGAGCGCTCTGATTAATGTGGATTACATTTTTTATAACATTTTCGAACTGTGCCACTGCGATGAAAAAGTTCCTCCTGGGCTTTCTTGAAACTTTTTGGGCATTTTTTCGATAACAAGGAATTGTAAAAATGAATATTTTTGCACATTTACAGCTGTGTTTAGAAAATATTTGACTTCAATTAATACAAACAATAAACGATATTGATAACCTAAAATGCTTTTCTGATGAAAAATGGTGCGTTTAATTATTGACTAAGAGGTACTAAGGCTTGTTTACCATCAGCTGTTCAAAATTCCTTCATTTGGCTTTGTTACCAGTTCAAAGAAAATAATCGACGAACGCATATATCTGTCTACATTTTTAGAGAGTTTCGTATCTAGTCATCTTTGGTTTCATTTCGAAACTTTGACACTAAACATTTGAGCAGAATTGTTTGATCTTGTCACTTATAATATATTCAACTTGGAGATTTGTTCATTAATGTTATTATCTTGGACTTACTCCGAAAAATTTGCTCAGAAAAGACATAAAACTGCGGAAAATATACTTTTTAAGAGTATCTAACCACTCAAACTTTCTATCTAAGTTTTGTTTATTAGTTTAATACTGAGGACTACCTCAAGCGATTAAAGAGAAAGAGCTTGAACTGTGATTAAAGCCGCATTCTATTGTATTAAATGATATTTTTCGTCCATATTCTTCAAGTTATTTATTATAATTTCCTATATGTAACCCTTTATGATAACCCTTTTCTTAAATCACAAATTATGTTTGTTTGATATCCCTAATTTTATCTATGTAGTATAGAAAAACATTCTTTGTTAAAGCATATATGTAATTTAGCTTTAATTTAGTATACCTTGAAAAGGTTAATAAAGTTATTATTCTATCACAGATATTATCCCACAGACCTTTTAATTAATTTAAGACCTCCTTTGCGCTTTTCTTGAAAAGGTAATTTAAATATATTTCTTTTACTATCATAAGCTTCGAATACTGCAATATTTTTCGTTTTCGGCAAATAGTTATGCGTAGAAGAATGTAAATTCAAGTATAATTATTAACATTACAAAAAATGCAGTTATTTCTTCTGAAATTTTTCATTGACTTAGAATGTTTGTCACCCGATCTTGAGCAATATCTAAACTATGAAGTGAGCTTGTGAAAACACTAATATGAATATTTTCTTTATAGGATTGTCAATGTTCTGCTTCTCAGTCCGAGATATTTTTAAATACAGTTCTTAAAAATATTTCGAACTGGACAGCAAAACGTTGACAAACCTAGAAAGTAGGTAAGTAATAAGATTTCAATTTACTGACCAAACCAGAAGTATATGTTGGTTTCTATAAAGTTAGTGTAGCTACCTGAAATTGCTTCATTCATATTTTTCCTTAAATACAAAATTAAACTGAAATAAAATAAATAATATATTAAGCATTCAAATAAATTAATTAACTGATTAATTAAATAAACCTATTTCTAGATGCTTTATTCAGGTCACTGTTCAATAACATTAATTAGTTTTTCGAGCTGTACCCCACCATATTTTGTTTGTGAAAAGTAAAAAAATTACAACAACAGTCTGAGTAGTAGAAGTTATGGCTATTTCGGAAACCACCACGTTTCCTCATCAGACTTCTTGCCAGACGCTCTTGTTCGAAATGGATCGGAACTTTGGATTTCCACAGCACAAGCCAATGGTTAAACCATTAGGCTACGTGTGTGCCGTGTTAAGTCCTTGTTTTTTTTTCATACTTTTACTCTCTGAATTCTTCTATAACCTATCAATA
Organism: Neoceratitis asiatica; assembly: GCA_030068015.2. Taxonomy (NCBI): domain Eukaryota; kingdom Metazoa; phylum Arthropoda; class Insecta; order Diptera; family Tephritidae; genus Neoceratitis; species Neoceratitis asiatica. Next base: position 18,348,437 of record CM061527.1, read on the forward strand.
TAACCTATCAATACCTTATTGTTCATTTAGATTTATGTGTATTGGTATTACAAAGAAAACACCATCACCAGAAAGCAGCTCGTGTGGGCTAAAGAAATAAACGCAATAATTTCATCAAACCGCAGTAATCAACATTCTTCGAAGGTCATTTATTAGTATGAATAATGTGAAGTGCAATATGACTAAGTACCAAAATGATGTGAGGCATCAGGACTATTGAACTCTGAAAAGCGATTAAACGTATTTTCACCCAAATAAATATCACATTCTCAGACTCAAATACACAAATGTGGGTACAAAAAACAACACACACAATAATACAAATGTACCTAACTACGCATATATGCTAATCTTTTCATACCAAAAAAATACACTCGAATTTGTAATAAACAGTGCAAGCGAAGGCAAATAAAGGCATTAAATGTATAAGAAATGTATAAAAAAAATATTAAAAAAAACAAACTGTAACAAATTAGCTTAAGGGAAACAACGCATGAGAGCAGCGATGAGCGAATTTCCGAAATTTTAATCGTCCGATTTAAAAATAATGACTGAGAAAATTTTGAAATTAATATAAAACAAATATACAGCAGCGACAACAATAAACTGATACCAATAATAAGAAACAAACAATAAAAAAAAAACAATAACAGAAATTGAACTGTATATAGTGTGCTAAAATGTACTAACACTGACTGAGCAGAGCGTGATGCTGAGTGCGCCAACTGCCAAGCGATGCCGATGACGCCGCGGTCGGTAACTTGAATATTGAGATCAAGCAGACGTTTTCAAATCAAACCAATACCTGACGACTCATATCAGTCGTGTTTAAGCTCAGTTTTTAATTATTTTACTTTTCGTATATAAACCAGCTGAACTTGAGCAGTAAGCACACATTCCTGTTGCAGCCACCAAAGCCTAAGGATTACTACACAGAGCAACTCAAGTGAAGTTTTGTAATAAAACAAAAACAAAAAGTGTAACAACAATTTGTGAAATTCCATAACAACCACATACATTATATACAGTGTGTGTTCTTGTGTGTGAAAAAATATTCGGTTTTTTGAAAGAATTTTTAAACAAATAAAAATTTCCAACAAAATGAATACGAAAGTGATTTTATTTGTAACAATTGTGGTGAGTAAATAAATATCCATTAAAAAAATGGGAAATCTAAATATTATAAGCAAAAAAAAAAAACTAAGGAGAAAGTAAGGTGAAGAAGAGCAGAAAAAAATAAAAAGTGAACTTCATGTGAATTATTGTGTGACTAAAGTAGCGTGAAAATGGCCGGTGGAAGGCATTAAAATATTCCAATGCACAAATTAAGTTACTCATACGACCAGTGGAATACCCAGCAGTGTGCAAGTGCAAAAACTATTTACAATCCCATACACTCTTACATATTTACACTCAATGTGATATGAGGAAATGTGAAATATATTACAAATATGCGCTGCTACTACTTGCATATACCGTAAATTCATAGATTTATGAGCATTGAAAATTACACATTTGCAATGGCATACCATCGAGTGCATAAATAATTGAAAAAAAACAGGGCGTGTTTTCTGTTGTTGAAGCGATTGAGCAGATGAATTGTGACGGCGTGGCGCGCTAACGCAGTCATAACAGAAAATATTTTCGCGTTGTTGGCTATTGTTTACTTCGAAATCTTCTTGTTAACATTTTTAACATAATTTTACTTTTTTCCCCCCAAAATAAAATAAAACAATTCAAATTAGCAGTTCAATGCACTCACCATTTGCTGATACGCACTCTGGCTATGACCAAAAGAACCTTCAATCGCAATGATAATTGAATTTTTGCAATCATCTTGCAACGGTTAGACAAAACAAAAAAATAGCTGAAAATATGAAATTAAAGCAAAAAATATAAATAATTAATATTTATTAATGTGTGTGTGTCACAACTAGAATGTGACCTTTACGATTCCGCAGCTTTGAACTTGCCTTAAGGCGCATCAAAGACCTGCACACATTGACATAATCACATAGAGATGCTAAATATTTTGGGTGTACATACGTATATATCTACATATTAGTATGAGCTAAGCAAATCAAATTTGGCACAATCAATCATTCTAAATGGTGCGCATTCAATGTTTTTTTTTTTTTGCTAAAAACAAGCACTTGCTCCCTCCTAACGCACACACGCAGCCACTCACACAAGCGAATGCATATTAACTGCGCGAACATTGTGAAGCTAGAAACCAAACCGCTACTCACTCGCTGACTGGCTGTGCAACACACCCTAAAAGTATTTGTAAAACCAAAATCGGCTGCTTTTTCAATTAATAGCAATTTCGAGTAGTGTTAAAAAAAATTATTTCGAAGCTACAAATTTTTCAAAATTTTTCTTTTTTGCCACTTTTTGTAATTTTTTTCGATTTTTTTTTTTAATTTTTTCAACCTGTAATCTCTTTTTGTTGGTATTTTATTTTTTCCTGCATTTTTTACACCTTGACTTTTGTTTTTGGTTATGTCATTCAATTTATTACATCTTTTTATACAAAAAAAAATTTTTGGTATATTAATTTTTTTTATTTTAAAACGCAACAGCTTCTAATGACTCATTAGCACATAAATTTATTGTTTTGCCAAACATGCATATAGAAACAAAAAATGATAAACAATTTGAGCGCTTTTCTTTGTTGTTTTTGTTGCTTCCGTTGACGTTGGCATGCGTGCAGTTAGCGTTTAATTTTATGCATTGCTTGTGCTGGCGTTAAGCAAATTTACGAGTGTTTCTAGATTGAGAAAAAGGAGAAAATAATTAAAATTTAAATTAAATAAAAAAATTTTAAATTAAAAACGAGTTAAAATATCATATTTTTGAAAAATTTATTATAAAAAATAAAGAAAGATTCAATAGAACGCAAATTTAAAATTAATTTTCTAAAAATGGAATAAAAAATTAGATTAGTTATAGAAGTTTTATATGCAATTTAAAAAAAAAATTTTTTTTCTCTCTCTCTCTCTCTCTTTACAGGCCGGCGTTGCGCTCAGCACCGCCATACCGGTTGGTGATAATCAAAATGGCAAGTATCAGAATTCAGTAGATAATGTTAATGATGGCAAATATCGTCCAGTCAACGATGGCAAATACCGACCAAGTTCTCGCAATGAAGGTAAACCTTCTAGTTTACAAACATTCAGCAAAAAAAGCACTAAAACGTTAACGCTTTTCCTCTTCAATGTAGTGTTGCACTGCTGTACTGTGCTGCTAATGTAGTTGTTGTTCTCGTAGTATTGACTATATATAACAAAAAGTACTTACACAAATTAACCAAATGCAAAAAAAAAACATATTTGAAACTGAACTAAAAAAATATATAAAAGATTTAAAAAAAAATTAAAAATTTTCAATTTCAAGAAAAAAAAACATATTAAAAAATAAAAGCCAAAAACTGTAACATGTACACTAAAACACATTCGAAAAAAAATATTTCCACTAATAATCTGAAACACTAAACACTTACTAATACACTTAACTCTTGATATTTTTTAGCTACACAAACAAATAACAGACAAAACTGACAAACAAACAAATATCAGCGTCAAAAATCACTAAAAAACACACAATTGACTAAATATGTTAATCCTTGCTGTCAAACGATTAAAAAAAAACATACGTTTCAACTTACATAAATATATGTATATAAATATGTACGTATTTGTGAACGTAGTTGTGTATGAATTGCCAGTTCCTGCCATTGTAAATATATATTAAATTATTGTTGTTGTTGTTTAATCAATATCATATGCATGTGGACAGTTTCACACTGTTTGTTGTTGTTGTATATTGAATTTACCTACATACGTATACAGCTGATTGTATATACGAATTGGATTCAAATTGCACATATCTGTAAATAATTTAATTTAATTGTATTTCAGTGCGTAGAAGCACGTATAATAACTACTTTTCTAATATCGAAATATCTACTTCTAGGCGCATCAGGCGGCTACTACGATGCTCAGGGTAAAGATAACTTTTTGTTCATATTTTTTTATTATTTAAACAATTGCGAAAAACAAAACATAAAATACATCAAATTAAACATTTAAAAAAGATTCCTCGAAAGCATGCCCACAAAACCCCCCGAAAATCTGTTATAATTCATTTAAAAAAAAAAACACATTCAGACATTACCCGAAACCACTTCAACTAAAAATAATTTCATTCAAATTCGAAAAAGCTAGAATTAAATAATTCAATTTTATTAATTGTTCACCGCGCATAACCACTCGCTTCAACAAAATAAAAAATGTTTCCGTAATTTTTCATACATTAAAATTAATTTTTTAACTATAAAAAATTTACGAGTTAAATTATAATTCCTCCTTAAACAAGTTTATAAAATAAATATTTTAGGCTTTAATTGAAAATATTTCCCCTTCAAAAAGTGTAAAAAAAATCACAAAATTGCTTATATTTGTCTCTTAGAAATGTGACTTAATAATATTTCAGTCTCTATATAATTCTTTAAATATCTTTAAATCACTTAAATTGTTTTAAAAGTAAACCTTTAACGCATACATTTTCAGGCTGCCGCCTAACAGCACTCTCATCTACCCTACTAAAACACTCAAACTCTGCTAAAGTCACTCACACGCAATTACTCAAACGCATGCAATTGCAAAAAAATGCTTTCAAAAATTCGCACTTGATATTATCAAACGTATAATTATGTAATTTTGCTAATTTATTACTTTTTTCTCTTTCATTCTTCGTCACTCTCAAATAAATAGGTCGTTACGTACACAATGTCCAGCCATACCGTCACGTGCACGACAATCGAGAACTTGGCAAATACAAGCACATCCCGTACCCCTATGATGGTGGTTATGGACCATACAACGGTACTAACATACCGTATATGCATGTTGATGTGCCTTATAAGTAAGTCAAAGAAACAAACAAAAAACATTAAAAATATAGCATAATATAAAAAATAGAAAAAATGTACTGAAAAAATATACTAAAAAATTGGAAAAAGTAAACATTTGCAAGCATTTGCAAAAAGTAAAAAAAAAGTACTGAAAAACTCATTTTAAAGCATACAAAAATATTTAAAAAATTAAAATAAATTAATTCATAACATAATAATTAATATTACTTGCTTCTTCTTCTTCTTCTCTTTCTCCTCCACTACAGCCACGATCTTTACACAGTAAGTAATGCTGATTTTAAAGTTCCTGAAATCAAATTGGAATATGGCTTCCCTGACCATGAACCACAAATTGACATCACACCCAACACCGATAATCCTGTTGTTAATCACTCCGACGATTTAATTGATAACGGAGTTGATACAACATCCAAATCCCCAAGTGCAGAGCAATAAAAAAAACGCAAAATAACGCACCGCCCACAGCAAAATAATCCCAGCAAAAAAACTATCCCAGTATCCCGCATCCTATCACTCATCAACAAATATATACACACACATACGCACACAACAGCATACATTATATTTAAAGTATTAATATTGTAAGAGCAAATTCATGAAATCCCTCAACTAATGCATTATAATTATAAGAAGAAAAAAAATCATTAAAAATTAAAAACGAAAAAATCCTAAAATACCATAACATTGCATTTTTTTACAATTAATGCGAATTATTTAAAATATTTTATTTAAAAAAATATATATATTAAAAAATAAAGCCCTCACAAAAATATAGTAGCGTAATTAGTTTAATAAAATATAGCACAGCTTTAAAAGTATTAATAATTTTTTATGCGAATTCAATATTAATATTTTGGCAATCTTTTATTCCAAAACAACACACAAGCATGACCAACCTAAAGCTAATATATCGAGCTGCTCACAATCAGCACAGAAAAATATTTAAAAAAATTTACATACTTACAAAAAGAAAAAATTAAATAGCATACCAAGCTCATAACTCACTTCATTAAACACACATACACTTTTGCACTTACACACACACACACACACACACAAATATATCAGCTACCCGCACCACACCACCCACCCAACCCAATCGCACATACCGCTAGTATCGCACTTACGTAATACATAGTTATGCATGCAAGCACATATACAAAATCAGTAGTAGTCTCAAATATACCGTTAAACGCGCATTTTACTCAATTACAAAATTCCACCCCTTTTTCAACAAATTTGCTACCAACAATCAAACAATCCATCATCAATCAAATAAAACAACAATATACGTACAAACATGCTACTCCAACAACAACAAACAACAACAATTCGTACTACAACAAAAATACACTCGCGCATCTAAAACCAAATCACAAAATATTCATTCACAAAAATCGAAAACAAAAACCAAAAAACAAAAAAAAACAAAAATCACACAAAAACCATAGTCCACTACAACTACAACGAAGAAACCCACTACCACTACCACCACAACAACAACGACCACAACCACAACAACACCGCGTTCGATATTGTTCAACTATGATGAGGAGGGCAAATACAAGGTGGTACATCAAGCGGATGTTCGCAAAGATGACAAATATGATCATTCGTAAGTTTTTCATACTTTAACTTCTTATTTTTCCGATATTTATCGATAACTCATAAGCGTTGATCGTTTTGTTTGTTTATGCGTTATCGAATTGAAATTATGTTGATAGCGAAGAATTTTGAAGGATACAAATATTTCGTAATATATGTATTTCTTAACACTCGTATCGATAACTTACCGATTTCATTCTGTTTATTTATGAAATTAGCGCAAAAATTTTGATACAGTGAACAATTACCGGGTAATGAACTTATTCCCAACCAAAATGAATTATTTCTGACTGCCGCTAGTTAACAGAATTGCGTAAATTATCGTTAATAAAAAGTTATTTCTCTAAATTTATCGATATATGAAAACATATCTCTTTTTTATTCAAAAATATGTTTATCAATTCTGTGTAATTAGTGTATCGATTATTTATCAACTTTGGAAATTATATTGTAAATATCGAATTGGTAATTCAATATTTTTTTATTATTATATTTTTTGATATCGATATTTTTTTATAATTTGGTGTTATTCCATCGTCTCTAACGTGAAACACTCTCTTAAAATCTAATCTTTGTACTCTCCCTCACTCTCCGCAGTTACCTAACCGAAAACGGCATCTATGGTGAGGAACAAGCCAAACTTCACAAGGACGGCGGCACTGACGCTAAAGGTTACTACGAATACACTGGCGATGATGGCAAACTCTATCGTGTCCACTACGAGAGCAACCATAAGGGTTTCGTACCAAAAGGTGATCACATTCCAACACCACCACCAATCCCAGAGGCCATTGCACGTGCGCTGAAATATGTTGACGATTTGCGTAAATCTCGCGGTGAAACGCCCATGTTCGATCAACGTGGTTTCCGTATTGACAAAATGTCACCCAAGGACATTATGGCTAAAATCAAATCGATTGATTTGAAGGGAATGCCAAAAGAGATTAGCCAGCAATTATTGGAATTTGAACAAGAAGTGGAAAATTATGAACATATGATTGAACAATACGAACAGGAGCAGCCACAAGCACAATATGTCGAAGAATATCAACAATATGATGAACAGCAATATCAACAACAGCAGCAACAACTATACGCGGAATATCAAAAGGGATTAGAGAATGAGGGAGCCACCGAAAGCAATGCCCGGCAAGTGTATGCATAGGAGCAAAATGGTTGTGAAGTAAAGTAAAAGAGGTGCCATGAGTGTTAGAAACAAGGAGTATATATGTATAACTAGCATTAACAAATTGAATATTGATAAATGAGAATTAGATGAATTGCAAAACATATTTAGGTATTTGTTTACGAATTACAAAGGAAAAACAAAAGACAAAAAACGATTGGCTCGTTTAACTACACTTATATACATATATACATATATATATATATATATATTAATTATTTAAACTAATTTTTAAAATTACTTATATTATTTAAATAACAAAACCGAAAGAAAAAACTAAAAAAAAAAATACAAAAAAAAATATTATTAGAAATAACGAAAAACTGCACGCTTCACCCACATCAACGAACATGAACTATAATAATTAATTATGTAAAGCAATTGGTGGCTAAAACAAAGTATTGCAGAAGAGTAAAGATCATAGAACGAGGTCAGCATACAACAGTCACCAAAGCTAAAATCGGCCATAGCATTGCATCATCAAACCAGGAAACGAACGTCTAAGTCGTGGAAGAATCCCATAAAAGCACGCTCATCAATAGGCATTACACAAAAAAATCGTACATAAGCTCATTCACACCCTTTCCCTACTGAAAAGTAACAAAAACAGAAGAAAAAACACAATTCCCCACAAATATAACAAGTCATCAATACGTAAAAAAGCAAAAAAAAAAAAATATTTAAAAAAAATTAAAAAATTATGTTAAGAATTAATTTCATTTTTAACTATTTATAATAAATTTATTAGTTATGTCAACAAACAAATTTATAAATAAGTCAAAAAAATTGTTATATGAAGGAAAAAAATATATTAACAAAATAAAAATGTTAAATAAAATCGAAATAAACTTCTAGCAAATTGAAAACGAATACGCCTTTTTTAATTAAACTTTAATGCACAAAAAGAAAAATCCAAGAAAATAATATATATGTTTTTTGTTTAAACCATAAAAACCATACGCGCACTAATAAAAAATATATTTTTACGAGTTTCCCTATCGTCAGCATCGCCAACACCATCACCATGGCTGGCGTCAGCTTCAACTACAGTGAGCGTGTCCATCGTCAGCTACTCGCCCAAAATTGCAACAATAAATTTCATTGGCTCATTTACGATTGCCACTTATTATTTTGAAGTTTATCTGTTATTGTCGGTTAATTTTTTGTATTTTTTTTATACTCATTGTTACTACTTCTTCTTCATTTCTACAACTTCTATGCGATGACTGGTGATTTTTATACATTTTATTATTCATTCACTTTATAGTTATGCGTGTATGTACAAGTATTTACTTCACTCGTTCACAATATTTCTTATAATTATCTAGAGTAAAAGGTATTTCAAGGTCATACGCTTCATGTATGAGTACGTAATGGCCGCGGCGCGCTCGTAAATAGTACAAGATCGAGTGGTGGAGTACTAACTAGTAAAACCGAATATCTGCGAAGGCGTTCATATTGACATTTATGACGTCCATCAGTAGCATTTATCGTGCAACGAAATCAGTGTGAATACAAATATACGCACGTACATACATATGTATGTACGTTTGTCCACCATCGATCGCATGACCCTATGCCATTGCTATGCGGGTGTTTCACGTTGCACACAAGCGCATACATATACTTATACACATAGAGTACGTGCACATACGTAGCATCACATTGCGCCAGGAAGTGCAATAAATTCAAGCTCAACAACAGCCATTAAAACCGTTGAAATGAATTAAGCTCGCAGCCTGCTTAACTTAACGGTTCGCCACTGCATACTATAGTTACATACATTCATACCTGTGATATGTACATATGTACGTGTATAGTGGAATAGCGGGTGGTGTTGTGTATGTTTTGTGTGAATTATGATTTTCAGGATAATGTGAATGAACTGTAATGTACTTAGCTGAGGCTGTTCACTGAAGGTAAGCGTCAGTTGATATATGTAAATTATTTAATCTTTTTTACACTTTTTCACCCAGCGTTCAATGTTGTCACATTAACAATATTTATGGTATGGAGATCGTGGATATCGGAGCAGCAATGTGCAACCGTGTGTGTATATTCAAAAATGATCGTTGGTTATATGTAATAAATTTTTCGATTTAATAAATTTGTATGACGTAGATTTTTGGAGTGCAGAAAACTATAAAAATAAATTGATTTTTGAGGAATATGCCTAATTTACAGCTTGAGGATAGGATGTGTGAGGTACTAAATATTTTGGTAACCTTAACAGTTAAATTTCGTTTCTTATATGACTTTAACTGACATGAGGAGGTGGGCAGCAAACATAACTTTTGAAGCGGAAATTAAGTGAAAATGTGAATGCTAAGCGCATCTACTGGCTAAAGAGCATGTTGTATTCATGTATTCTGAATGTTTGGTTTTAAGTAGAGATGCTGACTGTTATTTGTGTTATGGCTAAAATACTATATTGCACCATGTTCATTTTCAAGTTAAACATTTCCGGAATGCTGGTAATTGATTTTTTAATGTCTGTGTAGTTAGCTGAATTATATTATTTACAGAGCAAAATGCACAATGCGTGGAATTTTGTACTTTAACCATATATTTTCGGCACAAAAATTGGGAAAGCCTCTATAAAATAGTAAAGGTTGGTGATATGTTGCTGTATGTTGATGAAACGTAAATCATGGCATCCGATTGGGATCTCGTGTAGGAATTCTCTGAGCTTTCCTTTGATTCGCACTTTACAGGTTGAGACATACATTTCCTCAAAAGTTCAGTATGCTATAAATCAAATTTCTCATTCGTAAAGAAGTACACCAGTATGTCGAGAATAATCAAAACCTTGTTAACACATATTCTCAATCAATTTTAGTTTTTCTATAGCCTCAAAATGTATGCCTCTAATCTGTAATTTGAGTTTTGGAAAAAGAAAAAAGTCACCATATTAGGTGAATATAGTGGTTATTCGATAGTATTTGTTGATTTTTTTCCGAAATTTATTTACAATGTTAGCCTTGTGCGAAGGTGCATTGTCGTGGTGTAACTTTCATGAGATGTCTCTCCAGAAATCTGTCTTTTTTCGCCGAATTTGCTCTCTTAAGCAGTGCACAACACTCGGATAATATTTTTATCATTAATGTACATGAAAAAAAATCCGCAAAAAAAATTATCTAGGAGTGAAAAATTCGTAACTTCAAATAACTATTGGTTATGAAAATCTTCGAAATCGGAAGACTATGTTATATAACACATTCCTCCTAATAACCAATTTGTTCACAGATGAGGTTTTGCATTAAAACTCCGTAAAAAACATTTAAGAACGGGAAATTTGGTATTCCACAGACGTGAAATCAAGTTAATAATGACACTGAAGTTCTTTAAAGTAGGAAGACTATATTATATTGTTCCCTAAACCGATTTTTCAACTTTGTAAATTGATATCTAATCCTAATACAATAAATTTAATATGTTCATGAAAGGTATAAAACTTCGGCATAGCCGAATATTACCCTTCTTACTTGATTTTAGTTTCAGAAGTTTCTAGACTGATTTACTGTGATGTACACTATGTCACAACATCAGTTACAAGGCTTTTTTTAGTATGAAGTCGGCATTGGCTCGTTCAAACATGTCTTCACCGATGTAGTATATGTGACTGAACTTTTAAAGGAAACTCAGGTCTTTTGTAACTAGTCTTGAATGAACATATTTCGCTTCAAAATGTCACGAATTGATTCTTGAGATACAGAAAAATCAGCGCTCAAATAGCCAACCTTCAATATTATAAAATAAAAAAATTTCTAATTGTGGTCACTTTCGGCAGGGAATGTCAAGTCCTCCGATCGTATTTCCATCTGACATTAAAAGCTCCTCATAAAAATCCACCGGCCATTCGGAGGCAGCTTAGAATAAACACAATACCCTCAATTTGTTGGAGAAACATCAAGAGGCACACCACAAATTAGAGGAGGAGCACGGCCGAAAATCGCTTCAGTGGTTTAGTGATGTTGACTTCAATTGAAGATGTTGATGGTCAGCCATCCAACCAGCGAATCACTTATAGGACCACAAAACATAGAACACTTTAAACAAACTCAACATCAGTATAGACAACAGTTTTGGTAACTTGGGCCTTTAAGGTGTTTTTTTTCTTTTAAATTATCAATTCACGCTACTTTTTGGACAAAATGTATATTCTGGTATTTAAACACTGATGACACCGTATCTATACAATTCTTTATCTTGCTTCCTTCTTAAACTTCTTTGATTTTTACTGTGCTCACCGTGTCGTATCAGCTTTTCTTTTATCGAGCTCGTCGAAAGGAAATCGTTTCTTCGGCGGAGCTACGTAGAAAGTTTCAGATGATCCCATTATTCTTTTATTTCGAATACATACATGATGAGTAGAAACCGCATAGCTTATTTTAGCTACTCTGCTACTGAATGGGGCAAGGCGAAAGGTCTCCTTTCATCAAACAAACAGTCAGTTTGATTCGTGTATTGGCTACGTCATTGTTGACAGTCATAACTTTGAAGTTGTAAATCATTTCGTTTATGTAGGAACCAGCGTTAAAACCACCAACAATCAACAATATAGAACGTACAATCAGTCTTACCAAGAGGCAATTCTAAAATAAAGTTCTCTCTCGACAGTCTTTCGAAGTCCTCTGTTGAAGACGACAGCTGATGAGTTGGTTTTAAGAGATTTCGAGAAAATTTTGCGGACGATTTATGTATCTTTACTTACTAACGGCGGCAAATACAAAATTCTGATATACAAGCATACTTAAGACTTCACTGTCAAAAAAAGAAGCTATTAATTACTATAAAAATAAGAAGTAATAAAAAAACAGTATTTTATATATGTATATATTTATATTAGAACTACAAGTAGGTGCTATACAAAGTTTATAGAACAGAAGGTTACGACAAGAGCAAAATCATAAGTTTAATGACGAAATTGGTTTAATCTTGCACGTTACCAAAGATTCTAAAATAAGTCTGCTTAATTTTATCTATAAAATAGCTTCCAATTTCGGCTATAAAATTGAAATTAAATAAAAAATTCAAAAAATTTTTAAATTATGAAAATCAATATTATTTTTTGCAAAAAAAATTCTATAGCTAGCAGCTCTAACATTTGTTGTCATTTGGTACGAATGACATGAACAAGTAATGTAAAAAACATTAAAAATTATGGAAATTTCCAGCGAACGTACATTGTTTATAAAATTTTAATATAGAAAACGATTTTCTCATTTTTTAACATATACAAAGCTTTGAGGATATGGTTAATCCCTATTTTATGAAAAAATCGTGTAAAAAGTCATAGTATTGAAAAAGTGTGCAGTGGGTTGTTGTGATTAAGAATTTGAAGAAAATTTGTTTGGGTGATTTATATCAAATTTTTCTGAAAACAATGATCCGATGTAGCAGGATGTGGAGTCATCTTCGTGAACAACCCTATTTTAAAAATTTTATGATATGAGTGAGGTTATCGGAAGGGTAAATGTAAAATATGAAATAATAATTTTATTTAGAAAAAATATTTCATTTATACAAATGATTTCTACTGTGTAAGTATTTTACTTTTACCTTTCGGGGAAGGCTTCCCATATTTCTATTATTAAGTTCACATATATATTTTTTAAACAAAAAAAAAATACCTTTTTGATTATATAAATATCAAATCTCGCCCACTGTATAAATGATGAAGTTTATTTGGTAACGTCAACGGTTGTCGTAACCTGTATTCTATAAGTTTTGGGTGGCATATATATTATAAAGCCAACTCATGTCAATGTTCTCCTTTCAACCAAATATTTTAGGCTTATTTTTGGCAACAAATGTCTAACTCAGTATATTTAATTCTAAGAAATTAAGTCTTGAGAAAAAAAAACAATTAAACCGAACAGGTCAGTGGGTAATTTCGAGAGCATTTTAATTTTTTTATCAAGCAAAAATTTCAGTTTTGCAAAAAAGCAGAAAATTGCCAAGATAATAAAATAGTTTTTAGAATTTAATTAAAAATATACTCTCAAGCACATCATTTGCTTGAAACATAGTACCGACTTTTATAAAAAAAAAAACGATTTAATAGCTGTTGTATACCTTCAAGTAATAAATATTTTCGGCATTGCTCGCCCTGTTCCAAAAAATTCTTATCGCCAATTATTCTTTGCTCCTTTTTTCTCAATACATATGCACACAACAGGCAAATTAAGCTCATCACACTTCATATTAGTATTTATTTATTAATTTTGTACACTTTTTATACAAGCAAAAATTTTGAACTGGTTTTTATTTAGTCTTTTTTTATCAGCAAAATTCGCGAGGCTATAAAATATTTCAAAAAACTTGGGCACAAAAATGTAAATAATTATATGTGAAAAAAAAAAATTGATGCTGATAAGCAATTTTTTCCTAAATATATAAAATTAATTAAACATAATAAACGCATTTGCACAAATATGCTTTTAAAAAAATATGTATAAATTATCAACTCACATAAATAATAATGGAGCACATAAATATGAATTATGTACATGGCCTATGAAATTTTAAAACCTTTCAAACATTAAACTGACTGTTCTATTCTATTATTCTACCTTTTAGTGCATTTCAAAATATATTCATCTGTATGTATGTACATACGTATATGTATTTATGTAGATATATTTTTCTTAATTAAACCACTCTCCAAACGTACTAATTTATGACGTTTCATTCATCAAATATAAAAAGTAGTATTAGACTAAATGTCAGAAATGTCAAAAAATTGCCGGCAGTAAATTTTTATGAATATGTGAGTGCCATTGAGAATCATAGACAACATGGCTTAATATTCATATTCAATTAAATGACCGACTTAAGCGGTTCTAATTGCGATAAGCGCTATTAAGAATAGCAGCCGTTAAAATTGTTTGCGAAAAAACAACAACAGCAACCACATGAAGAAGTGCTTGATTAATAAACTAACGATGCTAAGCTTGAGAACAACATTAAATTAGTGTGAAATAGTAGATTCTGGTAGTGATACAAACGCACAAACGATACAAGCACACCGGCTTACACACAATTATTATAATAAATTTGTTTAAATAAAATTAAATTTATATAAAGTATAATTTTAGGCATACTAGCATTTCAAGAGTTATACGCGCCCACTTACATATCTATACGTGAGATCTCTTGTTGAGCTTTTTAACGAAAACTTGCAATTTCAATGATCAGCAACAAACTTTTCTTTTCAATTTTATTTCCGTAATTGAAATGATTGGCTGTGAAGAACAGAAAAAAATTAATTAAAGTCACTTTTTCATACACTTCATATTGAAAAAATTTTTACAAAAAGTTAAAAAAAAATAGTTTTTGGCTTGAATTTGGAGAATAAATTCCACCTAGAATCTCAGATTCATTTTGAGATTAATGGCTAAAAATAAATAATTAACTAGTAGATCGCGAAAAGAAAATTCTGGATAAAATATTCATGGTGTTAAGTGAATTTTATTATTTATGAATTTTATTGCATTATTTAGAAATAAAAATTGTAAAAAGATTAATTTTATTACCAGATATAAATTTTACTCTTCGATTTTTATTTTCCAAGTAATGGTTATATTTTTTTCTTAAAACTAATCACAATTTTTTTTTTTAAATTTAATAACGACATGAGGCAGGCTTGAGACCTGCCATTTAAAAATAATCTTCAATATAAAAATATATTCTCCATTTGATATGTGCTCCGCCTCCAATTTGTGATGTGCGTCTCGATGTTTCTTTAAACAAAATGGAATGTTGTACAGTATGTTCGAAAGGCTAATGAATTTTTATGTTGAGTTTTTTATTGCATGTTAGAAATACCTTCAAAGGACTCTTGCAAAAAGCGATGATAATTAGAAAAATTAACTAAAATTTTTCACTACACGACATCTTCACCTACAACCAGCGAAATCCTCTGTCACCCTTTTCATCAGCCGGACGATGGAGTACCGGCTTGAACTCAATGTGAAGGCCGATGACGTAAAAATTCCGACCACGAACAACTCAAATTTTCCGGGTGTCACATTTGACTGCACTCCTTCACTCCGCATACGACTGCAATTGTCACCAAAGTACAGAGCCGTAACAAAATTAAAATTAAAGAAACACTGCAGGCAACATACAAAGGAATTGGCCGGCCGATCGTAAACTATGCTGCACCGATTTGGACGCCTGGGACTAGAGAGACGCAGTTGAAAAAGCTTCAGACTTCTCAGAACACCGGCCTTCGGACCGTAGCGGGAAACCTCTTGATGGCGTCGGAGCACCACTTACACAGTTAAACATCTATGCTCCTAGTTAAGCAGCGTATTGTTATGCTGTGTAAGCAATACCTGCTGAGATGCTACCGTTGTGATCATACCAACAGACACTTATTGGAAGCTAAACCACCACCTAGACACATCAGGAAGGTAGTACTTGACTACCGGGAGGCCATACAGCAATACAGATAAGACCCGCTCAACAGGACGGCGTACAGACAGGCCACAAACACCATTTATTATATTTCTCCAGTACTCGAGATGTGCGTACGCTCCGAGGTCCCAACATCGACTCAGATCATTATCCTGTCCAATAAAGAACACCCGTCCACTACCACAAGTAAAGTTGGTTAAGGACAACCAAACTGTTTTCCGCTCAACTTACACTCATCCAAAACTGCGGTTCGGTCGGCAGTTGAAGCTTCCTGAATATCCTATAGATAGCGAACCAGAACCTCTAATTTGGCCAGGTGGATGGGGGAAAAAGATGACCCTATAGTCTGCTCCAGCTATTGTGGGAAAAATCTTTTTATCCAGTGTATTGTGTGAAAGGTTAAGGCTCAGCGGGAACGAACATCGCCTCATCAGGAACATCGCCTCTTCGTCGATTTTAATACCTCCTTCGATAGCACGAAAATGAACTACCTTTGGGCCGCTATGTCTGAATATAGATACTTATACTATCTATGACGATGGTATAGACCTTCCATCATCCGAATGTGATACAGTTCGAAAGCCAACAAGCTTGTCCGCTTTTCCGCTTGTTGGCTTGTACAATAACAAAGTGACTGAGCTTATGACTTACGAGCTTTTAAAGCAATTGATACTAAGAACGTAACAGAAAGCTAAACAGTTTTAATTTAATATTTGCTTCGACCTTTACCTGACTCTTTCCTGTACGTTTTAATTGGATATTTCCACTTTAGTGAGGATTGCACGTTTCAACAATGGTAATAAATAACAACAACAACAATGGTAATCAATAAATTCACTTAATTGGGAAATCTAATTTCCGTCCAGTTATTAAAACAAATATTTGTCGTGAGCGAGAATGTTTTATTAGTATTTTGTATTGTACTTCAAAACTCGATTACCATTGTTAATAATTTTTGCTTATCATTGCGCTTCTTCTCTCGAAATTTTTAAAAGTCACTGTTAATATAATCAATTCTGACGCGTAATTACAATATCAGCTGGTTGTTGTAGAATCGCGAAACGTTCAGCATTAATGCCATCATCTGTAAGAATGGAGAGAGAATGCAAAATATTTTAATGAACTTTAATTTTTCCATATAAATCGCTTACATGTAATTGTTGGATGATAACCATTTTCATCGGCAGTGTACTTGACAATAACCCTCATACCATCGGGACTCACATATGAATAAGAACCCTCAACCACTTCTTTTTGCTCTTCAGTGCCCGCTTTTACCGGAACACCACGTTCCTCAGCTTGTATGCCATTCTCAGTTTCGAAAGAGTATGTGTAGGTGCCATCATGATTTTGCTCTACCTCTTGCTGCAGAATACGTGCTTGTGGGGCTGCTACATCAGGATTATATTTCTTGAAGAGATTTTCATAGTATTGACGATTGTAATAGTCGCGATTTTTATAGAAACGATTGTTATAGTATAGATCATTAAAATACGGATTATACCGTCCGCGATTATCGAAGCGGGAAGGGCTGTTAGTTGGTGCGGTAGAAGTACTCTGCTGTGCGTCAGTAAGAGTGAAGTAGGCCAGAGCAAAAGTGCTGAGAAGGCAAATCTGTGAATTAAGGTAAGAAACAAAATTCTTATTAGCATTCATTTAAATGTAAACAAAATTCTTTTATTATGTTTTGTTTTGTTTTAGTTTGCTTATTTTTATTTTTTTTATTTATAATTATTTAATATTATATTATATTGTTTAACACAATTTTTTTTTCATTTCTTTTTATTTAATTTTAGTTTATTTTACTTTATTTTAGTTAAATTTTTTGTTTATTTTTAAATTTGTTTTATAATTAATATAATTTCATTTGATATTAAATTATTTTATATTGTTTTGTTTTATTTAATTTAATTCTTTTCATTTTATTTAATTTTCTTTTCTATCATTTTATTTTATTTTATTTATTTTATTTTATTTTATTTTTATATGACTTTATTTTTTTTAATTTTATTTTTTTTTTTTTTTTTTTTTTTTTTATATAATTTTAAATATTTCATTTTTTTTTTAATTTTTTCTTTTTTTTAATTGTATTTTATTTACATTTTTTTATTTCACTTTTATTTATTTTTTACATTATTTTAATAATTTTTTTTATATTATTTTTATTTATTTTATTTTTTATTTTTTTATTTTTTAGTTTAATTTTTTGTTTTTTTGTATTTTGTTTAATTTTTTTAATTTAATTTCATTGCATTTAATTTTGTTTTTTCTTCTTTATTTACTTTTAATTTCGTTTATTTATTTTATTTTTATTTTATTTTTTTGTTTTATTTTATTTTTTTTATTTTTTTTATATATATATATTCTTTATTTTTATTTTATTTTATTCTTTTATTATTATTTTTTTATATTATTTTGTTTTATTTTATTTTATTTTACTTTATTTTATTTTATATTATTTTATTTTATTTTTATTTTTATTATTTTTAGTTTATTTATCTTTTTATTTCTTTTATTTTGTTTTATTTGATTTTACTTTACTTCATTTTATTATTATATTTTTATTTGCTATATTATTTAATTTTAGTTATTTTTTATTATGTGATATCATTTTTTAATTTATTTTATTTTAATTTGTTTCATTTTATTTTATATTAATATTTTATATTATTTTATTTAAAAAACGTAATTTTGAAACGTTAATATTACTTTTACTAAGTAGTTCATCTTCAAAATTCGTATAGTTTTTTTTTTAATCTCAAGTTCCTCTTCCCTCTGAAAGGATGCAAGCTCTAATAAAACTTTGACGCAACTGTGAAATTTCAATATTAGCAATCCCATTTTATACTCAAAACTTTTGTAAGTCATAAATATTCCCTTAGAAAAAAGTTATTTCTAATTTACGGCACCTATTTTCAGCATAAACCGTAAATTAGCTTAACATACATAGAGGCATTTAATATAAATGTCGGTGTCAATTGGCACCCGCTGATATACGAAAATATACACACATCTCAG
Source organism: Neoceratitis asiatica (assembly GCA_030068015.2). Classification (NCBI taxonomy): domain Eukaryota; kingdom Metazoa; phylum Arthropoda; class Insecta; order Diptera; family Tephritidae; genus Neoceratitis; species Neoceratitis asiatica. The sequence goes on from CM061527.1 coordinate 18,367,606, forward strand.
GTGATATTATTAGATTGAATTTTGGCAAACTTCATTATTTTTTTAAGGTAATTTCCGTTAAGAGAATTGTATTAATGAATTTTTGTTGTTTTTGCTTCGCCATGACAACACGCAAGACAGCATGTATCCAAAATTTGAACTGTTTTGAAACGAAAATTTGCTAAAAATTATCATAAAAAGCGACAACATTTCAGAACGTCTTCTCATATGCAAATACGCAACACAGCGGATATGATGATTGTAAAAATATATAAAAGCAGTACTGTGCGATATTCCACAGAATATTATTTGTATTTAGTGTGACTTTTATTTGTGCCATTTTTAACTCTAGCCAATTAAATTGGCAGTGGCAGTGTTGAGGAGCTGCCACGCCACAGATTTCGTTCATTTATTATCTTACCTTTCAAGCAATTAAAATTAAAAAAAAAAATTCAACTAAAATCACATACTCATATGCTTAGATTGGCAATAATTTTTATTATGCACAAACATACGCAAATCATATTGAATTTATCATTCGTGGGCTTGAATTCCCCAAAATTGATGACTTAATGGCTCCGCTTCGCAGTATAGTCAAGCAGTGGACAGCTAGCAGACACCCTCATTTGTTTAATGATTTTTGCTTGATTTTTGCAATTATAAATGGCAAATGTATTTGCATAAATAAGTAAATACACATGTGAATAAAAGCCATAAGAACTGCACAACAGAAACTAATGTAGCAGAATTACTCGTATATAGATTTTATTGGAGAAAAATGAAGAACCAACAAGCGTTTAACTCACCCATTGACTGAGTGACCAATGGTCAAGTAGCACATAAATCACAGATGTCGCTGCACCGGTTGTTGCAACAATTTGACAACATCGTTTTCCATACAGTGTAACGAAATAAGTTAATTACCAAAAAAAAAGAAGAAAAAAAAACAGAAATATGATTTTTAAAGTGTTTCGCCCAGAGGTCTATTTTTTCAAAACACAACAATATTGCATATATTTATAGGAAAAACCTTTTCATTGAGTTTTCCTTGAGGATTCAGCCCTATTTGAGAATTTGTAAAAAATTAACTATTTATTTATTTATTCCTTTATTATTATTTCAATTTTTTTTTAAAGTTCAACAAAAGGCAACATTATTTTTATTTTGGTGAAGGGCAACATCCAAGTCTGAACTTCAACCCCAAAATGTAGTTTACTTAACAAGCAACTGTTACAGAGTTTGTTCCTCTATAGGAAAATGCTACAATTTTGTTTTGAAGATTCATACCCCGGGGTTTCATTAGTGCCACTCACAATTAATTAATTTATTATTAACTGCATTAACAGAAGCCACTTCGTGATTACTCAATAATGTACTGTTAGCTCAACCTAGCACAGTGTACTCTGACTGCCTATTGATTTGTAGCCACTTCAATGTAACGCGCCACATCTAAGACGGCATTTCAGGGAACTTTGCGGCCGTAGAAATTGATTAGGAGGGGAACAGTAAATTATGTACATGACGCGGGAATACTTCTAGGGGCAACGGATTTATCGAAGAAAAGAAAAAAAGTTTGTATATCTTTCACTGACCAACCAGAACTAGCTTCAGTCAGTGTTAGCAAACGCACTAAATCATTTGAGAATCTATGAAGGTGAGAGGGTCCTTTCTCACTGACCCAACATTTCACATAAGTCACGCAGAGCCAGATCAGGCAAATACGGTGGTTGTGGGGTAATATGAGTTGGTTGTAGTGCAAAAACCATGAGTTGTCTCTCCAAAAATCCGGTTTCTATTTGCGAATAGTTTCTCACAACCGATGCATAATACTCAAATACAATTAACCTCTTTGTTGACTGGGTATTCGAATAAAACGGCTTTGATTTTTTAACGTTTCTGACTCTCGATTTTTTTTTTTAATATCTTTTTAACGGAACACTGGCAAAAACTGCGTTTTACTAAAAAAAAAAACTTTTTATGTTGTTCATTGTAAAAATTAAATAAATTTTTACGACAAAATTGCAAAAAAATTAGTGTTGCTACAATTAAATCTGCACTAATCTACTGTGCACATATTGCAATATGAAGCTAATCAAAATTCAAATATGTGCAAGAACAACAAACAAAAAAATGCCAGCAAAACCAATATCATAAGTATTTGTTAATGGAAAAAGTTATGCGAACAAAATCAGCGAGAGTGACAAGCAACGCCAGTAAACGGTGACAGCAATCACAACAGGTAACCGCATGCAACGACAACAACAACAACTACAACACGCGCATTGAAATAGCAACATCTATGAGCAGCAGCAAACGTATTTATGAGTAAAGCAATTGCAGCGGGCAGCATCAGCAGCAAACCAAAAACCGGCTATGAGACACGCGCAAACACAAGAATAAATAGTAAATATCAATAAAACACTATTAAAGGCAACGCCATGGATGGTCATACAAGAAGAAGCGCCGTCCACAGCAGCAACCGTAACTCGTTGGCATCAAATGCGCAAAAAAAAACACACAAAAAATTAATATAAAATTATAATTCAAGTCGTAGTAACAAAAAAAATAACAATTACATTCAACAAAACTAAGTAGATATGTATTTCAATTTAATAGCCATAAAACGCTTAGCCATTGTTGACCTTCACATTTAAAATCATCGCCTGCAAGACAAGACTTAGGAGTAATAGCCACACTCCCCGTGCACCTCAGCAAACATGAAAGCGCTCGCAAATTGTTTAGTATTCTCTTAATTGTATTCATACATAATTTAATTCACACAAATTACTTGTAATGCATAACTGTACACAATATAATTGTTTGTCATTTGACATGTATTATTAAAGAATAAAAAATTAAAAATAATTAAAAATATAAAATTGAATAAATTGAATAAAATATTAAGAAGAATTAAAGAAATTGCAATTTCAACATGCCCACCTAAGATGCTTATAAATTGAGGCATTAAAGCGTGTGTAATACTGATGTATGTGACATGAATAGGATTTCTAGTATGATATAGGCACAAGCCACATACTCGAGCATATAAAGGGTGATCCAAGCAGAGGTACTTTTTTCAATAGCCTTGTTTGTTTGACAGATCACGCGTGAGTCGTGTCAAGCTGTTATGTTATTTTTGTTCAGTATTGTTTGGCATTTCATCATGGAAAGACTTACGCCTGAACGATGTTTACAAATCACTCAATTTTACTGCGAAAATTCACTTTCTGTAAAGAATGTGTTTAGCGCGCTTCGCTGAACTTTTCGATCTACTGAGCGTACTATTTGCAACACCATCACCCATCTTAAGACCCAGCATTCATTATTGGATAATATTCGACCGAATAGACTACATCCAGCAAGAAGTGAAGAAAATATAGCGGTCGTAGCTGAGAGTGTACACGAAGATCGTGGAGTGTCGATTCGGCTCCATTCACAGCTACTCGGAATGGCGTATGGAACGACTTGGCGAGTTTTACGTCGATATCTTAAATTGACAGCCTACAAAATACAGCTACTACAAGTACTAAGCCGCTCGACCTTCCAAGTGACATCGCTTCGCTATATAGGTTCTTGTAAAGTACCGAGCCAAATTTTGTTCAGCGATGAAGCCCACTTTTGGCTCGATGGGTATGTAAAAAAGCAAAACTGCCGCATTTGGGTTGCTCTGAAGAGATTCAACAAGACGGCGCCACTTCCCACCCATTGCATCAATTAATGAATTTAATGAGACTTCGGTTAGCTGATAATTTCACTTTTTGGGTGTGACATCACACCGTTAGACTTCTTCCTGGGGGGATATGTAAAGTCTAAAGTATATGCGGACAATCCCGCTTCAATTCAGGCCTTGGAACAAAAAATCACGCGTGTCATTCGCCAGTTACCAGTCGAAAGGCTCGTACGACTTATCGAAAATTGGACTCAACGGATGGACCATTCTGAGACGTAGCCGCGACCAACACTTGAATGAGGTAATCTTCAAAAAATAAATTCCAAAGAATGTTAATTCGAATGATAATAAACATTCCTCATTAAATTTGAATTTTCGGTGTTTTTTTCTTTAAAAAGTAGGGAACCTCAAAATGGATCACCTGTTACATTTAAGTATGCTCATAGGTTTGTTAAATGCCTAATTAATGTGGGCGTACACAATGTCTCGCCAAAAACTCAAATAAACCTACGGAATTCGAAAAATTTATGTTGTTGTGTATGTATGTATGTCAATTGACAGGTTTGAAAACTATGCTATGTATGCTACGAGTTTGAGCATGCTAAATGTTTGTTTATTTAAATTAATTTGGCACTATATTTGCTAATGAGTATGTAAGGCGCAGTCAAATATCTATTTAAGGCAAATGGTGATTAATGTTTTATTAAAAATGTTATTTAATGATTTTTCACTCGTATTTGCTACCACTTAGCCTAAAAAGTTCTCAAATATTTTTGAAAATTTAATTTTTAATTAATTAATTTCTAAAGAGTCATTGGTAGTTTTCTGAGTTTAAAAATTATGCCGGAAATGTTACGATGCTGTTGAATTGGCTAAAAAAATGTAGTTTACAATAAATTTGTTTCTTTATTGATTTTTTCTATTTAACTGTCTTTAAGGTATAAGAGGTTCTTTCATTACCCGCCATAGCCGATCCCAAGAATTTGCTGGAAAAGCAGAAAGATTGTACAGGTCGCTCCCAATAAGCGACCGTCCATTTTGTCAGCAAGGTTAAACTGCAATCCCTTAATATCAGCGACGGTAATAGTATAAGATATAATCCAAGTGGTACCAACGAAAGTGGAAAATCAACCAAAGCATTGGCTGTGCGAAGTTATGGATTATAGAAGGGCTGACAAACGCTCCGGGTCTGCTAGATACGCAACGTGCAAGCAGTGAGTACTGGCCAACTTCTAGAGCCCCGAAATGAATTTAAAACCACCTAAGCAGTCGAAAAAATACAAAAACCCCACTCCCCCAGTAAAGGTCTAACTGTTAGGACCTGCAATGTACCAGCAGCAGAAGGTCGTATGCAAAAGCGATCCCCTCTCTCCTTTTAACTACGCCGTTATAGATGCCGGGCGATCTGGAGCGAGCAAGTCATCTGAGCAGCATGCTGGAGAGAGAGTTTAGTGATGAGCTTATGTAACTTATATTGACGTCGTCTACAGACAGATCTGTTTTTCAGATCGGCACTGATCGTTTAGAGAAAGGGATTTTGAGGTCATGAACTCTGTAGAGCACGTTGTGGCTATCCGCTTATTGGTGGAGAGCCTTTCAGAGCTGTGGGCAACTCAAAAACACGGCGTATACATGATCTCCTGAAGACCCATATCTTCATCTGGGTTGGGGTGACCGTAATATTTACTTACGGAGGCAATCTTGAAGATGCTGGTCAATCATAACTAGGAATCTATATAAGATAGGATCTATATAAGATATTCCTTTGCGGCGACACTCTGGAAGAAGATATCATTGTATCTAGTATTGGCCAGGTTTCCTACTCTTTCTATGAATCTCTAGGTGGTAGATTTCACCTTCTCTTTTCCACCATCCAATTCAAGGCCGGGTAACACTACGTGTCAGCAAAGGCTTCACAGGAGTTATGTACGCTTGAGAATACACATCTCTAAGGGAAATAGTATGCCGAAGAAGTCAACGTATGTAAAGTTAAGTTTGATATTAAGTTATTCGAGGAACCTAGTACCTTCGGGGACGATTTCTCAAAATACAAATTCACATAAATTATTACAGACAACTTTAGGCAACTATTAGCTAAACATAAACTTTAAATCGCCAGCTACTGTTACTAATCAGAAAATACCATACTCGTTTATTATCATTTTGGCATTTCCAAAAGCATGCATACATACATCCATACGTATGTAAATGCATAAGAAATATTCACAAATATCAACGGCAATTTCAATATGAATGAATTGCCAAGTTCGCGCCAAAAGCAAAAACGAGGATGACAGTTGCAATAACCGAAATAACCAAGTAACCAAAAATGCAAATAAGTGCATACAAACACATGAACTTGCATATGTGTTTATGCTTGAAATACATGTTTATGGATAAGTTTGTGTCTTAAGTCTTTCGTTGGCCAAACGTTTAGCATAAATAGCTTTATGCCAATTTACAAATATGCAAATATTTGTTGTTTCTTTTTTTTTTGTTTTTTTTTTTTTTTTGGTTCATAAATTTAATTTTCAAATACTTAGACAAAACGAACGATTTAAAGTAGCTAATAAAAATTAGCCACGCCTGCCACTAAAATACATGAAATAACTGTTTATAATAGCGGTTGGACGTGCTTATGGTGCATCACACTATGTATTACATCATTTTTTATTATCTGAAAAATATTTAAAAACATACACAAAATTCATATTTGTGGTTTTTGAAATGAACTCCAATCTTACGATTTGGTTCCTCTCCTTATTGCACTTAAGGGAGGAGATAAAATTAAATGTACAGCTGCTGTTTTAGATGAATACTTATGTGTATAAAATATAAATAAAACAAATAAAATTAAAAATAATAAAATAGTACAAAAAAAAAACAAAATAATATAATTGAAATAAAAAATAAAATAAATTAAATTTAATCAAAATATTTGAGATTAAAACAATTTTTTATATATATTAAATTATATTAAATTTAGATAAATATAATAAAATCAAATACAGCTAAATAAAGAAAGTTAAATTAAAAAACAAATAAAATAACATTAAATTAAATAATATATACTGAATTAAAATAAAACAAAAATAGACTAAAACATAATTGAATTCAACTAAATTAATTTAAATAAATAAAATAAAATAAAATACAGTAAAAAAATATATAATAAAAAATTAATAACTTAATTCAAACAAAATGAAATACACTAACTGAAATGAAAATAAATTAAATTAATTAATTTATTAAATTAAATAATATAAACTAAAATAAAATAAAACAAAATATAATATAACAAAATAAACTGTACTAAAATAAAAAACCAAATAAAATTAAATTTAATTTAATTTAATTATATTTAAATAAATAAAATAAAATACCAAAACAAAATAAAATATAATATAATAAAATGTACTCAACTAAAATAAAAATAAAAACTAAAATTAAATTAAATTAAATTATATTGAAATAAATAAAACAAAATACAAAAATAAAATAAACTGGACTGAAATAAAAAATTAAAAAATTAAACTAAATTTAATTTAATTTAATAATTTTTAAATAAATAAAATGAAATACCAAAACAAAATAAAATATAATATAATAAAATATACTGGACTAAAATAAAATAAAAAATAAAAATTAAATTAAATTAAATAAAGTTCACCTAAATTAAATTAAATAAAATTAATCAGCTTTCAGCTTCAACAACAGCTTCTAAGAAAAACTTCAAATCTTTATAAAAGCACCAAAGGCAAGAAATGTCTAAACTCAAACTGATGAGTGGTATTTGTAGACGAGCATGGGCCAACTCAATAAAACATATATAAAAAAATTGTAGTCATTCATAAAGCTAAAACTGGTGCCTCTTATATTGTATTTAAATACGCAATTTTGTCTGAACTTGCAATTAAAATTTATTTAATTTAAATACTTTGTAATTCAATTTAATGCGAATCAATTCAACCTCTTTAACTCTTACAGAAGGCATTTGTTGTGCTGAATTAAGCCATTCATTTTTACGTAAACTCGTTTGCACTTGGCACAGTTTTTTCCATGGTCAAGGGTGCGTATCCAAAATGTCAACGAGATTCTTTAAATACTCAACCTTAAGAAAGGCTTATAAATGTTTGCTTACTTTTGTTTATGTCAATCGTTTGGTAAAGTAAAATATAGTTTTCTTTGTAGACTAAAAAATTCTGAATCTTATTTACAAAAATTGTATTTATATAATAAAAAGCCCTGAATATCTTACTTTTCTAACTTAATTGAAAATATATAAAAATCGCATGAGATAGATTTGAGGAATCTTATGAATTAAGCTAATTAACAGACATCATGAACAATTAATATTTAAATAAAGTTCAAATTCAGTGCCAAAATTAAGAAAGTTCTACCCTTTCAAAACGGAAATAACTAACCGATTTGAGGGTTAGTGGAACTTTCTCGCTTTTTCACTTTCTTCTTGTCATCTCAACTCGCAAAGGATACAGACGTTCCGCCGCCACACCGAAATTTTGAGGTAAAATTAATTAATACTTAATTTATTTATTATAATATATGAATCAATAAATTGTTTTTTAAATATTATAAATAAATCAAAGTCAAGAAAACTAATTCATTTTCCTTTTTTTAATTTCCTTATATTCACGCGAGCAAAACCACTGGAGTATATATCATATTATATACTTCACGGGTTTTCACCCACAATTTAAAGATTTGTGATTTCAGGGAATCCGGTTATTATTGTGCATATATCACATAAGATATTGAAAACGAGACTAAACATTTACTTGTTGCACGTTTGGAACTCACTTCTGAACGCTGCCATTAGCAGTATTACCAACTTCAGCTCTTACATTCAGAGCTCCACCTATGGGTTGTTTGGTTTCGCAGATCCTATAACAGAGTAGTTTTCTAGTTTATGTTTATGCTCATATTGATAGATCCTAATTCAAAATCACATAGCCTAAATGTCATATTCTGGTACTCAAAACAAGTATTAGGTTTCATCAAGTTAGGTTAGATTACATGAAATTAGGTTAGATTGGGTGAGCCTAAATTAAGAGGACTATTAAGGCTCATGAGATTGGAGACTGTACCTCTGTTAATATTGTTGGGGATCAGGTCCAGAAGATATAAATTTCTTCAACAATTAACACCTAGCGCTGGTCAGCTGGTCTGACTTGCTACCTTACACGTGGTTTCATTACGCTTTCTGCTACTGGTATTCTTCAGGGTCGAACGCAGAATAAATTTTCGGGGGTGGAATCTTAAGGAAATACTTATATGTATACTTTCTAAAAGCAGTTCGATTACCCTTTTTTTTTTGTTTTTGTTTTTTTTTGTGGAGGGATGGGGGAATGGAACTGACGACGTCGACGTCTCGACTAGTGTATAAGGCAGCTATAACTTTTCTTATTTTTCTCCTCTATTTCGACTTAAGTTAAGTTAGTTTTTTTTTTAAATTACTCTGAAAGTGACCACGGTGCCTCTTATTAGGGGAAGTTTGTTCGATAACGGCATATACTTCCAAGTAAACAGTACCACTTCGGTTTCATCTATTCTTCTAAACTCCGTACCAGCCTGTGCTCCCTCAACTTCTCCATGATGTGTGCTGTATTTTGTAACGAAGGGGCTATGCAGCTCAGAACAGTCTATCCTGTTACTCAAGATGGAAATAGCTCTTTAGCATTTATTTCTAATTTAAACGGGTTACGTGATTTTCAAATAATATAAGCAATAATTTCTTATCCATTTTGCAACCACACAAATTTCATTTCCTCAAATCAATTTAGAATGCTTGCCTTCGAAATCAGCCACATTTGATAATTACATACATACACTGCACAGGTATTAGTAACAGTATTTCGATTGTAATTCGTATATTGAAATTGTGCTTAGATGTATTTATGAGTTTGTGTATATATGTTTGACGTTTTCAACATTGATTAAGACATTTCCGCAACTAATTACATATCTAGTAACAATCAGTTTAATTGAAAAAGTTGCTATCACACTTATTTTTAATTGAAAACACATTTCACGTGCTGCATTAACTTTGAATAGTTAAAAATGTGTGCTTATCACTTCTAAGTGAGCGAGTATGCCTTTTACTTTAGTGTTAATTAAATACGATTTTTCAAGTGTCTGTTATTCACATTTTATTTCAATTACTCACTTTTTCGTAGTTAAATTTTCAGGAATTGATTATTTTGTTTTTCATTTTACACAAAAAAATTCATTATACATACATATGTGCGTGCCTAAAATATATATATATATATATCAAGGGTGATCCAAGCAGACTTACGCCTGAACAACGTTTACAAATCATTCAACTTTTTTTTGCAAAAATTCACGTTCTGTAAAGAATGTGTTTAGCGCGCTTCGCTCAACTTATGGTCAACATAATCAACAACACCATCACCCATATTGAGACCACGAATAGACCACGTCCAGCACGCACTGAAGAAAATATACCGACCGTAGCTGAGAGTGTACACGAAGACCGGGGAGACTCGATTCGGCACCGTTCACAGCAACTCAGACCGACGTATGGAAGGACTTGGCGCATTTTACGTCGAGATTCGTCACCAAGATCTTGTGATATCACACCGTTAGACTTTTTCCTGTGGTGATATGTAAAGTCTAAAGTCTATGCGGACAATCTCGCTTCGATTCAGGCCTTGGAGCAAAACATCGCGGTTGTCATTCGCCAGTTACCAGTCGAAATGCTCGAACGAGTCATAGAAAATTAGACTCAACGGATGGACCATCTGAGACGTAGCCGTGGCCAACATTTGAAAGAGATAATCTTGAAAAAAAAAACAAATGCCAAAGAATGTTCTTTCGAATGATAATTAACATTTCACATTAAATTTGTATTTTCTGTTTTTCTTTTTTTAAGTAGAGAAGCTCGAAATGGATCATCCTTTATATAGGAAGAATAATAATTATTTTATTTATTAACTTGAGTTATTATCAAGCTAAAGCTTGATATTGTGTGGCTAAATAACACTGAGTGAGTCAACGTTTGGTGTTTACCATTTGCTTATATAATAATTTGCCATTTAATAGCCGCCGCCACCACTATCATCATCAACGCCACTTACCTACCTACCTACAACCATTGTCTTTTATATTGTATATAAATATCTATGTAGCTAAATTCATGAGTGCAGTTGTTGCACTTCTTTTATGACAAAAACAAAAAATGCATATGATTGTGCATAAGTAATATTAAAGTTATTGTTTACAGTTTGGTTTTTATAATACTTTTTATCGTTTGCCGTTTCTTAGATTTTCTTTTGTTGATTTGAAATCGTACTTTTTGTTTTCATATTGCCTTTATTCGTTGTAATTTTCCTTTTTTGTCGCATTGAAATTATATTAGCAAATGTATTTTTAGGTGTGTATGCCAGTAAGGCGGCATATGTATGTTATACTCGTACATACCACATCTGTTACACATAAAAAGCGACTAATAAACATTGACCTTGCGTAAAGATCTTAAGTTGCATCCGTGGTGTTGCCAATTTTTTGTTGTTGCACTCTTGTTTTCTTTTATATACTACATTGTCTACCACTTTGCAGTTAATTTACGTATTTGTAGCAAACACTTATACATAAGCGATCATACATGCACACCTGTGCAATACAGTCAATATGCATATTTTTATATTATTTTAATAATTCTATAATTATTAATTGATTTAGTAGAGCAAAATTGCTTCGGTCTAAAAGAGTGTTGCTGCTGCTGGCATGTAAACAGATTAATTTTTTTGTTGCATCTTACCACTTGTATGACTAATTATGCGTTAAAAGCCAATCATCATGTGCTGATCCGGTTAAGAATTATGATTATATTACATATTATACTACATACATATATTGTTAATTTTAATCGTTTTGGTTCTGTTGGCAATAACCTTGTTATAGATATTGATTTCTGTTAAAATTAAGTGCACTAGGTTGCATGGTAAGCATATATGGCTGAGAATATGCTTGATTCTTTCAATTATACATACATTATTATATACACAGTAAGTACTATCCGCCAAAAATCGCTTCAGCGGTTGTAAGCGCCAAATATATACTCGTGTACTTGTATAAGTACCATCCGGCCTATGGCGGTATGTGTGTGCGGTGTATACAGCTGCTTAGGTGTTATAATATGACACTAATTGGAACTAAAAATATAAATTTTTTATACTTTTATTAGTAGATACCTGCAACCGTGGCATCAATTTGAGAATTTTTATACCTTTCATTTACATGAAATGGTATATTAACTTTGGTCTGAAGTATGTATTTATACCGTTCGTATCAAAATCACGAGCTGAGTTGATTTAGCTATGTCCGTCTGTCCGTCAGTCTGTTTGAACTAATCCCTCAGTTTAAACGATCATTTTGGAATATAAATCCGAGAAAAAATACCTATGAACGTGAAATTTGAATACTACTACGCATACTTAACGAATTGCATATTGGTACCGAAAATTATCGAAATCAAACGAATTTAACATATACATAGCTCCGATTTGTTAAGATGTGAGGCTTCGCTCAAAACTCAGTCAAGAAAGCATTTATGAGCCTAACATTTTTTACCCTACACACATATTATGAATTTCAAATTGGAAGAGAGAAGTCTCGAGATCGGTTGCACTTGATTCACAAGTGGCATACTCTGTCTCATTCAAGAAATATGATTAAAATACAATATTCATCATGTTGTCCATCGTATTGGATTCATCATTCGAAAATCTAACTCCAGATTCATAATCAGTGAAAACCATCACATACCAAATTTGATAGAAATCAAACAATTTTTCAAAATCGCCATATTGGATCCACCATTTTGAATTTAGAAAATTTGACTCCGAAATCGTTATCAGCGACTGAAAAAACTGCTCGATATCCATTGTCAAGTGAACCTGTTGAATTTTACAAAAGGTAGTGTGCCCTCCTAAACCCGCCACATTTTTTTGAGGTATTGAAAAACTCCTGACGAGATGGATCCAAACGGACTTCAAATTTGCGTTCAGTTCAACAAAATACCCCGGAAAAGCGTATTCTGATCTCCAGATCAGACAACTTTTTTTTTTGTGTGGCTGTGTTATTATACCATCAAAAACAGAATATCTAAGCCTGGCTCATAAACAGAACATTCGATGGGTATATAGGCCATAGTCAGGTATCGAGAAACAATTGATGAACTTGTGGTGAATTAGCTTTAGCATCAAGTATCACCAAAGTGCACAAAAGCACACTAACCCCGAAAGAAGTGCTAAACGTGATTATAACCTTGAAATCAATGAATCATCTTTGCTACACCTATGGTAAAAATTTTTTTCAGCATTCAATGGGCTCAACCTCAAGCCGTACCCTTTCCAATACAAAAGAATTGTCGAAATCGGACTACGAGGCATCGGGATGTCTCGCATGTTGAAATCTATGAATCATACCCCCTTTCCTAGATCTCTGGTTAAAATTTTTATCCAAGTTTCTGTGAGACCAACATTAAAGTATACTCTATCCAATACAAAAATAATTATCGAAATTGTACATAAAGTTAATGAAGGATACTCTTTTCTTACGCCCCTAAACTTTCAAAATTACCAATTTCGAGCTTTCCAATATATGAGTAAATTATCAAAATCGGAGCACTCTGCAAAAATATATACATAAAAAATATACGTGACGAAATGAGAACATTCTTTATCGTCGGTTAAAAATAAACTCCCAAAGTTGTTGAGAACACGAATTTTCCACAAACATTATGAAACGATATGCACGAAACGGTTACAAAAATGAGTCTAAATTAGTTAGTAAATCGATATTATTTATTATTTCGTCAAAATTGGAGAAAATATAGATAATTGTGAGTCTTTTATATTGAATGACGTTCGATGCACTTTTGCAGAAGCTTTAAATGTGAGAAGGGGCGCAAAGCTCTAGAATATATTTTCCATTGGAAGAGAATTAAAGTGATACAGTTAATTAAATTTGCCAAATCCGCATATTTGATTTGATTATCGGAAGGGTTAGGGAATTAATTAAAATATAAAATCTAATCAAACAAATAATCATACATAGCATAATAGAGACCCACAAAAATGAATTATATACACATTAAAATCATCTTAAATAGCAAATTAAATGTTCAATTGCTATAAATACGTAGTGTAAATACGAATTTAAGCAAAAGACTTATATGTAAATTTTAAGCGGAACATTACGGCAATTTAGTCAACCAAACGATGATAATCAAATATCCACATTAAGAATACAACTAAACATTACACTTACGAAAACCATGCCATATGTGTATGTAAGCATACAAATAGATATGTATGTGCCACATTAAATGTGTTAAGCAAATGAAGCATCACATGCAAATACAAATAAATATATGAATTTTAAGAACATGTTGACCTTCGAATGAAATTATTATCAACTTTATTGAGATATTAAAAATGCAGGCATCTCGAGCGACCCCAACAGCATGTTGCATACATATAAATAAATAGATATGTATGTGCACATGGTACTTAACGGGCTAGACCAACAGCACATCAGCTACTGCAATCATTGGTCAATGCAAGCGACAATTGGCAATTGACAGGCAGTCAGCGGCAAACTGTGAATAGCAACAAATAGCTCGCAACAACAACCTGAGAATCTTTAATTTTAGCAATATTATTATTACTGCAACAACAAGTTGAACTTCTTCTTCGATTGGCTAATTTTGAGTAAGCACAAGTCAATGGCTAAAATATAATAAAGCATATATGTACGTGTAATAAGTAACAAGAAACAGCAACAACAACAAAAACAACAACAAGAATACCAACAACAACAAGAATAACATCAATGAAGTATTGAGCAGAAAAACTGGTTACATCTTTCTTTAGGCATTTATGGTATTCTCAATCGTAAATATATGTACATACATAACTCACATGTCATAGCACATGCATGCACGTACATACATACATACATTCAGAGATGTAGCATACCATGTATATACAACGAAAACATGGCTCAGGATTGTGATGGCAATGCCAACAGCTACAAGTGAAACAAGTGACATTTGTACTTACTTAACTATGTCAGCATACCTATATAAACATACATATATACTTTTGCACTTACATCAATATGTACATACAAAAAATTTGGTGGTGTCCAAAAAGGCGGCGCAATAAAGTTGTCGCACCTAATTACATAATAATGTGATGTGTTTAATTGTCAAAATATTTTATATCGAAAATTGTCTTTGTAAATATACATAACATATATATTTGATTATAAAAATATTTACGTAATTTTTTATTAATATTTTATTAATTAAGGTAATCAATTATGCGCCGAAAATTGCACAACACCTGCATTAAAAATATAAAAATTAAAAAAAAATTATTAATTAAAAAAAAATTAAAATAATCAGAAAAATATATATAAAAAAGCACAAGAACTTTATATATATATACGAGTATATATACTATATGTGTATATAATTTGCGACTTAAGTCCCTCAATTCCTAGTTTGTGCCTCCGACCGACTAGCCGATACCTGCTGAAAAAAACAAATATTTTTTATTTAGATTGTAACTATTATTTAAGTTTCAGAAAGGATTAACCGATTAAGAATTTCATATAAAAAAGCACTAAGAGTAGAAAAGATCTTGCCATCATTTTGGCTCAAGGATGAAAGGGCTTATTTATGTATTGGGTTGCATAAATGTATGCCCACAACGTTATTCAATAGAAATAAAATATTGTTAGAAGCAAGTATTGAATGTATCTAGATTAGATTAGGCAGATGTGTTTGTTGGTGCTTGACAGAAAATCGCATCAGCAGTTACAAAAGGCCAATTATATAAGCTCTTAGATATCGTAGACTAGATCTGCCAAGGCAAGGTAGTCATATAGCAGATTAAATATTCATTCCTTCGTCCTCGTAATTTTTACAGCATACGCAGCATCTTCTAAACCAACTCTCAGCCTTTTTGCACTTCGTCTTCATCAGGCAGAAGGCCTATCAAGACTCCTGCAGTCGTTGAGATGCAATTCCTGCACATAAGTATATTATTATTAACTGCAAATGTTTCTCCAAAATTTTCATCCTTTCTTTCTTAAAGAATTTTTTTTAAAATTGCATAGAATTTGACCCAAAGCTTCTGTTCAGAGAAATCAGTAGGTGATATAAAAGCTTTTCTGTTGGCTTTCCTAGGGCATTAAGGATCTGAGTCATACCATGGTATATTCTAGCCTAGCCAAACAAGGGCTTTGGGGCTGGCACTAGATAACCATCTTTTAAGCATTCGAATGTCTGTAGGTCTTGGCGGTATCTATGCTGAAGGAAGTACTAATTTCAGTACGTGCCTATATAATATAGTTTTATCAAATAATGCTGCCTGGGGTAGTTTGCTGAAAAAGACAGTTCAGTTTAATTGCTTCAGTTCATTTTTTAATATAATAAATTTATTCTTTAAGTAGCAGTTTGTATGTATTAAAAATCAAACTCAAGCTTCCTTTATGGGGAAGTATCTGCCTGGTCGTATCTTTTTCATCAAGTTCGTCTGCTCATCCAAGTGAGAGGCAATCTGCTCTGCTTGGTCATCTTTTGTTGCAAGTAAGCCATGCGTCTCAATTGCTGCTTGATGGCCGCTGTAAATAAAGACGCCGAAACGACGCGAGCTCAGCTCCGCTATATTCTGCATCCTCTTATGTAGCTGCAAATTGGCTTGAAAGAATTTAGAACAAAAAAGTAGTCGGAAATCAGATGAACAGCAGATGTATTTATATGTTGTTGGGGATTAAAGTGTACCTTAGAAGGATTATCGAGTGTCCAAATCGTTGATTGCTGCATTACTTTACCTTTCAATAGACCAGTATTGGTTTTTGCTATATGAAAGGCTTGCTTATGCGTTTCTTTGAGTCCATCAATTATGCTAATTAGCACCGGTGTTTGTATTATATTTCTGAGGTTGGCGTTTGATGTCTTGTTTATGGCAGGCCACCATAGAATCATCACATAAAATAATATTAGTCTGACGTCTTATATGTAAATCCTTTGTTAGATTTTGGAATATTTACACAATTTTAAGTTTGTACTCATCCAATTGATTATATTCCACGATTTACACCCTATGAAAAAA
The DNA here is from genome assembly GCA_030068015.2 of Neoceratitis asiatica. Lineage (NCBI taxonomy): Eukaryota > Metazoa > Arthropoda > Insecta > Diptera > Tephritidae > Neoceratitis > Neoceratitis asiatica. The sequence goes on from CM061527.1 coordinate 18,384,424, forward strand.
ATCGCATGCCTTAATATTGGAAACTTTTTGCGAGTAATAAGGTGATATAAAATGTTCCTATTTTTGTATATTAAACAAATAACATTTTTATATTGGAGTCTAATGAAACTTTGAACAACTCTCGCATTACCTTACAAATATATGTATATTTCTGGCATTTTTTTAAAGAACGTAAGTAACTTAGGAAGGCATCTTTGGTGCAAAAGAGAAGAAGTTTCTTTTTGATATGAACCTAACCGAGATATATACTTTAGTATTCTACTTCTTTACAAGCGCAGACAGCGCTTATGTCATTATAGGCAGACTTGAGCATTATTTCTGCAAAATATAATTTTGTAAAATATATTCTTGCATTGGTTATATGTTATCATTTCTATGTTTGACGCTAATGCTTTAATAACAAAATATTTATTTGAGAAAAATACTATTATAGAAATATTATTAGAAAACACTTTTTAAATACATACAATAAATTTATTTAATCTATTGAATTCCTAATTTCTCAACACACCGCTGTAGGAGTATATAAATATTCTTTCTTTTTTTATAATTCAAAACAATGGCTGTGAACGTTGCCCTGCGCTGCGACCAAATCGAAGTTAAATTAAATGCGACGCTTCTGCCTTTTTAGAGTTGCAGCCCATTTTAAAATGGAAATAAAAAATTAAATACCAATGAAAACAATATACTCGCATTTATATATATATATAAGTAGTGTTGTGTATATCTACATTGATTATTTGCAACACCCGCAAGAACAAAGCAATCAAACATCAAACTAACTATGGAAAAAAGAAGATGCTTGCAGTGCATTGAATGAAATCTTTTGGGGCAATCTTGTCACGAAATTCTCGGTGCGATTGCTGGCGGGAATTTTCAGTTTCACTTGACGGTAATATAAGAATACATACATATACCTATAAATATTTAGTTATAAACATGAGATATAGTTAAATGCAGCGCATAGTGGGCTCATTAGTTAGAAAGAATAAAAAATTATTATTTTTATTCAAAAGAAGTTGTAGACATTGCACACGACTTATTTTATAGAAATTTTTAAATTTATTTCTTCACTTCTATCGAATAAACGAAATTCTGAAGGTAATTAACAGATTTTGATAACAGCTTGATATCAGAGAAAAAAAATAAAGTTCTGGAATAATTACTTATACCACTAGTAGGTCCTGACCTTATTATACCTTTCATAAACATAAAGAGTGTTTTTTATAGAGGTATAGAACTTTAAGTTGGCATTACTTTTCAAGATGGCGACCGATTTAACAGCTGTCAAGAGATTTATTCTCAGTTTGGTTTGGCAATTCATCATGAATAGACTCACGCCTGAACAACGCTTGCAAATAGTGCAATTTTATTTCGAAAATAATGGTTCTGCGCGGAAAACGTATCGCGCACTACGACCATTTTATCGTCGACAGCGATGAAGAGCACTTCTGGTTGAATGGCTACGTCAACAAACAAAACTGCCGCATTTGGAGTGAAGGTAATCCTCAAGTGTATGTTGAAACACCGTTACATCCAGAAAAACTGTTTGGTGCGCTTTATGGGCTGGTGGAATCATTGGTCCGTACTTTTTCAAAAACGATGGTGGCCAGAACGTTACAGTCTATGGTGATCGGTATAGAGCCATTATTACTAACTTTTTCATTCCTGAATTGAATAACCATGATGTCCAGGAGATGTGGTTTCAACAAGACGGCGCAACATGTCACACAGCTCGTGCCACAATAAATTTATTGAAAGACACGTTTGGTGACCGCCTAATTTCACGTTTTGGACCTGTGAATTGGCCTCCAAGATCTTGTGATTTAACACCGCTAGACCATTTGGAAGACAACATTTGCCGTGTTATTGCCGATATATGGCCACAAATGTTGAAAAAGTCATCGAAAATTGGACGTCCAGATTGAACTACATCCGCGCCAGCCACAAGACTACTTTTCGGATAAATAAAATTCATGTCAATCGAATAATCCATCGTTGTTTTATTGCAACTTAAAGTTCTATACCTCTATAAAAAAACACCCTTTATAATGGTATACTAACTTGGATCCGAAGTATGCAAGTACCAGAACGGAACTAGTCTTTCAATTTTTGAGATATTTGAACGAAACTTAGCATGCCTTGCCTGAATAGGCCAGATCAGTCGACTATATCATATAGCTCCAGCACAACCAATTTTTTCTTATAAAAGATTTTTGACAACAACATCCACTTGGAGGTGAGCTTAAGTGAGACGGCGAACCCCCGCGGGTGTGCGTAGGGCTTGGGACCCACCACTTGAAAATCCAGCCCAAATGAAAAATAAAAAAATATCTCCAATGAGATATCCCCTTTTGATGACGACCACTGTAAACGTTTTAAGGATCAAGATTTAAGGACATGCACCTAAAATGTCCACTCCCTTTATTTGGAAGATTCCACTGTCCAGCTGTTTGAAGACCTTGTAAGACTAAATCCTGACATCACCGTCGAATAAGAAGTGCGATGGACAAGACAAGGACGGAAGAAGGTGGGTCCTTGTATAATCTACTACAGCAGCTATATAACGGAGCCCAAATTTGATGTGAGTTTTATGGTGGGAGAGAGACTCCGTCGCCGAGTCCTGGCATTCACGCCGATGGATGAACGTCTAGCCACAATTTGCATCAAAGAGAAGTTCTTCAACATATCATTGGTTTGCGCCCACTCCGCGCCGACGGCACTTATGAGCGCTGCAAAAGGAAAAAAAGTATTTTTGGCTTAAAAGTCGAAAAATTTTCTAAAATATCAGAAAAAGAGCTGGTACAATGAGCAATTTGGAATTGCAGTGGAAAGAAAACGGACTGCTTACCTCCCAACGTTGCGGTCTACCACAATATATTCGGAGTGGGATAGATACCAAAAGCTGAATAGGGAAGCGAGACGCATTTATACACAAATAGAGAAAGAGGCCGAAATATGTGAACATGAAGAGCTTGAGAAGCCAAGCGACAAAGGCAATGCTCGAAAATTCTGTGAAAAGATGCGACGACTTACAGAAGTTTCATCTAGGCCTCACATCCTAGTGTGCTTTACCCAATCCAAAAAACTGGGACTCCACGGACAGCGCCAAGAAACGTCGGCTAAGCCTTTTCCGTATTACATGTAAGATTCTATCTAGCGTACTGAGTGCAAGATTAAAGCCCACCGTAAACAAACTGATTGGACCTTATAAATTTGGCTTTAGACCAAATCAATTAATAAGTTAAAGAGATATCACGAAGAAGACATTAAAAACCGGTTTAAAGTTGGTGTCGACCGCACGGTAAAGAACTGCCTCTACGCCGCTATATCTGAATTTGATATAGCTGTAAAACTCATACGGCTATGTAAACTGGTCCTTTATAATACCATAATCGCAGTCAGAACCGTGAAGAACCTCTCCAAGACGTTCGATACCAAACGAGATATCAGAGGTAACTTTTTATCGTGTGATTTCTTCAATTCAATGCTGGAGGTACAATATTTTACGAGAGTGTACAGTTTCTGCGGTATTCCGGTGGTACTGATATCATTGGTCTTCTGCTCTCTAGGGACTAGACAAATAATCGAAGCTAATGGGCTTGATTGTGAACAAGACGAAATGTTTCCTGTTATCAAACAAACAATCATTACATTCGCGAATCAGCTCCCACGTCACTGTTGGCCGACATAACTTTGAAGTCGATGATAATTCCATAAATGTCAGCTTGAAATCCAATCCGTTGGAAGGATCAGCTGAAAAATGACCTAGCTTCACTTGGTATTTCCAAATGGCACAAAAAAGCGAGAAGAAGGAACGAGCGGCACGCTATTGTTGATTCGGATATAGTTGCATAAGCGGTGCCTACGCGAAAGAATATGAAGAAGAGGTATTGAAAACGGTCACATTTTTTAGGAAAATGGAAAAATTATTACAAAAATGTTTCTTTTTTAGTTTCCATCTATTTTGCATAAAGATGATGAAATGCTCAGGATTTCTGTACCATCAAACTTCAAGCTACAGTGTTAATTGTGTGAAATAATCGTTGAAAAATATTCTCAGACCATCTTTTTTGTGTATTGTACTGACATTTTTGTGCTCATAAGTTGACAGGAAATAATAATATTTTTACATAATCATTATATATTTCACCATTTCAAATTAATTTTTTCAATTAGGGGAAGTTTGGCTTATTTTTTAAGGAATTGCCAGACATCATAAAAATAAAATTCATTTAAATATGTTCCCAAGTAAAGTAATGCGGTGCCAATACTTATAATATTTAATGCAATTCATGACACAACAACAGCATAACCACAACTTTTTCTTCTTGGCAGAGGGTCAGGAGTCGACTAATTAAAAAAAAGTTTTTTTATTGTTTTATTTACGAATTATAAGTAGCTTCTTTCCAGGAAATGGATCAGATAGTAAGGGTTCGATTTTGTTGAATTTTTATGGTATACTTTTCATTCTTAGAAATTAAACAGGAGTGAAATTGGATTTGTTTAATATTTAGTTTGTAGGTAGCTTTCTGTTTAGATTAATATATAGAATATGTTCTTTCGGGAATAGGATCACTAAAAAATCGGCAAAACTTGTTATTTTGTTTGTCGCGCATAAAAAAATAAAAACTTTACTAGACAAAGTTAAAATTAGCAGTACCCGTCGTTTCGAGTACCATGTCCATTTTTTGGAATATAGTGCTTAACGGCGGCCGCGATAGCCGAGTGGATAGCATTGCGTACTGCGATTCGGAAGGCCTGGGTTCGAGCCCAGGTTCGAGCAACATCAAAAATTATAGAAAATACGTTTTTCTAATTGCGGTCGCCCCTCGGCAGGGAATGTCAAGCCCTCCGAGTGTATTTCTGGCATGAAATACAGCTCCTCATAAAAATCCATCAGCCGATCGGAGGCGGCTTAGAATAAACTGTAGGTCCCTTCATATGTTGATAAAAACACCAAGACGCAAAACAACAAATTGGAGGAGCAGCTCGGCCGAAAATCGCTTCAGCGGTTACAAACCGCCAAATATATATATATATAATGCTTATCGCTGTTGCATTGTTAGTTTGATTTGGATCTTCGTTCAACGATTATTTAAGAACTTAAGTTATTACTGACAAATTAGAAAGGTTTATCATCTTTTGCTTTATAGTTTATTCCGGGACTAAATATATATTTTTTTTAAGTTTTTGCACTGAAGTTTTTTCTCTCTTTTCTATTGCGTAATTATTTATTTAATTTTATTTATTTTTCAAACTGTGCACTCATTTTTGCACCTCAAAATCTTTTATATATTTTCCCTTTACGCCTGTTATGCTTTTGAGAATTAACACATTTCAACTACAAACGTGCTTTTTATAGCGCAAATTTAAATTTCAATTCAAATTGTTTAATAGTTAAAAACTGTAAAATTTACATTAAATTACGCACAATCAGCACACTGTTAAACAAATAAAATCACAAGCAAAAAAACTCAAATTAAAATACACAAAAAACAACATTGACATTTTGACCCACACCCAATGCAACAGGAGGCGTATAAAGCAGGTAATGAACCGAAAATGAGTATAAAAAATCTGTAATGAATAACGCAACAGCCATAGCAAGTTGACTGCAGCCAGGCAGAGTAGAGTCATCATTTTGATGCGCCACACCGATTAGAACTGATTTAAATATATTTAAATGCAATTATGCGATTTATTTTCTGAAATAAGCAGCGGCAAAGTGATTGTGAATAATTTAGTGAAAAAATGAAAAACTAATTATAGGAAAATATACACACTGCAATATTTAGTGAGTTAGAAAAGAAAAAACGTAAAAAACAAACGGAAATTTCCGCCAACTTGCAGGGTCGCCTAATAAATATGCACGTTTAATTGCTATTGACAATAGCGTATTTTTCTAATATTTACAAGTACAATACAAGTGATGTTAAAAATGCCTCACGTTTTCATAATTTCATAAATATTATTATTATTATGGGCGAATAAAGACAAGTGGAATTACAATAACTACACAAACAATTATTTCAAAATACAAAAAAATTATTAATAAACTTATGCATGTATGTACATATATAAGTGTTAATTTGTGCAAAAATGAAAAAAAAAAATTGATCCCGCTTTTACCGATCCATCACAAAAAACGCCATATCACATCACAGCTGACAGCTCATCAAGTTAAGGTTGCACATACCCAGCCGCGCACAAATAAAAAGTAAAATACAAACAATAAGAGTGTAAAATACAGTTAGATATACAGGGCAATGGGTGATAAATATGTAGGAGCACATATGTGCGTGCCTACATAGATATTTAGATATTTACTTTTGTGCATCGGTCGCTGCAGCTCGCCCAACGGCACCACAAACACCTATCCACCAAGTTAGCGAGTCAGCGAGTCACGGAGGCAGCAAATCACCGCAAAACCTCACATCGGCCTTAGGTGTGCACATCCGCAGACCAAAAATTCAACTCAATAAATCTTGAAAACTTGCTGAAAAAGCGCGTCAAGCGCAACGACAAAGTGTTGAGTTACAACGCTCGGGCGCAGGCTGAAGACAAATTTCAAAGACACATCTAAAAGCTAAATTGCAAGAAAAACAGGAAAAAAGAAATAAAAATGTATGTAAAAAGTTAAAAATACTAGAATAAAAGAAAATTACAAATAAAAATGCTAAAATTATTGCATACTTGCACTTTTGTTTATCTTGGCAGTGCAGTTGGCGTCGTCGTCACTGCACTGCACATTGCTGCTGCTGCTGTCGGCAGCGGTTCTCTGACCGACAAAACTGCATAAGATTATTTACTCAACATTTTTTCTATTATCACTTCTTTATTATAGACAATATGGTTGTTGTAATTAACAACAATTTGTTGTTTCTGCATCTAACTCATCGGCATAGCTTGCGTTGCTTACTTTTGGCAGTCCGCCCGCAACTACGTCGACTGCTGCGCAACGCGTCAGGTATGGTGGAGAGCAACTAAGCCACTAAACCGACACCAACATCATCATCATCAGCACCTTCAACATCATTATTATCTCAGTTTGTGCCTCTTCTAGTCATTCAATTTTCTGCGAGTACAATAGGAGACACCTCTATCGTTGTTGTTGTCGTTGTTGCTGCCATTGCGGCAAAGCTTCAATAACTTATTTCTTACTTCTGCATACAAGCAAACACAACGCGATTTCATCTATGTATTTATGTACTTACATTTGTAAGTATGTAAATCGAACACGGTTAGTTTAACTTATCTCTGCTCAAACTCAAACACAAAACTCAGCTCATCCCGGTTGCATCTCATCTCGTGTGCGCGCATGCATATAAATATCGCCACCAGCTAGCTATGAGATCATTAACAAAGCATTTGTGCAATTAACCACAACCCAAAAAGCAGGGTTCTTGCACCGTTAGACAACCAGTTACCAATTACAAGCAATTAGTGAAGGCCGAAGGATATACTCACTTAATTATACAGTGTTCAAGTGTTGAAAAAAAAATGAAAATTGTAAGTGAAAATTAAAAAAATATATATATTTTTGGTATATAAACAATAAATATGGAAAAACTGCATGAAAGTGAATATAATAAACATTGAATTAAAACTCCATATGATATAACTGGTGTGGAAATTTTGAAAAATATATAATGTTAAGTAACTGAGAGCACGGATTTAAAAACTGAAGTCCTTTTCTGAAATGCCAGTGAAATTCACCACCAATCGTGCAGATTTTATATTTTATAAAAACTCGGCAGACTTGCTTGCCATGTTAAAAACTGCTTAACGTTTTTGTAATATTTAAAAAATGTTCAAAAATCAAAGTTAATTTTCCTCATATTATAAAAGGGTACCCATCCTTTTTTACAAGGCAAGTCAATTTGAAGCAGAAATAATTAAAATCAAATAATTAAAAGAGAACAGAATTATGAGAAAATTTAGTTTGATTTCCAAACACTTCGGCATAAAATATATTTGGTCCAAGTTTTTCAGTACAAATGCTAATTCTGCAGTCACCAATCCGTAAAATTATCTCTTCTAATGGATTTTGCTTTTCGACAAACTAAAAATAGAATTCAATAAACAATGGTGCTGATCATTTCCCATTGCAGGGTGTTTCGATTTTCATAATATCCTGTTAAACTCTTTCACTATTCTCTCTAATAAAAGATCGAAAGCTTTATAAGCAGACAAAAGCTTTCGAATGATTTAATGGTAGTTGTCAGCTTTTGTATGCCCAAGAAAGTTATTACAAACATCTAAGACAATCCAACTTCGTTCAACATTTATTGCAATTTCGCATCACTTATTCGATGAAATTTTGTTTTGAGATATTTAAAGCCAGCCAGCTATCCTTATCCATGGCTTTAACCTAGTTTTGTATTAGTGGAACTGTGTGTGAAGCGCTGACAATCTGAATATTTTTGTTCAAGATTTTCTAGGCCCCGAATCTTTAAAAAAAATCATTTAAAGTATGTGTAGATCTGTGATGGACTTGAAAAACTAGATAAAGTATATGAATATGAAGATGTTTAGGTTAAAATAAAAATCGTTTTTTTTTTGTGGAACGCATTTCGCTGAAACCTATTTTGTAAAAACGAGTTCAAAAAACCGAAATCTAAGAAATATTAATTAAATCGCAAGTTAAAATTCTAAGCATCTTAGAAATAAAGAAAGCAGTTCATATCTTTGACATAATTTTGTAATGATTGCTTTTTTGCAGACTTGAAATTTTTATGAATGAGAAAAATATAAATTTTTTTTTCGTAAAATTCTAAAATAAAATTATTTAAATTTTCAAAAATATTTCTTCGGAAGTATTGCAACAATAAATCTAGTTTAAAACTATTCTTCTCATTAGTTCTGATTGTTTGAACGCAGGCAAAGACAAGGTTTGAAAAATTATAATTGAAAAATATTTATAACGGTTTATATATTATAAAATTAGAGAATTACTTGATCATAATAAGACCACCGTCGTTTAATCTTTAAACATTGAAATTTCGCAGTATCAACCAATTATTTTCCACCCATGAGGATCATTTTGGTACTTTATTAGAAAAATTTTTGAGCAAATATAATAACAGATCAATCAAAAAGTCCAAGACTTGCTATAGTAAACACACAATTTTTGTTGGCAAAATTAATTTTTTTTTCAACATAGTTCCCTTGAATGGTGATACACTGATTATAGCGACCTCCCAACTTTTCGATACCATTTTCGTAGTACGATTTGTCCTTTGCTATGAAATAGGGCTCAGTTTCGGCGATCACTTCTTCATTCGACGAAATTTTTTTCCCAACGAGCATTCTTTTGAGATCTGAGAGCAGAAAATAGTCGTTGGGGGACTTGTTACACAATGCATTGCCTCGGTGAAACAGCATTTTCTTTTTCTTCAAATGTGGCCGTTTTTCGGCGATTTCGTCCTTCAAACGATCCAATAGTACTTTGTAATAGTCAATTTTGATGGTCCTTCCTTTTTTAAGGTAGTCAATGAAAATTATTCTATGCGCATCCCAAAATACAGACCTCCCTAACATTGCTAGCCGAATGTTGCGTTTTCCACGTTTTGGAGCTGGTTCATCGTGTGCAGTCCACTCGGGTGAATGTCGATTAGACTTTGAAGTGAATTGATGGAGTCATGTTTCATCGACTCGCCATTATTTTGGTCAAAAGTGAGCTCGCGCGGCACCCACTTTTTAAAGGTTTGGGCTAACTAATCTATGTGTTAGATCGGGGACTTTCCAATTGGCCTGTTATCTTAAGGAAAATCACAACAGTATCTCTTAAAAATCAGTTTTAATGTAAGAAGATAATTCTTACATCCATTTTATGTAAATTTGTTTTTTCTTTTATGACTCAAGAAATTCACTAGATTTCTTTTTAACATTTATACATAATTTTGAACTCGAAACGGAAGGCAACTAACACATCTCTTTTGACAAAAAATCTCGACAAAGTGTCATATTAAAATTTATATATTTATTTTATTGTCGGTCATTTGGAGATTGCATTGTGTCTGGATGAAGTTTTGCCAGAATTTGATCGTACTCGGATTTTGTATTTCCAGATTTTGTGTGTGGAGATTTCATTATACGCCCCATTATGTCACCATTAAGATTGTATATTAATACAAGTCTGCTAATAATGATAAAAAATTTATGGTTTTAAACATTATTTGAACATAAAATCACACGAGTACCAAAATTTATTTACTGAAATAGCAACAAAAGCAACAAAATTGCTCTCTTTATGCCAATACTTTTGCGCAAAAATAATTAAAATAATATGCACTGCCATTAAATTGATTACGGTTTTTACAAATCCCTTCCGCCAAAATTTATGTTGATGCTAACGGATATTAAAAGTGCAAAAATGTTACGGAATTTTTGAAATTTTGACATTTATCAGTTTTCTGTTTATATACATAAACAAAATCAATGACTCAATGGCGCAAGTAAAACAGATCCTAACACAATGGAAATTTCGAGATAAAAAAACCAGAAGTGTGTTGAGAAAATGTTGAAATTTGTGGACACGAACGCCCACAGCTAAGGAGAAAACAAAATTTATAGCCACTAAATGCTTTGCACCGAAAACTATACTTAAAGGTTGACCAACTAGTACGTACGTTTTCATCTAACATCTAACTAAGGCAATATAATGACAAGGGAGTGACTGTTTAAAAATATATAAATCATCAAAACCAACTACCATTTAAAGCAATTAAAATGAAATTAATAAAATTACCTTTAAACGCTTGAAATGTACTTAAGTCATATTGAAGCAATAATAATATTGAAGAATAACAAGAAAAAAAAATATGTAAAGAAGCTGCCACGACCTCGCCAGAGGACACCCCGAACAGAGCGCAGAGTAACAGAGAGACACTCATCACGTTACGATAACAATTAAATGTTGTTCAATTATAAGATTTGCAATTTTTAAGGAGCGGTGTGGGCGCCTAGACCAATCTGGTGTATTAGCAAAACAGTAAGATATTTGGCATGCCACCGTTGCACATGCACACGTACGTATGTGGAATGTGAAAAGGTCAAATGCAGCTGAAATAACAGAGGCTACCAAAGTGTTTGATAGCGGCTAGAAGTCAAGCAAGCAAGCAAGCAGAAACAATGATGGTATGTGTGGGTGCCACAGCGATTTTGTCACAAATTTCAAGCTAAAAATAGCGTTCAACGCGAGAAAAAAACAATAAATAATAACAATGCAACAGCAGCCTGATTACCAAAGCCAACACTCGAGATTCAGCTGTTTGGCTGCTGTCTGCCTGCTGCCTGACTGTAGATGGCAGATGTTGACGCAGATAGACCAAAGCAATCCGGTGTAGCAAAAATTTGTATGCTTATGTGCATATGTACAAGCATCCAACGAGCGGTGTGCATTCGTGAAATATCAAATCAGACATGATGTTAAAGAATCTAAAAAAATGTTTAAAATTTTTAAATAATATAATATAAATATATAAAATAATGCAGCCCATGTCCAAGACTTTATTATACCTTTGATAAAATGATTGTATTAATTATTTGCCAAAAAACTCGAAATCGTATTTTCGAGAAATCGTTTTTGAAAATTCACTTGTATGAGGGAAATATTTTGTAATACTAAAATATCGATGGATTTTTTATGCAAATTATGAAATTTTCTCAGATACATAAACTTGAGAGTTTTGATGCAAAATCGCGTTTTTGAAATTGCAGTTATTTGATAGCTATATGTTATAGTAAATTGATATCGGTGATTTTCACTGTGTTTAATCTACTTATGGCATTTACATTACCATTACAGATTACGAAAATTAATCTTCCCAGCTCTTCATAAATCTGAGTGTTTTGCCCAAAAATATATTTTTGAACAGTCAGTTGTATGGTGGCCATTCTTTATAGTAACTCGATATTGATTATTTTTCAATAACCTACCTATAGTATTACAGCAATATACCAAATTTATGAAAGTTTTTGACAACTTCAATTTTGAGTAAAAACTAAAAATGCATTTATATTTTGTAGCAGATGAAAATTGATGATTTTCACTACAAATATTTTCTCTATGATATTTGTGCCGAAAAAATAGATACTTAATTTCCTTAGCTTATCGATGATTTTCACCATAAATAGTCTGTTACCATCTTATAACGTCTTTATAATTTCTAATGGGTATAAAACATATAAAAATTAGTTTATCTGCATATGTGCAGTATATATTTTGAGTATAGTTGTGCAACCAGGCGTCGCTCGTCATTGCCTTGACAACGCCATCACATATGCTGGACCGTTTTTGTGGGCGCAGCTCTGTAAATAATAACAATACTCTTCAAGTATCTAAGTGATCTGTACACAAAAAAAAATTATAAATAACAACTTTATATCTGGCTGAGGCTGGGCAACACGGCAGTAAACATAGCAGACACGCGACCGCCAGCTTGCTTGCTAAATATTTAATTTATGCACTTTATTGCAAAATAAAATTACGAAATAATTTAATTTGGAAATAAAAATCTGCAAAACAAAATAGCAAAAAAATTGCGAAAAATAACACAAAGAATTCAGCACGCGAACTTCTGTCAAAAAATGAGAAAAATCACAATTTGCCACTACTGTTGCAACAGACCTTTTCAAGATGCTTTGATATAGATATTTTGAAAAAGAAGTTTACACGAGCTTCAAACAAACAATGAAGTGCAGAAATAATAGAGAGAAACGTCAAAAAATGACACAAAGTGCCATAAAAAGCCGTTAAGTATTGCATACATACAATTTACTTATAATTAAAAATTCAAAAATGCAAAATTCAGTACTTTACAGAAACTCCTACTTCAACTGTTTAACATTTTCTCAACTGTAATATATATTCAAATGCATGTATGGGGGCATAATAACACATTTGCAGGAATTTTTTTTGTGTGTCAAGAAGTATCAGACAAAATTAGTACTCCCTTCAGAGAGAAAATACACAACAACAAAAAAATAGCTGCAGCACCGAAAATCAACAACAAATGAAACTGCAAACAAATTGCTATAATTAAGTGCATTAAGCGCATTGTTTGTGTGCTTCGCCATGAATGTAGGCAAATAAACAATTGAATTTGTTTGCGACGAAAAACAAAACAAAAAAAAGAATTTAAAAAAACCACTTCAATATTCGCACTCATTTCAAGTACTCAATTGCATATTATATATAATACCTTTGTATATACATATGTATCTATGTATTTTACGTTAGTACGCCACAAATATTGTTCATAAATAAAGGTGTTCAATTCGAACATGGCGGCATCGCAATGAGCTGTCAAGTCGCTGGCGATTTGAGTAGTTGTAATTGTTGGTTGGCGTTGGCACTTAAATAAATCAATGTTTGCAACTGTATTACGAAAACAACAACCAATAACAACAACTCGCAGCAACTAGACAATTGCAATAGGAAAATTTGTGGCAGATAAATAAGATTTTTGATTAACTATTGAGTTGTTGAAGTGATTATTGTATAATGATTAATTGATTGGTGAGGATTTGTTAGGATTTGTTAGGTCATTGTATGTGGAAGGGTGGCGAATATGTTCAATTAACGTCATATGTATTTATGTATGTTCAAATCTAACTATGTACTTATATGATAAGAGAAGAAGTGAAATTTTAAATTATTCTTGTGATTACTTAACTAAATACTCGGATATTTTTAAGCCAAATACTTACTCCGGCTACAGCTAAAGGGATGAATTAAAAAATAAAAATAAAAAATTATATATATTTTTGTCAAGAAAAACGAAATGCTCCCTTTGCTTATATAGTCATACAAGTGGCGTAAAGGAGTAGAGAAGCCTTTTTTTCAAAACTCATCACTGAAACAGAGAACGGATGCGAAATTTTTTTTGGATTGCCATTATTCGAAATGACATCACCTAATATTGCTGAAGCTCTGATGCTGTTTTTTAATTAAATCCTCCGTCATAGCTATGTTCTCACTCCTGTGAAGGAATTGGCTCCTACTTCTTCTTATCGGCTTATTTAGTATG